>VZSE01015151.1:186613-243189 GCA_013398275.1 Promerops cafer
TTTTTTTTTTTTTTGGGCTTCAGGTGAAAGCCTAATGTGACTGCCATCACAGACCAAAAATCACTGCTGACATTTATAATGTAAATATTGATAGTAGGTGACACAAATGACTCCGCGGTAGATAGAAAGTGCACATGAGGCTGGAATTTCCCTTGATGTCCCAATGGAATTCCTGGCATTTACCATGCACCCTGTCTATGAGCTCAATTTCATGAACCTCCAGGTCTGATGGATGTAAGTTCAGCAAAAGAGAAGAGGAGTAGGAAATTGCATGAGACATAAATGTGACTACAAATCCTTTGTGTGGGGACTGAAGGAGTTGAGAGATATCCTGAAGTGGTGGCTTTTAAGAGAGGTAAGGTCAGCACAGTGAGGATTAAAGGGGAATACCAAAGTTATTAAATGCTGACATAGGATAATGGTCTCCCACTGGCATATCAAAGTGGAGAAGTTTGTGGGTAATTAATGTCAAAGCCTGGCAGAGATGTTTGTGTTTGTAGGAGATATTGATCCCCTGGCACAGTACCAGCATATAATGACTCTATTTCCTTTATACCAATTGATTGGGGCACTATCAATTATTTTATCTGATGGATGTTGGTGCAGTAGTGTGAGAGTTGGTTGCTATAACATTATTGAGTTGCTTGATATAACACTGGTCACTTCAGTTGTTTTATACTTCCTCTAGATCATAGCCAACCATGGAGTGCCACATGCAAAATATGCAATTTTTATTTTGTGAAGATTAAAGTAGTAATTGTAGGAAAAAAGAATATGTATCTGAACCCTTGATGGCAGGAAACACTTGTGCCTCTAGAACTTCCTTGTATTTGCTTCTGTTTCTATGCAGAGGGACATAAAAGATGAAATGTTACCCTTGCATTGGGTGCAATGCAGAGGAAAGTGTGGATTCCCTTAGGAAAAGCAGAGTCCAGCCTAAGTTGAATCCGTAGAAAATTTTCGACATAGGGTTGTGGGAGTCCAACACCATTGTAAATCTGAACTGCCAAAATGATTGATGAGAACTCTTGCAAATACATCTGTAAGCCTGAGCAACACTGGATAAAGTAAAGTCTGGAAGAACTGAGCTGTCAGCCACTCTCCTTGGATGGTGAGATACAAGTTGAATGCTATTTAGGTTTCGAAGATGTGTCCTCCTGAGTTCATCAGGAGATGGATGGGCTTTTAAGGAGATGTGAAGTGTGTCAGTCCTTTTTCTGTGAGAAAGACACCTTCTGGAAATGAGATCTAGAGAGCAGGTCTCCCACTTAGATGTTTATGGCAGATCCTGAATATACAGAGATTTGGGGGGCAGGGGGGTTTTGTGGGGTTTCTTTTGTTTGTTTGTTTGCTTGCTTGCTTAGTATGCAGGGGGTTGTTTCTTTATTATATGGTAGGGATACTTTTGGGAGGCTTCTAGGCCAAGTCAACCTGTGATAAAAAAGATCTTCACAAAACATAATCTTATGGCTACATATTGGCAGATTACCTTCATCAGCTTTTGTATTGTTATCTTTTTCTCAGACACAGGCTAGGTCAGTCACTCACAGTGGTCAGAGACTCTCCCATGCTTTCTTCCATCACTGAGCCTGTTGGGTTCCTTCTAATGCTCCTCCCTCCTGTGTTGTTAAAAAAAACCAACACCACCAAAAAGGAAAACCTAAAGAAAAACAGGCAACAAGCAAAAACCCCAGCTTAGCAACACTGACATGAGTAGTCTTAAGCAGATAATATCTGTTATGTGGATCAATAAAAAGTGTGAAGTGATTTATGCTCAGGGAAATCTGCTTTGCTTCCCCTCACCCTCAAAATGATCCAAAAAGTTGTGCAAAGGTTTGAGAAAAGAAAAATTAGATCAATTTTCTTAAATTAAAAAAAAAAAAAGGAAAACTAAAAAGTAAATTACCAATTCTACTTGGGATCACAGCCTGTGATGTTCTCAGAAGTTATTCTTTAACCTTCTTTCATGTGTTAACTAAGATACTACTTACCGCGTCTGTGTATAATTTCATCCTTTTCCTGCAGACCAGATCATGGAACTTCCCATGTATCAGTTTTAGCAAAAGTTCTTCCTCCATATGAAAAAGTGAATCCTGAATCTAAGCCTGTATAATTTCACTTGGATTGCAACCAATTAGTCCTACACATTTAAGAAAGATCTCCAAAAGTACAATAATAAATGCGGGGCTCAAAATATATCCAACTGTTGTCTGTGCAAGAGTGCTTCATCTTCTTTAGACTTTATAACAGACTTAATCAAAACTGAATATACAGAGGGAAACAAGCCAGCCCACAAAGCAGTGAATTAATGATGTTCTTCAAACACTGTTGCCAGAGACTTCCTGACACTTGTCTGTTTCAATATATGTACAATAACAAAGTTTTTATGTGGAGTCACTTTGACTTTAGATACTTGCTTTTCAAATTAATTAGAAGATATTCCTATGGAAGTGTTTGCAAGATATATTCTGTCTTGAGATAGATTAATGCTAGTAAAACAGGAGAAGTATTTCTCACATTCTCTTTTCCCTGTTTTTTCATTAAAATGGTTTGTTTTGATTTTTCAGGTCCCTGATCACAAATGCCATGGGGTGTTTCTCCTTTTTAACTGTGTCAAGCAATGGTCCACCTTTTTCTGTGAATAATTCTCTTGTGCCTGCTAGTAGAGCAGTATAATTTTTTTTCATTATTATTTTTCAATCTCTTAGGCAGGAGTGTTTGAGTCATAAGAATGGCTTGTATCCAGTAAGTACACAAATAATTATTTTCTAAAGTGGAGGAAGAAAGTTTAAAAAGAAAAAGCAACCAAACACACACACACACACACACGCACACACACACACACGCACACACACACAACCTCCCTCTGAATGCTTCCTTTATCCACCCCCATTGAATTCTTACCACAAAATCTGTGCTCAGGACTCTCTGGGTTTCATTTTGTTCCTGTTTGATCTTGTGGTTATTAGTAGTGGGCTAAACCCAAGCTCTCTTTCACATGACATAGACAATACTTGGGCTGCTTTATTAAAAAAACCACCCCTCCTATGTGCCAGTGCTGCTGCACTTTTGAACCAGACCAACCAGCTACCTCCTCTGTGTATGTAGGATCTAATGGAGTTTGACCTGCACATAACTGAGACTTTCTGTTTTGGCTGTGGTAGCAGCTGACAGTCACAAACATTACCTGTTACCCACTGCTGCCTTCAGGGCACTAGCAAAATTGCTGGTACCACTGCTCATGTGATTGAAGAGCCTGTGGGTTCTTCTGCACTTGGCTTTAGAAGACACTCATGCTAAAATATAATTGTTTTGATCTCTTGGGAGAGGAAGAGATTCCAGACCAAGCACTGAGGCTTGAGATCAGTGTCAGGAGCCCTGCCAGCAGGTTCCTCCTGTGGCAATAGGCACAGTGCAATGGAGATCCAGTGTCTCGAGGTACTGATGGTGAGGCCTGATTTGTTGTGAAAATAAGTCACTGCAATTTTTCATGGTTTTACCTATGTCTTTGGTATTATGAATAGATTAATACTGCTGTTCTTGAGGAGTACAGATTATCATTATGTTTTGCATCCCTTCTTCAATTTCATTAAATCTTATTGAAAGGAAGCTGTCATTATCTGGCAGGAAGTTTGTGTTCTGTGGAGTCTTTGCAGTTAGTTTTAAATTGTGTGACCTGCTTATCTTTTTTTTTGGGAGATTCCTTTCCACCGATGAACTCTGTAAGTCCTTTGAGAGCTTAGTGTCCATTTCTAGACATCCTGATAGGATTACTAAAGTAAATATTTATCTTTTGAACAATATTTGGTCATGTGCTTTTATTTGAAAATAGGAAAAATGGAAGGAAGATCATGCACAGCTATGTCTCCATCTCTCTCTGAAGGAATTCTATCTCTTCCCAGTCAAGTCCAGGAAGGGCTCATTCCAAGATAGTGCCAGCCATTTGCTTTTATAGTATTATGCACAGGTAAAATGCTATTTTTTTTATGTTATTCTGTAAGAGGCAAAGTTTGTTAAGAGAAGTAAATTTTTTTAGGCTAATGGATACAATGGAGGAAAAAGTTTTTACAAAATAATATGACAAGCTTTTAGCAAAAAGCTTGCTGCATTTCTCTGATAGTGTCAGAAACAGAAAGGAAATGGTCCCAAGCTCTTCCTTAAGCCTGGAAGTTGGTTGCTCATCTTTGACAAACACCAGTTGGTCTAGTACAATTGTCCCACTGCTTTTCCTCTGTTTGCGTATCAGACATCTGACAGCTCTGTTACTGCAGGTTGGAAGATACCACTTGGAGAGATCAACAGAGAGAGAGAAAGGCACATACACACACCCACCTGCAGAGCTGCATCCAGCTCTGGGATCCCAGCACAGGAAGGACATGGACCTGCTGGAGCCAGTCCAGAGGAGGCCACCAAGACAATTAGAGGGATGGAGCAGCTCTCCTATGGGGAAAGGCTGAGAGAATTTGGTTTATGCAGCCTAGAAAAAAGAAGGTTCCAGGATGACCTAATTGCAGCCTTCCAGTACCTGAAGGGAAGCTACAAGAAAGATGGAGAGGAACTATTTACAAGGGGAAATGGATTCAAACTGAAAGAGAGTAGGTTTAGATTAGATATTAGGAAGAAATTCTTCACTGTGAAGGTGATGAGGCACTGGAACAGGATGCCCAGAGAAGTTGTGGATGCCTCATCCCTGAAAGTGTTCAAGGCCAGATTTGATGGGGCTCAGAGCCACCTGGTCTAGTGAAATACATCCCTGCCCATGTCAGGGGGTTGGAACTAGATGACCTGTAAGGTCCCTTCCAAACCAAACCATTATATGCTAGGATTATTTTGATGCAGCTTGAGTCTTTAATGCCCAACTCATTATTATCAGCAAAGTTTACCAAATTGCAAGCAACTTCTCTGCCATGAATCATAGAAAATGGGAATCAAAACCATTCATAATAAAAAAAAGGCTTAGAAAATGCTTCAAAAAAATAAATTTCTCTTGTGATATAAATAGTCCTTTTTTTTTCACCGATATACATATCATAGCTAAAATACTTCCCATGAAGATGTTGGTGTATAACAAAATAAGGAGAATTATGACATAACCATGCATTGGACTACTCTGCTTAGTTCTGTTGTTGGATCAGAGTTAGCTTGCTTACCTCATGGCTCTTCTGGACAAGTTCATATTAAGCAGGTGTTCTTTTACACTCTGTTAAAAAGCAATTTTCCTATTTCAGGCTATTTTTTTTTTTCCAAATATGAAATTTGGAGTAACTCCTAGCTTAGTTTGGCAAGAGTTTAGGGCAGTGGGAGACCTGTAGTGACCATCAGTAGCAATGTTCTTCAGCATGGGGAAAGTGCAGGTTTGTAGGCAGTGAACAATTAAAGAATCTTTTTTGTGGCAGATTCAGTACTAGATGTGGCAGCACCATCATTGTGGGGTGCATGGCTGGGGTTAACATTTCCCTGCATCTATGTAATTTAGAGATTTACTAAAAAATAATGCACCAACTTTCAAATACTGGTGTTTAAATGAGAGGTGACTATTAAGACTCTCTGTGATGATTTATCAGAGAGATAATCTCTTTAATAGGAAAATAACAGTAAATTATTCAGTAATAGTAAGTAATCTATCGTGCCTCATTTCTATCTTCCTGTTCTTTTTTCTATCAGTGGGAGCCTAGGGTGGAGCTGACTTTTACACCATCTTTCTGGAGTGTTGGAGAGCTGATTTGTTAGAATAGCTGAATGTTCTGCCTCCCATCAGGCCAAGACTGAATTGAATGATGAGTGCACAGGACAAAGTTTTTTCTGGTAGATGCTGGTAGAAATTCTGTGACAAGTGATATGTATTAGACCATCTGAACAATCACATTCAGAGGACGAAAGGAAACATTAACCCTATTCTATACTCAAAGAAATGGAGTTGTGGTGCATGATTCTTATCGTAGTGAGAAAAACTCAAATAATTTCAGTCCCAGTTGATATATTCTGGTCCACAGATGATAAGCAAAACCTACTGTAGACAATGCTATTTTTGGTCTACTTCTACACTGCAGAGGAGGTGTGAGTTTTGTTGCCAAAGGTTAGAAGGTATTGTAGTGTTTGCCTGAAATTCCAGCCACTTCAACTGAAAGCAAAAGTTAGAAAATCTTTACATACTGACACTTTCAAAGATGATCACATGAGAAAAGTAGTTGAAACTGGGAGAGGAGAAAAATAATAATGCAATATTTGTAATAGTTATGAAACTGTCAGAAACAGTGTGTGAGTGCAGGGCAGATTCCTTAGTTTACTTTCCATCTTTGTACATTTAATGGTGCACACAATTATTGTTCATTAAGATGGCAATGACATAATGATTGTTGAAATGTTCTGAATTGTCCCTGAGTTCGCTAATGCTTACTGTGACTGATGATGTAACACGCTCACTAGTGCAGTTTAGTTTCCAGTAAAGTATTACAAAGGTTTAAATAAAAAGGACTTCTGGCACTGTGCAGGATGAGTAACTTCTTTTTCTTGAAACAGATTTTTTTTGTGTATGCTTTTTATGGTCAGTACATTTTCTTACTGTAGATTTAGTAAATCAACGTTAGTCAAATTAAGGTAAAGCAAACGAATGCTGCAGTTCCATAATACCCAGGCACTAAGGGGTAGCTGGCCTGGTTTTAATGATAAATACAGAAAACAGCACTACTGCAGAAGTGAAAATGAGGGGTTAGAACTGGATCACTGCAGGTAGACACAGCATATATTCCCATTCACAGATTTATTGAACTACATCATTACGCTGATCACTGTTCTTTTCATGCATGAGAGGGTTCGAAACCTTTTCATTTCCAGTCTCAATATATTCAGAAATCATTTAAATCTGTAAATCTTTGTGCCAGATTTGTTCTTTCTTTAACAGGTATTCTCTGTTTCTCTCCTCTCCTCCATGTATTTATATTATTTCATTTCAGCCTTCACTGTGCCAAACGAAACCAACACAGACATTTCAGTGCATTTCAATACCATTCTCTACTTGCTGACCATTTTAGGAGCCTTTCCTTCTGTGTTCTCATTTAAGTCCCCATATCTTGTGTATGGGTGCCCAGAATTGCAGGTGTTATTCCAGTTTGTGTATTACCAGTGCCCTCTATCACATGATTTTTATACTTCACTACCTGGGCTAGAAATTTCTCAGTGACTGGGTTTTAGGATTACAGTTGCTTTTCTTAGGACTTCTGTCATAATGATGGCTCTGTATACAAATTGTCTTTTTTTCTACTCTTTTTTTTTACAACTAATGAGTCTCAGAGCAGAAATCCTTTTTATTACTCAAAATCTTTTCACTGACATATCATTCTGACTTCTCTGGGTCTCAAAGTCCTTCCTTCATGACAGTCTGATCTTCTCTTATGATACCATCAGCAATGCCACCAGTTTTGGGGTCCAGCAAATTTTATAGAGTTACTCTTAGATTTTTGTGCCAAAGTCATTAACAAAAATCTGGAGTCTGAGACTGACTTTTGAGAAATTCTAGCAGTACTGCCCTTAGCTTGATACCTCCCCTTTCCTTTTTGTCATTTCCATACATGGTCTGCACCTCACCCACCACACTGATTATTGTCTCAAATCCTATTTTGTCCAGATGAATTACTGATTTTCTGCCTGGCAGACAGAGTTATATCAAAATATTTTTCTTAAGTCAGATGCAGGAGAACTAAATCATCTGCTGTGCTGATAAAGCCCACAACATTTCACCCATGAGAAACAAGAGTTATTTTGTCAAAGATTAGATGAATCAGACTTGATCTCTTCCTGGTAAGCCTGTGCAATATTTATTCCAGTCTCTATTCACCTCAATATGTTCTTACTTACTTTCAAAATTTGTTCTGAAGCTGTGCCTGCTATTGAGATCAGCCGTGACAATAACTAATTTCACCTTTCCTTTCTCTCTTTGTTAAGTATAAGCCTTGTGTTTGCTTTTGTATTCCTCTTGCATGACAAAGTTATTAAAAATCTGCCTTGCTTGCAAGGCCTCCTGTAGGTCAGAGAGAATGGACTTCATGAGAGAAAGGGTGTTTTATGGTGAAGGAAGGGGTATCATTTAAGAAAGTGGATGTTTGATGTAAGTCAGATTCTCTTGCAAATTATATAGCAGTAAGTTTGGCACATAACTGGGGTACCTTCATGTGGGTAGCTGTGAAAACTGAAGTTTCTGTGAGACCTGAAGCCTTTTTGAGGGCATCAAGGAACTGCGGCTATTTACAAGTGTGAACACCAAACTGGGGGACTGAACTCTCAATGTGACAGGAGCATGGACAGCATCCTCTGCTGCCCATTCTCTGGGCCCAGGGGAGACCAGGCCAGGCACCACATCAGGGCTATGGCACAGAAATGTGGCACTCCTGTGTGGCTTTATGTCCCCAACTGTGTCCCCGAGTTGCTCCTTTTGGGAGGTGGCAGAAATCCCTCCTCTGCTGATGTGGGCGTCCGCTGGAGCACAGCTTCAGCTGGAATGACACTTGTGCTGTCAAAACCCACTGATAGCTTGGACTCACATCTTAAAAACCTTAACTGTGCTGATTTTACTTTCAAAGAAATTTCCCTGATGTCATTCAGGAATGAGAAGAAAAACAAGAAGGCTGTAAGTTTTAGCTTGCTCTTAAATCTACTAGGGAAAAGTGGAACCCCTTGCGTCTCATTGTTTGAGGAAGTGTTGACCTCTGAAATATAAATGGGTAACAGAAGAAGAAATCAGTTG
Source organism: Promerops cafer (assembly GCA_013398275.1). NCBI lineage: Eukaryota > Metazoa > Chordata > Aves > Passeriformes > Nectariniidae > Promerops > Promerops cafer. The sequence goes on from VZSE01015151.1 coordinate 195,354, forward strand.
AGTCTACTTTGTAATGGTTCCAGTTTAAGCTGGAACTCATCTGCTGTCCTGTGGGAATGGGATTGGTGCTAATGCTATGTTTGGGAAACAAGAGACAGGAGAAGAGGGAAGGGAAGGGAAGGGAAGGGAAGGGAAGGGAAGGGAAGGGAAGGGAAGGGAAGGGAAGGGAAGGGAAGGGAAGGGAAGGGAAGGGAAGGGAAGGGAAGGGAAGGGAAGGGAAGGGAAGGGAAGGGAAGGGAAGGGAAGGGAAGGGAAGGGAAGGGAAGGGAAGGGAAGGGAAGGGAAGGGAAGGGAAGGGAAGGGAAGGGAAGGGATGTGCTCTGACCCTGTGACAGCCAGATACACACAGATACATGGAGCAGTTTGACTGCAAGTTTTCTCCAGCAGGAGCAGAAATATTTGCAATGACCAGCTTATATCCAGGCTCAACAACTTGCAAATGGGGATAGAATCTTTCCACTTTCAATTGAGCCATTCCGCTGAGCTGCCGAGAGCAATGAACTTCCTAAGTTTGTGCCAGTTCATGCTCAGGAGATATTTCCAGATATTAAACCAGGTTGGGTTCCATTTTAAAAATAATCCAAATACAATCCCTAAACCAAAACCACAGAGGTTTAGAATTCAATTCAGTTCATACTGTCTGTAATTCCTTGCTGGGAAAAACTCCTGGCTACTGAATTTTAATCTAACATAGGAAAAGTTTCTACTACTTTTTACAAGTTTAAATGGGAAGGAGTTGACACTTGTTTTTCTAAAAGCATCAGTCTGGTGCTTCTTTTGCCTTAGTAATTTTGAAACCAGCATATCCAACCTGTCCTACTGGCGATGGAGAAATTTTGCTATTTCTTCAGAAACCCATTTGAAATCTCAATTATTTCTGGATAGTTGGTTTGGAAATGTTATTTCTCTAACTTGTCACAGTACATTGGGAAACACTTTCCTTTTCCAGATGTATTCCTTCACAGTTTTTTGAATTGATGCTAATAACCTGTATATGATGTCACAGATGGTCAGATTCAGTCAAGAATATTTGGAAAATGCTTTCTTAGGGCATAATGGTATCTTTTCCAGATGAATATATATTGTTTAGCTTGTGTTATGAATGAGTTTATTTTAATAAAAGTGAGGGTAGTTCACTTGCCTCATATGCAATATTTCTTGAGACATGAGTGGGATAATGCTTTGTAAAAAAACAGCCAAGCAATAATCCTAAATTTTGAGAACTAATTTTAAATTGAAATGCAGAAACAAAGAGTGGTCTTATATATGTAAGATGACTTTCATTTTCCTGTCTGAAATTGCTAAGTGTCTGCAATGGGAGTAATAGGAGAGAATTTCTAAGAAGGTTTAACTTAGATCCTTTTTCAAGTACAGCCATAGCCCAACAGAAAAATTTCAGCTGAAGGGTTTTGCTTGCCTCTTTTTTTTTTTGTTTGTTTGTTTGTTCCGAGAAATAATTATTTTCATCTTTCTGTGTCTCTATTCTGTGATCCTCATGCATACAGACATATTTCTGGAGTGAGTGATAGTACACTTGATCAAATAAGATCCTCAAGGAAAAATTAGGCAATTACTCATGATCAGCGTGGAATAAAGTGATTGAAAAGATGTAAATGTATTCAGGAACCTCAAGGCAGGATATAAAAATTGCTTTATTCAATTCTTGTAGTCAACAAGGACAAAACAAATAATGGATTTACAATACAAAAGAGGAAATATATATCAAATAACAATGACAACAGTAAAACTAGAGACTACACAAGTAATGGAACAAGCTCCCAGAGAATACTGTGCTGTTATTAATACCTGAGACATTATACTGTAGATTAAATTTCATCCTTATTGTCCTGATTCTGATATTTTACAAAGATGTGACCTCAGCAATGTGTTGACTGGGCCTCTTTCCTCTCCCAGTCTCCCGTGTATTCACTTGGTTTATATTCAAGGGCTTTTTATCTCCCAGCATCCTGCAGTCTTTTTATCTCCCAGCATCATGAGGAGACAACCTGTACTACTTCACTTAACCTGAACTAGGTGATTCTCTAAGCTTCTTTAGAAACAATAAGATTTGGAGTTATAATTAATTATATCTGTTAGTATACAATGAAAATGCCGTAGGTTATAGGGTAGGAATTAATTTTAAAATATTTGGACTCTTTAGAATACCTTTAAGCAAGCGACCTGTTTTTCCAGACTAAAATGCAATGTTTTAACATACTATTTTTTTATAGTGATATGACTGAAATGCTGGTTTAATCTCTCAGCCTATAAAGAAGAGCAATAACATAAAGTAGGGCAATATTACAACCTAATTAAACATTTCTAAAACATAACTTTTGATGACAGTAGTTCTACCTATCCAAAATTATGCTCTGTCAGCTGTAGGATCATACAGCTTGGTTCATATTGGTCTATGAAGTGAAAAACTCCAGTGGAGTAACTTATGAGCTGAATGTGCCACTTGGAAATGTATTATTTAAATAGCCTCTCTTGTTAAGACTGTGGCCTAATTAACACAATTTTCTGTTGGCCTTTCAAGAGGTCAAGCTTGACATTTGAAGAGTGAGTGTTAGCTACTGTCCTTCTAGAGGTTGATTAATTTTCACAAAGCCATTTGAAGATGCTTGGCACTTAGTGTGTTATGGTGATGATCTCGGATAAAAACACTAACGAGCACTGAGGTTCAGTATTTCCTGAGCAGCTTGCACCCTGCCACATCACTGTTTTCCCATTTTGTGAGTAGCAATTACTCAGTTTGGTCTGTGTTAAAAAGAGTATGCTTCAGCAGTTTTATTTTTGTTCTACCAGTCTGACTTTGGGACTCTAGCCCAGAGAGTTAAAAACATTATTTACAGATTAAGACTATTTGTAGGGGGAGAAAATAAGGTAGGTGGTTGCAGTTAGATAAGTGAGGTGCAGTTTTCACTGTGAGTTAATGACCTTTGCCTCAACAAGTCCATCTGGGTTCCAGGATTGGGAGTGGGAAGATTTGCCCACAGATTTCCCCACAGATCACCATGTTGTCCCTGCCACACTTGGAGCTGCTGGTTGCCCGTGGCAGACCAAGAATGGAATAGAGAGTGGGCTGTAGACATGCTAAGGAGTGTTCCCAGCCTGGGGCTTACTGCACAGGATTTTGCCTGTGCAGAGTTGTATCCAGTGGCCAGTTTCTTCTTTCTCACATTTTATTTTCACAAAGGAGGGGAGGGGGGAAAAAGATGTTTTTTGGCAATTTAGTGCATGCATGTATAAATATGCCTATTTTAAAGGAGGAACAGTTTGTAGAGATGCAGACGGGGAGGGAGGAGAGGTGTTACTGCTAAGGTGTGTTGTCCTTTGTGGGGTTATAGTAGTGGTGGCACCGCACAAATTTTCAAGGACATCAAGGGCAGATACTGGGTGTGCATCTCGTGATTCTTGAGCAAGCAATGTGGTTTCAGCCTAGCTCAGAACAGATCTGACATGAAAGATGAGGTGTCATTGCTCTAGGATGTGTGATACAGGGAACTCCCTCACCTTAATCACAGAAAATATTTTTTTTTATTTATATTGATGCTGTTTCCTCCTGTGTCTCAGTCTGTTACCTTGTTTGGCACTTTGAGTATATTTGGGATTGATTCAAAGCAAGTGGTTGAACTTAGAGTGCTTTTGTCCTGTTCCATTTTCTGTGATGGCAGAGGACCTGGGTGAGTTTAGTTCACTTTCTAGGTAACTGGACATTTGCCCTCACAGCTTTTACATTTTGGAAGCTGGCCTGACTGATTAGGCAGAGGTATCAGGCAGCCAGGTGTCTCATACCCCACCGTGGGGGCACTGAAGGCAGCCTAATAGCCTGTCATAAAAGTGCAGCAGAGCAGGCATGTCATATACAGACACCTCTTACGGTGAGTACAGATGGTTTGTGCCAGGTCTACATGGGTAATTCAGCTGTAACCTTTTTTTCTAATAGAGGAATACCTTAATACCTTAGTACCAGGTTGGTAATTATTTTCCTTCCTGACTTGACTGCTGGTTTGTTGGCTTCTCCATTTTTTCATTTGGTTTTTCTCCTTGTAGTTGTCCTGCTTTTGCTCACTTGGAAGGCCAAATACGCACAAAAAATATGTTCTTTACTCTAGTTGTCTTACACAAGGACTACATAGTTTCTTTGCAGTATAGTCTTAATGATCTGATTTTAATGAGGAGGTCCATGTCCATAAACAGGGAATGGGAGCTGCTTAGGTAGCAAGGGGGAACCTAAAAATCCGTAGACTTCCCAGGTTACTGTTTGCGGTGTTTTTCCTGCAGGTTTTCCTAGGCTCCTTTAAGTTTTTCTTACAGATGGAGCCTTATCCAGCCTACTTAAAGCAGAATTAATTTTCAGTGACAGTTCCTCCTCTCTTGTGAATCAAAACAGCATGGTCTGTATTTCAAATGGTAACCAGAGTATATTCGGGATGAAGTATCTCACAGAAGGTCTTTGGAGAGGCATGAGTTATAACCTGTAATACTGTCTGTGTAACTTCCTAATAAAGAAAATGAGTAATTAGAGGTAAACGTTTGCTTTTTAGCAAGAATCCCTTCAGGAGGAGAAGCAATAAGCTTGTGCTCTCTAATCCAGTCAGAGTAAGACATGAAAAGTCAGCAGTTCTGCCATGAAAGGCAGTATCTCATTGCAGTGCTTGTGGGAGGTGACATCAAGGAGATCCACAAGCAGGGGCAGAGCAAATGTCTGCTTCTGCACCCAGGAACTTCTGACCCCAGCCCTCAGAGTTCTGTGTCTGAGGTTTTGCAACAGTTATTAGAAAATGTGCCAGAATTTAGCATTTAGCAATAGACCTTGCCAATGGGTACTTTAGCGCTAAAAAGGACGGCTGCACAGAGTGATTGCTTTTACACTGCTCTTTATAAATGCTGCATATCTACCTCTCCCATTGCCACTGGCATTCTTCCTGATTTGTCTGGAGACTAGATTAAGTCTAGTTTCTTTGAGGTCTTAAGAGAGAAAGGGTGTAACAAGTAAAGGAACAGGGTATCAACATGGAACAGATGTGAGAAGGTGCTTGCCTTCCTAGGTCAGAGCTTAGATGGCCTTCTGTCAGTGCCACTACCTGTGTCTGCTGGACTTCAAGTAGACAATCTGTGGGCCTAGAAATTGTGAAAAATGCTCTTTTATATGGTGGTTTGATTGGTATTTTTTAAGCTTTCATGTAGCCATCATTACCCTCTGTGCTTTGCAAGTTGTCAGGAACCTGACAGAGAAGCAGTGTTAACATTTTTAAGGAAGTTTTGTATATTTATCTGGCAACCAAACTTGTGCAGATTTTTCTTGATATGTCTACTTCCCTCTTATTCTGTATGTTTGCCAGAAGTGACCATAAAGACTTCATAGGCCCCAAGAAAATTTCTCACATCAATCAACTAACATTCTGATATTCTTGAAGGTCTTTTCCAACGTAGATAATTCTATGATTCTATATTGTTGTTCAGGAATACTATAAAAATGCCAGAGCATAATTAGAGATATGTGCTTGTGGACCTATGTCCTTTTCTTCCCAAAAGAAGAATTTTTTTTTTTTTTTGGTATGATGAATTTAAACCCTTGTTTTTTCATACAATTTCCACTCTCAAGGAGTTTTCTCCTAGAAGTGCATGACTAATTCATATTAAGTACTCCCTCACTTCTGAAAATGATATTCCAATTTATCCGTCAGGTTTTAAAACTACATTTTCTTGTTGTTATTGATTACTGCTTTTTCTTAGTACTGGAAGTAGTGGAGAAATCAAGAGGGAAGCAGAGAACTTTCCTGTTGGCCAGCAGTGCACTGTGACAGATTGCAGAGGCAGTTCAGATTTGTTTATAATTGGCACCTGTTTTGCCACAAACAAAAATAGGCTGCTCTTGAACGAGATGGGAACTCTTTGTAGTCTTTCTCATTTCCTAGTTGCATATGAGAGCCTTTTTTTAAAAATTCTCTTTGTACTTTGGCTTTCTGTTTGCATTTCCAAACTACAGTGTTCAGCCTTCAGGTCTGGTCTAAGCAGGAGAGGTGCAGTGAAATCTCTGTATTTACTGAGAGCTGCAAAGGGAGTTATCTTTACAAAGTCAGCCTGCCTGTGTGGACACCACTTGCTCCACTGATTTCTTTCAGTTCACCATCACTGCTATCCAGAGTGGCAGAGTGAGTCTGATGCCTACTTATTGCCACCTCTGGACTGCTGGATCTGTTGGTAGTGATGATGCAGGGCTTTACTGAGTTGTGCAGCAGCAGTCAGGGTTCTTCTTTCACCACTTTTATTTGGGACAGTGAGAGAGGTGGATTTTTAAATAGTGGCTCCTTTATTTAATGATATATTGGGGAGAGGATATGCTTTTCTTTTTTGGGGAGAAGATATGCAGTCACCTTTAAAGCAAATCTGGGGAAGTTACTGAAGAGCTTGGGGCTGCACATGCCATGAACATCCTAGTCCTGAAGTTTCATGGAATCCTTGTTTTTCATTGCATATTAAAATTTATTCTCAGCCCTGAGAAACTTGCAGACCATAGGATGCCTTTTATGTGTGCTTTTATTTCCAGTTTCCCTCTATAGTGCCATCATAGATCTCACAGGTTCAGAGACATGGTATTGCCTTATTTTCTTAGGAGTTTGGGTTGATGGGTTTTGCTGCATGCTTAGCAATTTGTTATAGTTTCTATTCTGACTAAATATGTGATCAGGTAAGGTAAAATGTTGAGGCTTTCTTGTAGCCCTGTGTTGCTAGGCAATTTTGGTGGCTTTTGTTCTAGTACCAGTTGAGTCTTCTAAAAAGAACTGTTCCCTAGGAAAGGAAATCACATGATTGGCGGCACCATTACTACTTCATTACTGCACTGCCACTGCCAGTGGCCTTCCTTGCTTTAAATTACACTGTTTCCCTATCATGTGCCAGAAAGGTAGCCAAAGGTTCAAATTATTGCCCGCAGACCACGGGGATCAGCAGTTTAGAGAACCTGGCAATCACTGTATTTCTGTAGTATTAGGTGCTCTTTTTCTTATATGTTCTTGTATTACTGGGAGAATTTTTGATTGCGTATATAAAATGGTCATGGCAGTAGTTATTTTTACAGTACTGCATCTTCAGGGAGAAGCAGAAATTACAGTGCTTCTCCTCCTGAGAGCTAGTGAGAATTAGTTGCTCTTTGGTCCTTCTCTTATTGGCAAATGATAATCCAAGAGGAGGCCATGCCAAGTGGAGATGATATTTCCAAGGTCCGTATGGCACCCTTCATTTGTGGATCTTGCTGCACTTCTGAAAGTGCAGTGGTTCTTTCCACCCACCTCCCCTCTGATGAAATATTATCGTCTCCATTCTGTGAAATTCGGGAAAACAACTGAAGGGATAAATGAGTCACACTGAATTAAGCAGCAGCTCAGGAAGAGAAAGCACAGCTCTCTTTGAGAATTGGATCACATGGCTCCCAGGTACCTTTAAGACAGGGAGATGTGTTTGAACCCCTCTCTCCCTGGGACTTTGCAAACCAGTTTCCCAGGATTCTGCATCACTGCTTCCCTCACCTCAGAATTGTTCTGATGCAGCTTCAGGATGCTTTTCTTGATGAGTTTCAGGGTGCACAGGCTCTGTTAATACCACCCCTAGCACAGAGGCTGCCTCCTCACCACAGGTGTCTGCCTGCCTCTCTGTGTGACAGCATTTTTGCCAGATGACCGTGTTTAGATGGCTGACTGAATAATATGATTGATTTAAGCTGACTCTCTGCTTTTGAGATATTTGAGAATACACAGCAACCTTATCATTTTTATTTATTGTCTACTTAATCAAGTCTATTGAAGTTCTATTTTGTAGAATGATTGTACATAGCTGACATCCTTGAATGAAGTGTCTCATTTGTGATTGTCTTTCATATGCATTCCAAATTTCATGGTTCCAAGCCTTAAATTTACAGAAAAATGACAGTTTAACTCACCTCATCTTGATCCCCTGTAGCATCATGAATGGATTTTATAAATAATGGATTGGGTGGTTCCTAATTTCAAACATTCCCTTCATGATAGATATGGCTTTCATACCAGTACAATCTTTTTCATCCCTTGAATTCAAGAACTTCACATGGGAGGTCAGAATGACCACATGCCATTTTAAAGACACGGTGGGGGATGAGTAGTATCCACACAGCAGTTTAGCAGAGTCAGAAAGAAGGCAGAGTGATCTTAAGATCAAGGGCAGTACCTTGCCTACAGAGGTGTGTCACTGTGTCTCTGCCTGCTGGTCTAGCTTTGGGGGCAGGACGATCTTATCTCTGTGTTACTCCCTAGTGTTCCACAAAACAATCTAGGATAAGAAATTGTATTAATCTTTTCCTTCCCTTCCAAGTAGAAACCACATGTAGAAGATACCTACGTGTAGTCTACTTTTTAACATGGGGGGGAAATATAATGAGCCCTTACAGCAATCACCCAGTTTCTGTTGAACTGGTGGCCCTTTGTTCATACTGTTTTGGACAGTGAGGTGACACAGCAGCCTGCTGTCTGGTCTGGTGCACTGGTGCTTTCCTGGAGTCTGTCTTGAATGGAGAAATCCCTGTTGTCCATATTCAGTTCCCTACAGCAACTTTGAAATTTAAATCTCTGCTGTTCTTCAAGCAAAACACTTATTGAAACATCATCACATAATCTGTGCCCTTTCAAGACAGGCTTATGCAAATATGCAAATACCTAGCTGTTCTTGACACAACTAAAAGAAATTCAACCCTGATGATATTCTGTCTCCTGGGAAAAGGTGTTTAGAGATGGGGTACAAAATGAAGGTACAACGCTCTTCTTCTTTCTCACTTTTTTTTCCCCCCTGTTGTTTTCTACTAATCCACAGAGGAATATTGTAACATGTCAAATCTGTTTACTCCTCAAACAGTCTGGGATGCTTGAATGTCTTTATTGTAATTTAGAAAGCAACTGACAGACAAAATTGTGTTGGGTAGACACTAGAAATACACACTGTAGGAACCACATAAACTTCCAGGTACAAATAAGCTCTTTTTTTTTGCCAGTGCAATTTATAATGAGAAATGAACTAAGCTTCTTTCTCAAAGTTCCAGCTACAGATCAGCTAGAAACTTGAGGGACTACTTGTATCCTGAGAGGTGGCATATTGATCTACAGCTACAAGAATTGTGCCAAGAATGGAAAATCAACAAGGTCTTCCCTGATTTATGTAGGCTAGACATCTGTGGCTTGCCTTTCGAAGGTGATCTCTCAGAGGCGTAGTTAAAACTTGATGGTGAATAGTCATGATGATTTGTGTCCCCACATTGTAGCTGGGTGGCTGTTTTTATGTGCTTGTAAATGTGGTTGGTCCCTGCTTGTGAAAAGGATGATTAGAAAGTACTGGGCTTAAGGGCCACAATTTTGCATGCAGCTCTTATGCAGAAGATCTCCACATTTTTCCACTACTAGACCTCTGTTTCAGTTTATAACTACTCAAATTGCAAGTTAGTGAAAAAATAAATTCAAGAAGTTTTTAATTAGTAAAACTGAGCAGCCTCTAAATTTGCTCACTCTGCAGAGAGAGGCAGTGCTCTGATCCTGGAGATGCAGACTTGGGGCTGGAGAGAGTGGGCAAAGACAGCAGTTTGTAACTTAGTCTTACTTTGATCTCTACACAATAGCAACAACAGCATCAGCTTTTCCTTCCTCATCAACTCATATGTCAAAAGGAAAATGAAAATATTGAGACAAGGGTTATCCTTCATCAGATATTCAAACACTTTGAGCAGGACATAGATTTAACTAGAGCTGCAGCCTGGAGTTTTTTTCATTGAATTCTATGATTTTGTATTAGTGTGGATAGAATTTTGAAGGCATACAGAAGGCTACCACTGAAGCAGACTGGATTTCTTTCTTTTCTCTGCTATGTGGATGATGGTTGGAATTTTGAAGAAGCTATTTATCATTTGGTTCCGAATTATTCCTAGGATTTGTTTTTGTGCTTTAAGATATTCATCCTGCCTTCTGAAAGGCCCAACTTTCTCCATTTATATCAGTAACAGTGATTTTTACTCTTTCATTTTGAAGCTTAAAGGCATAAAACACCATCCGTTGCCTACTTATAAAATAAGGTGGGGAGAGGTGGCATCTCTTATTCTGCATGCAGAACAGTCAGCATAGTAGATACAGTTTGAGGCTGATTATCATAAGGAGCATGAGTTAGAACCAATGATCAATTTTCTGAGAATCCCTAGCCTTTCCATTAATTTTGATTTATTGATTTTTATGAGCAGGAGCAGTGAGAAGCTCAGGCTTTGAGGAGGATCAGAGAGGCCAGTGCGTGTCGAGGGTTATTGCCTTGTTTCGTGCTGTGATTTATACAGTGAAGGTACTGGCTGCATTCCTCTGCTTGGTGTTATTTTATTTCTACTCATCATTATAGTATTTCATGACTTAAAGACAAGTGCCCTCTGAGAATCTGTTCTGTTGTGTCTCTGACATTATTACAGGCTGAAGGTCTGATTATTGGAAATGCTGAGCCCTTGCAGCTCCAGTGGAATGAATGGAAGCTGAAGGTGCTCTGAAAAGCACACCTGAGGCCTTTTATTCTTCTGAAGGGGTTGAGTTGTTCCTCATAAATATAGGTCCCTGCTTTGACTAATTCCCCCTTGACTGCAAATCCTTTGAAGTAAATGGAGTTTACTTGATTAGAATTAAACCTGTGCTCCAAATTTAACTCCCATCCTTGCCACGTAGCCGAAGGATTGATTAGATCTTAGTAAATCTGATGTTAAAATTAAGCTTCAAATTTACAATTAAGCTTCAGTTTTGCTTTCTAATTGGAATACTGCATTCTGGGAAATATCAGAAACTTTTTTTTTTTTGAGGGTTCAGGTGATTCTAAACACAATTCATGTTCCTACAGCAGAGCTGATGGTGTGGCAGAGGTAACTGAACACACTGAAAGGGGAATTTTGTGGCTAGAAGTGGTACCAAGACCAAGTGTCTGCAGCTGGTGCAGAAAGTCAGCCTGCCTGAGCCATTCACATCCTCCTGGACAGAGTCTTAATTCTAATTTGTCCAGTTCCAGTGAGAGAAAGTGGATGTCAGACAGTGATTCAGCCCTGGGAAAATGTGATTTATCGCAGTGCTTGATAATTCCGCTGTTCTTGCACAGGAGGAAGTTTGCCTAAGTAGTGGCTGTTTGATCCTGAAGTAAGGAAAGATGATGCTGTTTAAGCTTATGAGTGACTGCTGGAAAAGTTCAAAGGAGCATTCATGAAGGGGTGGAAGCTGAAGCTGCGAGATTTGGGGACTAGGTATATAAAGAAAGCTTATTCAGCTTGACTTTTTTCTTTGCCTTTTTAACAACATAGATATACAACCTACTGAAGTGGCCCTGCAAGTCATGGAGATTCTATTCAGTCCTTGGCTAAAGGCCCTTCTCTACTCAGGTTGCTCAGATGTGCCCAAAAGTCAGCTCTGCTTCAGTCCTCAGTTTTTGAAAATTCAGTTTTTGCTCAAGGAGAATCACAGCACACTCCTGCTTTTCTATTTTGGGATCATCACTACAGTGTTCCTTGATTTTTGTTACTTCCTTCAAGCCAGTACTTCATTAAAAATAAGGATGTTTGGGGGTTATTTTTTGGGTTTGTTTGTTTGGTTTTTGTTATGTTTGTCTCAGATAAGGGATAGATTATAGAAGATCCATTGCTTTTGATTCTGTTATTTTCAAAGAACAAATTTAATTAGTTATGTTCTCATCTCTGTATCTGTCAACGTTTTTCTTGTTACCTCTGTGCAATATGGTAGATCATCTGCTGTGTCAGCAGAGCTTCACTTTTCAGTGTGTACACTGATTTAATCCTGTTTTGTGAGTGATGGGCCCTGGTGTTCGGTTCTCAGCGGGCAAGATGGACCATGCTGTTATAGCAGTGGGGAAGGCCCTTGTTTTGATGAGGAGAACTGTGTTTTTTACCTTTGTCTCTCTGTCCCAGACTGAGCAACAAAACTTGGCACAAACAAAAAACATTGAGAATATTCAGGCAAACAGGTAGTTGCTTCCTCTTCTTGCTGTTGGTCTCCTAAAGACAAGGGTCTATATTGTGTTTTGTTGTCTTTAAGACTGTAGACCAAGGCTGGCTTTTACAACAGTGTTTTGACATCCTTTGCTCCAAGAACTGGGATTTCACTCAAATACGCTACTTTCTAAATTTCGTGGCTGATTGTATTTTACATTTATTTTTTGAAGCTCCTGCCTGTACATGTTTTATTCCACCCCCCCTTGTTTTTCTGTTTTTAGCCAGTGAGACCTGCAACGATTTCCATCCCATGTTCTTCACCCATGACAGATCGTTTGAGGAGTTCTTCTGTATCTGCATTCAGCTTTTGAACAAGACATGGAAGGAAATGAGGGCAACTTCAGAGGACTTTAACAAGGCAAGAAAAAGGGTGGGGTGGGAATAACTGGGCAGAATGGTGAAACAACGCCATATGTTCTTCCCTAGAGGCACGGGGATTTACTAATTCCCATTCTGCTGAAAGCCTAGAGATTTATCTCTTTGGATGCTTTGCACATCATAACGCCAGCATTTAGAAAGTGGTGGATAGAGCATGGGAGATGTAAGGAGGTTTGTGGACCTTTTTCAGTCATGTTGCACTGCAGACTGCGAGACTAAAATCCTGGCTTGAGGGGAAATTCTGCCTTTTTATGTTAGCAATATTATGCTGAAGTGCTGCAGCCTCCAAGGTTGTAAATAATGCAGAGAGAGTACTGCAGTGATAATTCTGTGCATCCCTTTCATTTCTTGTGAGCACTAAAGTGATAAAATATTCAAGAGTGGACACAATCATGACAGAGTGCTGTGCAGTTTAGCCTGCTAAAACAAAAACAACCCCCGTCCCCCCCAAAAAAAAAACCAAACCAACCAACCAAAAAAAAAAAAAAAACCAAAAAAACCCCACAACAAAAAACAAAAAAACAAAAAAAAACCACAACCAACAAAAAAAAAACAACANAAAGCAAAACAAACAAACAAAAAGCCTTGAAAACCAGTGAAATAAAAATTCAACCAAAAAGCTTCCAGTAAGAATTCTGGAAGCTTCAGCCAATCTCCTGACCCTCAGAAAAGCAATAAAGAACAGGTCTGTCTTAATGGTCCCTAGACAGCCAAATTTTCCCCAGCTTACCATGAGGCTGAACAGTATCTCTGGCATTTTCTGAGAATGGCAAACTCATGCTTTTGGGGCCAGTTGTCATCCTTGTCTTTACTGGGATCCTCTGACTGGATCTTGAGCCTCTCCCTGGGAGATGTTGGTTGTAGAACTGTTGGCTGGGAATGAAAAGTGAGACTGCTGCTCTGTGTCAGCATGTGCCTTACAAGTGCTCTGAAGTCACCAGACTCAAATGTTATGTTAGAGCCAGTAAGAATGATCATGCCTGACTTCTGATTGGAACTATCTATTATTGAAGTGGTCCCAATGTCCATTTTCTCCTTCAGAGTGAAGGTGAATTTTTAGGTCACAGTGAGGAAAAGCCTTTGTTGAGTTCTTTCAGGCAAGTTAGTTGGCTGCAGTACCAGAGCCCTGGCTAAAGAGAGGAAGGAAGTCCAATATGCACGCTGTCATAGCCAGATGACCTAGAGTCTTGCTCTTACATGGAATTTCTGACATGCTTCTCCTACCTAATGATCCAGGAGCACAGAAGGAGCAATAGCAAGATAATTCTCTGAACAGTATAGGGCTGCTACAATCCAGAGCTTAAAAAGCAACTTTATAAAGACTAGATCATAATGTGTGTTTGTTTAAAATAAATGTATTAAAAGCTGCCTATTACTTACAGGCCTTCTATCTCAGAAGAAAGATTTGTCTACATAATTTCCCACATCTTGAGTTGAAATATTATTCACAATCCTAGGGAATTCAGATAAAGAATGGTTCCATTTCTGGCACCAGCCCAGGTCACCCTAAAAGGAATACAAAGAAATTTACTTTGCATTGTTAGGCATTGTTGTGGAGGTTTATAGGAGATCAGGGAGTTTTTTGTCTCTGATATGACTAGTTTGTTGCTTGTGTTTTCTGTTGCTGATAGTCCTGTGACTTCACCCATCAGTTCAGCCAGGCTCAGTAACACTGGCACTGTGTCTCACTGCACGCGTCATTGAAGGCACGGGCAATTCTTAACTCCGCGGGGCAAACCTGAAACATTTGCCATTGGGCTACCAGCGTTTGTGTCTGGTGGTGGCACTGTGCTGCATGATCCTGAACCCAGGATCTCTGCCTGCAGAAATCACTCTTGATTTTGTAACTGTTTTTCTAAAGGGGAGGGAATGCAAAGCTCTTGTGTCTCTCATTTCTAACACTTCTCTAATTATGTTTTGCTTATCTAAATCCTTTCTTAGAGTCATAAGGAGATTTCTGTGCTCTTATCCACTTCAAATGACATGTGGTGGTGATGTGAATTACTCAGCTGATAAACATCTGAAGGGATCTGTGAGTGAAACAAACTGTGTTGTTGTGTGGGCTTGTGAAGCACTTGAGGGTTTGTGAGGGCTGAAGCATTATATGGTGGTACCCAAGGTTTACCCATCTGGTTGGTGGATGACAGCTGCCGGTGCAGCCCATGGCTTTACTAAACTAAATGCCACCATTTTTCATCTTTACCTGGCAAGAGGCTTTGGTGATCACAACATGTTAGTATTCTGTCTGCATCTTCCCTGCATGCTAAGGGTACTCATTTCTATGCAGTTACTTTTGAAAACTTGGCAGGCAAGGGCCACGTGGGCCCGGGGAGCATTCAGCCTGTCCTTTCAGAAGTGAACGGGAAGAGAGCAGACCTCACAAGATGCAGTAATTTACTTGTGTGTAAAAAAAAAATAAAATTTTCCATCTTCTCTTTGTGTTACTATCTTTCAGTTTCAATAACTTGATTGTCATGGTAGCGTGTGAAACACCACTTTGTTACAGTTCACTATCCCCCTGCCTGATGGGATCATTTGTTTTATTCCTTTCTCCGTCCCTTCCTTCCTTGAAACCTACAAAACAAAATTGTATGCTCTCAGTATATTGATTGGTAACTCTTGAGACCTGGACATTCTGCTAAAAGTCTAGACTGCTTGCTTTGATGTTTAATCATAATTGAAGAAAAGGAGCTTTTTTAGTTTAATTTCAAACTTTTGATTAATCACAGTAGCTTGTACATTGAGGGTCTGTAGGAGGTCTGTGTGCGCATACAGAGAATTATTTCCTCCTCTCTTAAATTAGGGAATGACAGGCACTAAAACAGGCGAGGTGATTGAATTTCCCCTCAGGTTTTAGTGCCTGCTCTCAAGGGTTCTTTAAGCCACATATTAAGACTTCCTTTTGACGACAAAATGGCATACCGTGCCATCATGGTTCTTCAATTTATGTTGTGGAGGTTCCACATAGATTTGTTCATTTTTAAAGTTTCAAAAATAATTAAACCAGCACTTTGCTCAGGGTTAGAAGAATTTTATGGTATTTTAGTGAAACATTTATGATCTCATGCTTTACCCAATTCTTATTCATTAAAAGAGACACGTTTTGTCAACTCTTGCATGAGAAAAAGTCCTTTGATGTCTATGGTGATAGTATGACACTGTCAGACCTAAAACCTTTTTTTCAGTCTCTCTATATACTAGTAGACATCTGAATAAAATAATTGAGACAGGCAGCTAAGCTTATATTATGCCTTTGTAGCATTTTAAGGCATGCATAATTCATGTTTTGTGAGTTTCCTAGAGAAATTAAGATGCAGTTGTAGAGATAGACATGCAAGTGGCAACAATTCCATTTGAAACCTTTTTGTTTTTATTTGAGCCTACAGATGATCAAAGGACACTTTACAAGTTTCTCCAAAGTCATTTGTGAGCAGGCAGCATGGTTTATGGCTTTGAAAATATAATCTAGTCACCAAGCTTTACATACTTCTACATGTTTTATAAAAGCAGAAGAAAGCATTGTGTATTGATTTTTGCAGTCAGTGCTGACTGTAAGAAAGCTGGCCTGAGTTATCTCCCATCCTCCCATCAAGCATCTAGAAACCTTCCTCAGCAGCCTGTCCACTGCTGAGGTGCCCATCAGTCAGATTTCCATCACGCAGGGACCACCCTACACTCTGCTCAGGGTAATCAGCCTCTGCTGCCACACAGACTGAGACGTACTTAAATTGGTTAAATTTACTGTTTAACACGATGGTAGGTGGAATTCAAAGTACCCGCCCAACAGTAAAATTCTTCCCATGAGGCCAAATGAAACCATAGTCCCAAATGAATTTTTTTTGTTGATCCCCGCTAGATGTTCTTTAGTAAAGGTACCTGGATTGCACTAATGCGGATTTACATTGTGATTGCTATCTCTTTAGTGATCTTCTTGTAAAGTACACATATTGTTTCTTGGGATACAAGAAGACAGCAAGTAGGACATTATGTAGGGGACAAGATTATCCTCTTAACTCTGGTTTCCAGAGATTTCCGTCAGCTGCTTTTCATAGGTTTGAAGTTCACATGCTAATAGGAGGGAGGGTGAGCAAATGGATTATTTTAATTATTTGTCTTATTAAACTTGCAGAACAATCAGCAATTTGCTAATTCTGTACCTAGTGTTGTACCATCTCAAAAAAAGTAGAATAAGAGTAAAAAATAACTGCATCCAGTCCCAGTGTGGAAGGAAAAAGACATCATTTTTTTGACTTGGCTAGCAGAGTGTTGAAGCTGCAGTGTTGAGAATGGGCACAGTGTGGCTGCTTTTGTTAGTATTAGCATAGTTGTTGGGTTTGAGATGACCAAAAATGACTACTCTTAACAAAATGTAGATTGTCATTCCAACGTGGCTAAAGTTAAGTAGGAGAAGCCAAAACTGAAAAATTTGTGAGTACTGTGATATAAGCTGCTTGAAAACAAAATCCACTGCATTCACTAAAACTACAGGTTTGAGGAATAGGAAAGTGGGACAAGGTTGGCTAATGATGCTGCCAATGCATTTTTCTTATTACTTAGAGATTTAGTTAATTTGCTCTCTGGACATGTGTTTGAGATCATCATAAAACACGAGCTTTTAAATGTTTTGTGAAAACATTGTTTGTAATAAGAATATGTAATGATATTATATAATATAGAAGAAGAAGAAGAAGAAAATATTTTGTAATAAGAAAAATATTCTCAGAAACCTCAAAAAACTGGTTTCAGCATCCAGCAAGTATACCTTTCACAGTGGCAACTTGGTGAGGAGCTGCCCTTGTGGTATCTGGCTATTTCAGGGACACACCAAGCTGCAGCTCCGGCTCCCCCTGCAGCAGGGGGGTCTGCTCAGCAAGATGATAAAACATGTCACTGACAGGCATACTCATAAAAAACTGCCTTTGTGGTGATCAGGAGAGTAGACATTGTTCACAGCAGCAACAGATGCAAACAATAAATGCCCTACGTGAGTCCTGTAATTAAATAGCAGAGCAAACACGGAGGCATTTGATAACCACAAAAGATGTTTATGGCTCATGCTCAGACTCTCGAACATTTTTCCTTGCTCGCTGACAAGATAACAGAAAAGGTAACCAAGCATAACATAAAAATGAAAAATACCTTTTCCTTCCTCGGCGGAGGTTTGGAAATGCCGTGCCACAGGTTTCTCGGCTTCTCTAGTGTTGTCATGTTTTCAGCAGCTGTAGGGATGAATAATTGTGGAAGGCTGGGTTCAAAATATGACTAAGTGTTCAAGGACAGGCTCTTAAGAAGCAAACTTGTGTGAGCGGTGGTTTGTGTGAAAACGTGTGGTGGGCCAAACCCACCCTCAGATAATGTGAGTTACCCTTGAGGAAGCAAAGGCCTGGGGGGTCATTTTGAAAGGGTCAGAGCAGCAATGTGGCAGAGGAGCTGTCACCAGCTTTGCTGGGTCCACTGCAAACTGGGGAGACTCGAGGAGCAGACTCTGCATAGATCCTGTCCAAAATGTCCCCCTGTCTGCAACCTTGCTGTCCTAATGCTAGTCCTTGCCATGGCAGCTCTGTGCCTGACCTGGAAGTGACAGGGCTTTGCCTCACTGCTGTGGGAGCAGAAGGTCCCCAGTGTGCTCAAGTGGTCCCCTCTAGTGGCACTAACAATATTCAGCACTTCTCTGCTCCTTGCAGGCTCGCCCAAGTCTTGATAAACGACGCTTCACAGGAAGGAGGCAAAGGCACCCAGAGCTGAGGTGCCTTGACAGTGAAGCAGCTGCAGGGTCAAAATCAGAACCAGGATGTCTGGCCACCCACTCCAGCCCCCTCCATCACCCTGCCACAGATGCAGTAGCAGCTCTGGCCCCAAAGGGGTGCTTTCCTCTCCCTGTGCCTCTCTTTTCCCCCACCCAGCTGCACAGGGAGGCTTGGAGAAGGATGGCAAATGGTAGCTTCAGAAAATGAAGGAAGCATTACCTCAAACAAGAGAAAAAATAATTCAGACAAACTTGAAAGTAAAATCCTTTGGTCAGTCTTTAAACCTGTTTGTCACCTCCTTTTCAATGCAATGAAAGAAGAAAGGAGAGGGATGATAAATAGCTCTTCACAGATGCCATCCAAAGCATTATTGTTTTCTTATGGGTCTGAAGCAGATGAATTTAACTTCTTTTGGGAGAAGCTTTGGAAAGCTGTTCTGTTTGCATTTTACTGTTGGGAAATGCTGGGCTAGTGGAATGATTGCACCTCTCTGTTAGCTTTATTGCACCTTCCCTTGAGAATGCTTTGTTTATATCAGTCAGGGATATTGCAAATAAATTATTCTCACATAGAATGAATTCAGTATTCCCCAGGCTGGGGCAGATTAGCACAAATTAAATCCCACATTTTCACACCTGAGGCCAATAGCACTTTATTAACTTTTGTTGGAAACAGATAATTGCTATAAATATATTGTATCATTAATTGTGTAATGCACAAATTTATAAAAAAATTGTGGCAAATAACATTTTGCAAGTCTGCTGCATAGAGTATAGAGAAAATGAGACTTTTTAATTGAAGAAATTACTCCCTTCAGATACAATAGGAATCTTTTAGAAAGCATAATTTGGGTGCAGAAAAATTATCAGGTCTATTCCATTAACTACCTCTTCCTTGAGAATGGTCTTTTTTAAGCAGTGCAATTGAATGTGATGCAGAGACAACCCGTTTAAGGCCTTTCCCTAGCATTTGGTCAGTGTTCTCTCTATGCTTTTCGTGGCCTAGATATTCCAAATGTACGCCTTCATCAGCTGCTCATTTAGGAATGGCTCTGTTTAGTCTTCTCCATCTCTGTGCATTTATCTCCACCTGTCAGATCTCCAAATGTGTCCCATAGCACTCATCTGCTGCTCCTGGCTGCAGGAACCTGAGAAGGGGTGTTTAAGATGCTGAAGAGGCATCTTTCCATTTACTGAGGCATCAGTCTGTAAAAATCAGATTTAAGTATTCATACCCCAAAAAATCAGGGCTGTCAAGCTTAAAAGAACTGAAAAACAATATCACATTTTTAAATCTAGATGGTTGCTTCCTTTTGAAAATTTTTTAATCTGAACTAGCATTGTCAAGAATGCAAATACATTTAAAAAAACTAATTTGTGAAAATTAAGTATAGACTGCATAATGAAGCAGTCCAACTTGCCCTTTTTCTGCACTTTTGTAGCTTATGAACTATTTTTCTAGTTCAAAGACTTTTTTCATTTCAAATAGTATCTTTACTATTTTCTGTCTTTGCCACAAGGCTTTGGAAGTCTTTAGTAGTAGCGTCCTATCTAGTTACAGATGAACAATCCTTCTCCGGTGATCACACACACAATGATTTCATGGAGGGCATAGCCTTAAAAGGAAAAGCATTTTCAAGCTTGATTTCTGTCCATTTATATGCCAGGATGGGTGCACCAACAAAGAGATGGATTCTTCAAGCCAAAAATCAAGGAAAGAAAAGGATGTCTCAACACAACATCTGTTATTAAAACAAGAAGAAAGTATTTTAGTGTAATCCAGTCCTTGGCCAGCAGCTTGTCTTGTCCTTTCCCCAGTGATGAAAGACTGTGTTGGTTTCAGCAGTGCAATCTCTTTTTTGTGGAAAACCTAGCCATCCTTGTCAGAGGGGATTTTATCCCCCAGATTTCTAGTGAAGTCTGTGTGTTACTGTAGAACACATACAGGTCTGTGTAACACCCTGGAGATGATAATTTTAAAGCTGCTGGTACTTCATACTTTCAAAGCACTCTTCATTTTCATCTCAGTGGGTGCTGATCAAACCAATAAACTTTCTCAGCCTTCAAAAAGATGATTGAGTGGAAAGCCCAATAACCAGAGGAGAAACACTGAGTGTAGGTTATCTGTGCTAACCGCTCTTTTTCTACTCCACAGAAACCTTTTGCACTGGAAAAAAAATGCCTCTGTTGCATGTAGAGTGTGTTAGTCGTGAAGGGAAATGATATAACCTAACTGGAACTGTCACCAAAACAGCATATTTTGTGATATTGCCCCTGTCATTCCTGTCTAAAAGTGTGGATAATAATCAGATCCCAAGAACCACTCTTGTCTCTGTATTTTTATTTATTCTTTCTAGGATATGTTTTTGTAGTACAGTTAAATCAGAGGTGCATGGCATATGGCTTTTTGCTGCATGAATTGCTGCTGATGTGAATGTCAGTGGGCATATAATACCAGATTTTCATTTTGTGAATCACAATGCATGGAATTCAGCCTGAGAGCTCCCCAGACTATAGACCTTATTATAGGCAAATAAAAAAGGGAAGGAAGGGGGGAGAGGTGATGTCTCGGATATTTTGTTTCAGTTGAAATGAGGTTATCGTGATGAATGATGCAGCTGACAATGAGATTTTTATAGCCTCTCTTGGAGTAGCAGAAGAGCTTGTATTATTGTTGGTTTGCTTTAAGTAATTGTAATCTAAATAGCACCCGTGGTTGAAAAGAGCAGCAGAAATCTTTCATATGTGTCTCATAAGCAAAGCCAGGGTGCTTATTTGTTTTTGTCTCGTCTGTCCTTACACAAATGTCCTTCATTGTTTGCATCTCACATCTCGCGTATTGTCTTGATTGAATATGTCAGTCACCATTAAAGAGGCGTTTGCCAGTCAGTCGCTGCTGATGCCTGTCTCTATTTTTAGCACATGAGGTAACTGGCCAGCATCTGACAAGCTGATCCTGCTACCCGATGCACCAGTGTAAATTAAGGTTGGCTGTGATAGAGGCAGATGGGAGGGAGGGCTGCTGGAAGGCAGTGTGAGAGGAAAGGGGAGGATGGTGCGTGGGTCCAGATGGGCTCTCCTCTCCTCTCCTCTCCTCTCCTCTCCTCTCAATAGTATGCAAAAAATCTTGTGGATTTATTGATGACTACAATGTAATTTATTGGGAGGTTCCATCCCAATTCCTCAAATTACCTTTATAGGGTCATGGTAAGCAGAGAAGCAAAGCCCGCAGTAATTAATAGGAAAGCTGAGGAATATCACCTTAAAAGCTGAGCACAGGAATGGAAACAGATTTGATACCATGAAAGTCTATTAACCCAAACAACAGGGAGAGGTGAAGGAACACATCAGAATCCTTGGAAAAGACATTTGTGTAGATGGTTAAAGATCTTGCCATGTCAGCTGAAGATATTTGTGCTGTGGCCATGAAAATGAAAGGCTCAAGAACCAATCCTTGCATCAAGAATGTCAAGTCTGCTTCTAAAAGACTTCAGTGAAAGTATCTGGAAAAACAGCTTCCACACATGCTTTGAATTTTATGGTAATTTTTTTCTCTGAAGACTTGTCTTCAGATTTCAAGCATCAGTTTTCTGTCTCAGGGAAACTGGCTGATCTTTGTTGTGTTGCTGATAAGAGAATCTCAGCAGAAAGAGCTTAAAAATTGCAGTTCTATCCATTTTGCTTGAATAGTACATGCTGCCTAGAACTTTTTGTTGTACTTAACCAAGAGCCCAAAGGAAACCACAGATCTCATCATATCATTGTTATGTTGTCAGCCTCTTCAGAAGCAATTGACCAGCCCTTCATAGTGAAAATAACATCTCTAAAGTCACCAAGTGGAAAAATGAAACATCTTTGTTTTTGTAAAATCAGATGTCTGAGATAAAGAATGTAATCTCATAGCTGTCAAGATTCCTTCCAGTAACTCCTTTTTATGTAAGCTAGGGTTCTGGAAATTGTTAAAGGACTGTTTCTTTCCCTAGGGATCTGGAAGTTGTTAAAGGGCTGTTTTCTTCCCAGTGGTTTTCTTTTTTGATCTGATTGTCATATAACTGATACTTCTTCATTTTAAGGCCTATATGTGATTTTTTTAAAAGCTAGTGACTAGATGTAACAGTCTTACTGAATTTCTCTCTCAGTTTTAAGTGAAGTTTCCTTTAGCTTCTCTCTGTTTTCAGTACTCCAATCTCCAACAGGATTTATTCCCTCAGACTTTCTTTCTGCCTGTCCTCTTTCCTTTGAACAATGGCATGCCTCATAGTGCTTCCACCTGCCTTAAGGAGGGTGTTAATGGCTTTTCTCACTTTCTACCTGGGGACACCCACTGGCTACTTTGGGCAGCCACATCTGTCAAGACATCAGAAAAGACCCTTTCAGGTCATAGAATGTTGGAAGCCAGTTTTTGGAGCCAGGATGGGTGTTACTGGCAGCTATGTATTTGCAGCAGTGGTAGAAAGCTGAAGGCCATTGTTAAAATTGTAAAGTCAAAATTACACATGCACATGTGTTTCTTATTCCTAAAAATTGATCCAAATGGATTAAAAAGTCTTACCTCAGAAGTAGTGGTATAAATACAACATTTTAATAATGATGGCAGAGAACAGGATATTTTTTTATCTAGACTGATTCTGCACACAGTGGACTTCAAATTTTAATTTACTTAGAGAAAATAACTGTCTCCATCAATCTGGGAGATGAACTTCAGGTAAAAGGTATTGTATGTGTGCAGTTTGAAAATGGATTCAGTTATATACACAGCCTGAATGGCCCTTTGCTGTGTAAAACCTTTAAAGTACCAGGCAAAATCTTTAAACTGACGGTTTTACTTGAGGAGAAAAAGAAAATATCTCCATAAAACTTATTTACCTCTGCATGGGTTAAGGGTGTTTTATTGCCTTGATACTTTTAAGCTCCAAAGAACAGGATGTTTCATAGCTGCTCAATTTGCTTTAGTTATTATAATTTGAAAGAGTTTGATGATTCTAATTTCCTTCTCTACGCTTCTTGATTTTAGTACTAGAGTAACACTTCAGTATCTTGTATTGATTTTTATGATGGCCAGGGTTTTGATACTAATTTCTGCGGATATTTTCTTTGATACTAAAAGCTGAGGATGGGTGACTGGCAAAGCAAATTGAGGACTCAGAAAGGCTGATTTCATGTTTTACAAATGTCGTTGTAGGTGCTTGCTTTTAGGACCATCTCTGGGCTGATGAGTACCATGAATCACCAGTGCACCCTTGTGTGGTGTGGACTAACTGCACGCTGGGTTGCATTAGCTAAAGCACAGCTAGCATGGCAGAGGAAGGGATTATTTCCCCCAACTTGGCCTTTATGAGACAGCAACTGGAAGACTGTGTCCAGTTTTGTGCCCTAGAAATGGGGAGAAACTGATGAAATGGAGCTAGGCCAGCAAAAGACTACCAAGATGATTAAGGAGGATGGAGCAAGTGGTGTTCAAAGGGAGTGTGGAGGAACCAGATTTGTTCATCCTGGAAAAGGCTGGATCCAGGGTGGATCCAGTTGTACCTTCTGCCATTTTTAGAACAAGAAGGATGAGGGGAAGATGCACACCCTTCTCAGAAGTACACAGAGAAAGAAGAAAAGAGAAGTTGCAATGAAGGAAGCTGTTAGGATGTAAGGATAAAATACTCCTCACTACTGATACTGATGCAGCTCTTGAACCAGTTGCATAGAGAGATTATGAAATCTTTATCCTTGGAGAAAAACAAAACTTACCCAGAGTTGCCCTGAGAAACCTGACTTAAGTATGAAATTAGCTCTGCTGTGTCTGCAGGGCTTGATGCCTAGAACTGTCTAGCAACCTGACTTATTTTGTAGTTTTATGGGTAAAAACTACTTTCTCATGCAGTAGGATGCCTTATCCAAAGAGGAAGAAATAGTAATTCAAATCATTAATCATTGAAACAAATTCAGATGGATCATCAGCCAAATTCATAAATTTTTCCTAATGTTAAATAAAGTGTAAAAGATCCTTGTGATGGATTCTGTAGCCACTTTAAGAAGTCAGACTTTCCCCATTAACTGCAGTGATCCCTTTAAAGCAGTTTTAACTTGTCTCAGCTCTGACAGCTGAACTGTTATTACTCAGGGGCATTCAAGTCCCTTCAGAAATGTGATGTTGAAAGCATTTCTTCAAAATTTTCTTGCCAACATTTACGAAGGTTTGTTTTACTAAATGTTTACCACTGGCTATACTACAGCATAGCTGACATGGTAACTTCTCTAACCTCGTTAGCTCATTTGAACACTAATAATTAAAGCAGGCAATGTGTGTAAAAGTTGCAGAGCCATGTTTGGCTACTAGTGGATTGGTATTGGGGATGTTTGTTGTTTGTGGCTGGCTGTTGGGGTTTTGGGTTTTTTTATAAGTGCTTGTCTTGTACAAAAACCTTTGTTTTTGCTAAAGCTTTGTTGCTTACAGGTTCTAGCTTCAGGTGTAAGCTGTCATTTCACCATCCCAGGAAGTTTCAGGTATTTCTTTTAAGCACAGGTTTATGACCAAAGGAAAACACCATTTAAATTGACAGAATATACAAGGGGTCAAAAAGGAGAAAAGAAAGGTGATGTTAAGTAACTTTTAGTAGGATATAAAAATACATAAATGATGTCTTCCTGCGTGTTGCCTGAAAAGTTAGTGGTAGAGATGGGAACTTAGCCCACACCTCACTTGTCAGTGCTCTGATGACAGGACAACTATATCTTGGTTTCTTTTCTCGTATCTTGATACACAAGTCTGTTATCAAGGAGAGGTTTTTTTTTTCCTCTGTGGTGGAAGCATCTTCCACACTTAAGCAAAATATTTACCTTTGTTTACATCCCTTAAAGGTTAAAGTAATGAAGTGGTTAGATGCAGTGTTTGCTGTACTTTTGGTGTAAATGGCTGAAATGAAAATGTTTGGCAATTTGAGACAGTAATGAGAAGGATGAGGATAAACTGAAAAGATGGCATTCACACTGTCTTTTTGTGCACAATCTCTCATGCACAGTTAGAAGCAGTAAAAACTTGAGAGCAATTACAAGAGAACCAGAGCTGCCAGAAATTTTTTTTCCCCTCTCTCTTGAAATTACCAGAAAGACTGTAGTCATAAATGACAAATTTAATAATCAACTGGTATTTAGCAGTATGTGCACACGTGAGCACAGCATTGGCAATGCTCCCCAAGGCAAACTAGGGCACACTGTGCCCACAGTTAGCCCAGCACTGCGGCTGGCTTTGTGGGGGTGGGCTTCTGTGGCTGCCACAGGTGTTAGAGATGCCCTGTACTGGGCAGAAAGTAAGACAGGACCTTGAACAGAGAAATCTGTATGTTTGTGGTGCCTGGCTCCAGCACAAAGCAGCAGTGCTTTTATTGACAAGGAGAGACTATGCCTTGGCCTTTCTGGAGAAAAGTTCCCCGCTGTCCAGATGTGAAAATTAGTTTCTGGCTAACACAGAAATGTTGAGCACCACTTGAAAGGACAACAGCTCAGGTGTGGAAGGCAGCCAGACCTCACTGCAGGCTGTGGCTAGGGTAGAAAAGTTGTCCACAGTGACTGTATTAAAAAAAGAGTTATAAAAAAGCTTCCAAAAGATTTGCATCCTACAAAGCAAAGCTATTCTGATTAAACTGATAGTTTTAAAATAAAACGGCTGCAGAGAAACCAAGAAAACCAGCAAATCCCTTCTCTCTGTTTTTCCAGATAGTACAAAGTGTTATTTAAAAAAAAAAAAAAAAAGAAAGATGTTAAAAATCTATTTATAAATCAAAGAAGAAAAGCAGGCAAAAAATTGTACAAGCAGCATTAAGCTGCAAAAATTTTCCTTGGACACATTGCCGTACCTTTTCAAAGCAGCATATGGGGTTTATTCTGGTGACTCTAATTTTAACATGAATGGGAGTCACGTGGAATACTCCTGGCATACTGCTTTGAAAATATATCCTTGCATGATTAAGGAAGACTGAAATATTTTTAAGCATCTATTTTTATTTTTTTTTAAACCAATTCTGAAATGTTTTTAAAGGAAAGCATTAATGGAATGAAAATGGTCCAACCCTGAAGAAAGCACTAATGTAGCAGGTAGAAATACTACTGGCTTAGCACTGTATAGATATGTTTGTTTCAGAGGCTGGGTAATGAAGAGTGAGGAAAACTTGGAGTTTGTACCCGCTGTTGCAACTGCCCCTGCATTGCTTGACCTTTATAAATTTGTCTCTTCACTTGGAAGATGAAGTAATCCTTCCACCTACCATGTGCAGAGAAGCAAAGAGAGTACAAGGCGGGGCTTGTCTCTGCGATGGCAGTGGCCACGCGGCGGTGTTGACAGCATCTTTAGCGCGTGGATGATCGAGTCTGAAGAAACATGTACTGTGAAGATCAATTAGAGGGAGGCTCATTAGCGGGAAGGAAGTTCTGAGCAGATGCAACAGCCCTGACAAAGTGAGCCAGAACACTGATAGAGCTGGGCCTGGTGTGTGGGCTGAATGTGAAGCAGGGTTGCTGCAGGGAGGTTCAGAGAGTCCTTTCTGACAGCCGGTCCTTCCTACCCATCTTCAGAGAAAGCAGTCTTAACAGCTTCTTGAAATGTTTTGAAAAGGATAAGACAGAAAATGTCCATAAGACCATATTGATGAATACAGACATGGGCATACTGAGGAGTATGGACAGTCATCTGGTGTCCTTCCAAAGATGCCGAGAAAGAGAGAGAAGTTACTTTTCCTTTCCTAATACTTTTTTTTTCTCTTTTTTTTTAAACTGAGAATGCAAGGTTTGTTTTTGTAACTTTACTTTTGTGTGGGTTGCTGCTTCAGTGCTTGAGGATCTCCTCTGATTGTTTGCAATACCTTATTGCCTATCTTTCTAATATTTATCTTGACATCGGAGACATGTGAAAAAAGAAATTGCCTGCCTTTTATTCTTTTCACGAAATCTTCACCAGTGATATCACGATGCTGAGCTCACCTGTCCTTTTCATCTATTGACTTTGAGGGGAGTTCTTCCGGTCATTCCAACAGAGTTGCCACTTTCCAGACTTAAACATGAGATGAAACAGGCAGCATAAAGAAAGAGTATTTATGCTAGCCTTATTTAAGCAAGAGACTTCATTTAAGCAAGACTATTTATACAGCAAGGTTATTTATACTGCATTTGGCTGTGAATGGGCGTGTGTGGGCACGCTTCTGTTGTGCATGCGACACGTGTTTGGGGTATGTATATTTGGCTGCACATTTCCATGTACACGATTGAAAAAGTGCCTGTTAGTGTCTCTGAGAAGGGGATGTTTGCAAAGCCCAGCTCAGGGAGATGTTGAAGTCCTCGGGAACAGATGCCTGCTGCCAGAGGCTGACACAGAATGGGAGCATCAGTAGCTCATTTTGTGTGCTCCGAATTACCTTATGAGGGTGTGGATGGAGGATATTGCCCTTTCTAGCTGAAGCTAAGTGCACGCTTGCAATAACTCCATGGTAAACAGCCCTAACTGTTCATTCAGCTTATGTGAGCATTCATTTGACTTTCGTTCCTGCATGAGCTGGAAGCAGACAGAACACGTTCTTCTCAGGAAAATTTGTTGTGTGTTTGCTGGACCTGGAGACTGGACTCGTGTTGTCTGTTCTTCTCACTAGCAGTCTTGGCAATCCCTTTCTGCACCACCAGAGCAGACACTTACCCTTCCATGCAAGCCCGGAATGCAAAAGCAGTGCTAAGGGGATGTGAAAAACATGGATTGGCTCTCATCAACAGCTATTAAAATAATAGTCTGGAGGTCCTTCAGTAGCAGCTGGGAAGGTGAACCAAGGCAAAAGATAACTGCAATTGAGTTGTTTTCAGTATATTCTTTCTAAACATCATCAACTAGCATTGTCAGTCTGGCCTTAAAGGTGCACAATCACAGCAATACAGTTCCCTCTTAAGGCTGCTGGGTGTCTGATTGTTACTCTTAAATAACATGCAGCAGAAGCTTTTAAAATTAAAACACACACATAGAAAACTCTTCTCAATGAAAATCTAATTTCTTTTTCCAGAATACCTAGACAAGTAAATACTGGGTTTTTAGAAATCCAGAGATGTTTGCTAGCATCATCCATTGTGACAGTCTTAAGGGTCTGTTGGATAAAATCCAAAGCCTCTGCTTCAGGTCTCACACTACTAATCTCTTCTCCATTAGCAAGGGAGAGCAGAAGTTTTGTGTGAACAGATTTAATCTTCCTGTGCAGCAGATGTGCTGACACATGGGTTTCTCTAGTCAATGGGGTAAATAATCTTCTGTTTAAGTAGTTTCTAAGTACCTATTTATGTAATTAACATATTAAAAAAAATCATCCATCATTATTTAAACAGTGAACCATGACGGCGTCAGACTGAGTTCAGATAAGTGAAACAGATGACTTTTTCCTTTATTTTGTCCATCCTATTGCTCTTTGGTTTTGTTAAAACCAGAAAAGCCAAAGAAAACATTCTGTTGCCATTTCATATGATCAAGTAGAGATTTAACTACCATCTTCCAGAAGAAGAAAACCACAGTGCACTAATGAATAAGATGGAGGGGGAGCATGCATGCCTGTAAGAGAGGCAAGACCGAGCACCTACGGGGCATAATTTATTTCAGCAGTGTTAATACGATGTACATTCCACAGTGCCCATCCTGCGGAGAACCAAGCATTAAAAGGAAGTCTTAGACTGTTTGGATTGAAGATAAACCTGGCTGCTGTTGCTTGTTTGGCAGCCTGTGCAGAGCACGAGCTGGAGAAGTTGCTAAAGATGGAAGGTAAAGTGCTGTAGCAGTGAGAAATTGTTCTGTCCTGGACATGTGTACTCTAGACAGAGTGATTGAACTGAAGATTACATTGAACTGAGATTACAGTGACATGACTGAAAATGCTCTCAGTATGTACCCAAGGGTTTTGATACAAAATTGTGATATGCATTTGAATGATGTGGGCAAAGGAAGAAGCAGTGAAAATCCTAACCCCAAACAGTGGATGAAGAATATGTGATAGATTTGGCAGATAGTGCTCATATGGTCTGAATGTACTGGAAATTTTAAAACTCTCAAGGTGGTTTCTGAGCCTCTTGCAGTTGTGTATTTAAGAGTGCTATGTGAGGAATCCTGAAGCCGATGATGTGTACTGTGAAACCTTCTGCTGTCTACTGTCTGGATTTATTATAATTGATTTGAAATTCTTCAGTGCCCTCTCATGCTATATGACTGCAATGTGTGTTTGAAATAGCAAGACTTAAAGGTTGCAGACAGCTGCGGGGGCTTGTGTATTTTAAGGGCTTTTTTAATATGATAGCTATCCAAAGACAAACTCTGATTGTATATGACACTGCCGCCAAACCTAAACATCACATGAGGTTGTTTGTCTGCTGTACCCACTGTCAAGGTTAGAAATAATTTTCTTTTTTTTCCTTTGTGCATGTACCAAAAACTATGCAACTCCAAATTTGTTCACTGTGACAGAATAGTCTTCCTCTAAGCAACCCAGTTTCTCTTTCTTCCTTTTTCAGACTAGGTTTCTCATGTGCAGTTGTGGTGCCTTTCTTCTTTTTGTTTACTTGGTTATTTGGGTTTTGTTTTTCTAAGATGTGGATTTTTTGGTTCTGTATCAAAGACAAGGCATTTTAGATCTTCTTAGAGTTAACACTGGAGGTGCAAATGGAGCCTCCAGTCATGTTGTCTAGACTAGGAAGTCTCCTTTCACTACTCAGACTACATGTAATCATTTAGCAATAGGAAAACTGAGAAATATTCATGTCAGTTCCTGCAGCCAATTTCAGGATTGTTTGTAGGCTGTCTTTGGCTCAGCTGAAGAGCTTCAGTTGTCAGGGAAGATGAAGAAGAATTGCAAATGCAACACCCCTAGACAATCATCATCCAGACTACTGCTGTGTATGTCCAGGACTGTTGTATGAAATTCTATAAAGCTCTGATTTCATTTGTATAAGACAAGTGGAGATTTTCTTTAATGCACATCTTTGTATCTTGAAGTCTTTTAACATGTGTATGCATCCTCAGAATGCGGGCAACCTACCTGGTGGTGCAAAAGAGACTTGAATGCTCCCTGTGGTCAAAGCACGGGGGAAAGGTAGTGAACACTGAACACACTCCTTGGTGCTTGGATGGTGGAAATGCTTTGCAGAATGAAAGGTTCTGTGGTTCTGCAATTCATATAGACCTTCTGGTGCTATGGTGGCAGATCACCTCTGAAGGTCATGTCTAATCTGATTTGCAAAGCTGTGTTACTGACTGTTTTCAGCAGCTTATATGTCACTTGTGTGTTCCTAGTCAGATAAGCTTTGTGGTTTGTAGTCAAGCTGTCTTAAATGGCAGACAAGATAGATGTCTCTTTATGCTCTGGCCCAGCATTTTCATTTTAATTTGTGTTTATGTGTTACTATGCAAAAACTTCTTTCTGATGCAGTAGTAGTAGGAAAAAAAAACAAACCAAACCCTCAAAGCTGCTCATTAGAAATAAAGTGTAGGGAGCCTCCTGATAAAAGAGTTATGAGGTTTTCTGATACTAAGTTCTGGAAAAAAACAAACTAAATGTGAAACATGGCCTTGGAAGTCTCTGAAATATTTGTTTGCATTATCTAGAGATAGGTCCTAATTGACGCTTTAAGAATAGAGATGTGAAAGAAAAATGTGTAGATCTTCTTGGAATAAATCAGTAGGATTAGCTGTTCCTCATACAAATCAGCTGCTTCCACAAATGGACTTTTGAAAGGGCTTGAAAGTTTACTCAGAATTAACAGGTCATTTACGGCACTGGAAGAGGAGTCACTGGGAGCCAACCACCAAGTCTATGACTGGGGAACTGTTAGCAGGTTAACCATCTTCCCCTTTAGGTATCTAGACTAAAAAAAGAAAAACCCACAATCTAGAAGGATGAGTAAGCATTATATCATCACTGATTGTTCCTCAGCTCCCACACACAAATAGGTCTTAGCCCATGACAGCATACTGGCAGAAGCTGCTGTTGGATTGACAAGTAGCAGCTTTGGTGTGAAGCCTTCCTGGAAATCTTTTATCCTTTTAGTTGAACAGCATCATTTTATCCTGCTATCTTAGAAGATTTTTTCACAAATCTTACTTATTGTGCTGCTTTGAAATGCCTGGATTTTTCTAGCCTTGAATTTTTGATCTCCTTCAAAAGCTTTCTTAGGTATCTGTGTCCTGTCCTGCTTTAGATTGCAATGAAATTCTTAGTGTGTTTATTCTCACAACACAGCCTTGTGAGGAAAAGAAATGCAATTTGCAGGGGAGATTGCTAAGAAAATAAAGTGACAAAGGTGAGATTTCATAACCTTAAATCTAGTGGCTGGCTGTCATCAGAAGCAGAGATCTCTGCCACTTCTGCTCCTTTCCTATGAAAGGAAAGACCTTAAAAATGGGTCTTCTCAGTTCTTGACTGGTTGCCCTAATCTGGGACACAATCATCTCCCTGTCAGCATGTGAAATGCAGATGGGAGTTTTGGAAACTGGGCCAAGGGAAAATTTCTCCAGATACATCAAAGTTGCACTGCTAATCATTATTTTTGACTGCAGTGGGGCTTTGTTTAACAAAGCACAGCCTAATGAAGAGTTTTGAACTCTGTGTATCACGTAACACAAAGGAACAATTTTTTTCATTAGGAACCTCATTAATTTAATATTGGCTTAAAAAAATATTAATTGCAGAGACCTCCTAGGAATGTGCCATGTGGTTTTTGTTGTCCAGTAGAATTTAAACTTGTTGGTTTGCATGACTATTTTAAGCTCTACATATCAACAATGCTTCCAGTCCACGACATGACAATAATAGCTAGCAAAAGTAATTTTGGAGCTGCTGAAGTGTTTCACCATTCAGAGAGAAATGACATAGCATGGTACACACTCCCAGACCACCCTCTCCCCTGTGTGATTTAGGTGGAAGGAGGGGTGGGAGAGGGATGGAATGGGAGAGATTGCTTTTTTCCGCAGCAAGTTCTGTCAGCGAATCTAGGCTTTTTAATTAGCCCTCATTCCCTGAAAATGCACACTGAATATCTTCCCACAGTTTAATATTTCAGAACTGAAAGAATGACCGCAAAAGCTGGCAAGCTTAGGGTAGTCCTTACGGTGATGGTGCTGCTGCAAAGGCAAATGAAAAGCCGGAAGTACAGCTTTGCCAGGAGTGAACCCTTATGGCATCCTCAGGCGTTACAAATACAGTTCTCTCAGAAGCTCATTTCTATGTCAAGAATTACAATGGAGTCACAGATGCCCTGAAAAGCCAAATCTCTGAAGTAGCTTTCTCTTATGGTCTTGCTCAGAAGACCTTCCTGGACTCTGAATTAGACTCAGGTAGAAGACATTTAACAGGGAGTGGCCTTTATTGTACAAGGAGATGAATCTACCTGCAAGGCTCTGTCATGGTGCATTTTAAAATGCTTCTATTTACCATGGCTGTTATTAGTGCAATATAGAAATGTTGAGGTTTTTTTAAGAAGGGCTTTCATTTTTTTATTCTTCTTTTGGTCAAACAAATGCAAGTAAGGGTTCCTGAAAAAAGGAATGTATCTTCATTTTTTTCCATCTGAAATTTTTTCTTAACACCATAATAATAGTATGTCAGTGTCTCATGGCTTGTCTGAGGTTATCTTTTTAATATAAATACGTGAACTTGACTTTTCTCCTCATTTTGCAGTTTCAGTAACAGAAACATGGAAAGGATGAAAGATTTTTTTTTCAGTTGTCCCAGAGAAAGTCTGAGGAGCAGCCAGAAAATTCCCCTAAATGCCAAACTGTTCCTTTGCTTACTGCATTGTTGGCGTAGGAATCTTTTCTCTGTCTCCATTGTTGCTTCCTTTCTTCTAATGATCTCTCCTTCCATATATTGTCAGAGGTCAGGACAGAGTTTTTGTCAATGACTAGCAACCCTTTGGGCATTAGGATTTCTTAGTGGTGTGTTTCATCAGGCCCTGAACAGGGCAGGAAATACCCAGTGTAGAATTAGCTGTGTGAAGATTCAGGTCACTGTGTGTTGGTGCCAGATGCATTTTTGCAGGTATCCTAAAAGCTGTCTCAGATTTTCACCTTGTTTTGGAGAGATACACTATATGGAACTGGAAAGCGAAATACAGTATTTTGACAGTAGTCTTGTCTTCTGCTGGTCAGTTACTTAAACTTGAAATGTGACTAAGGTGTATTATTTGTTGGAACAAGTCCAAATGAGGGAAGATTATCAGGAGGCTGGAACACGTCTCCTATGAAAACGGTCTTGAGAGAGTTGTGGTTGTTCAGCCAGGAGAAAGGATGGCTCCAGGGAGACCTTAGAGCACTTTCTTTAGCTGGAGAGGGACTTTTTACAAGGGCATGGGGTGACAGGACAAGGCATAATGTCCTTAAAGTGAAAGGGGATTTGTTTATATTAGATATTAGGAAGAAATTCTTTACTGTGAGGGTAATGAGGCTCTGGGACAGACTGCCAGATGGATGACCCATCTCTGGCAGTGTTCAAGGCCAGGTTGGATGGAACTTCAAGCAACCAGCACTCAAAAATGCTATCCCTGCCCATGGCAGGGGGGTGTGAATGAGGTGATCAATCTTTAACTGTTCTATGATTGTGTGATTTGGGAACAGAGAGTGTACCTCCTTAGCATACACATGCATGCTTACAAGTGAATACTCCTGGGGTATGTGCACACACACGTGTGTCATGGCGTGTTTGCACAGGGAGAAAGTCAACGTGTACGCAGCTCTGTCTGCGTGTACTTTCCCAGCATGTATGAAAAGAGAGAGCAAACTCACAATCAAATAAGAAGCGAGAGCAGAGGGAAAAAAGATG
Organism: Promerops cafer; assembly: GCA_013398275.1. Taxonomy (NCBI): domain Eukaryota; kingdom Metazoa; phylum Chordata; class Aves; order Passeriformes; family Nectariniidae; genus Promerops; species Promerops cafer. Next base: position 229,333 of record VZSE01015151.1, read on the forward strand.
AGATTGCAGTTGATTATGAGCCTGGCAGCAGATGTGCTACACAAATCCAGCCCGCTGCATCCAGGCTGTTTCCATGGCGATGGAGCGAGTAATTGTGGAGCTCCGGCGCGCTCCCCCGCGGCCCCCGCCAAGGTGGACGGGGGTGCCGGGTCCCCATCAGCGCTTCCTCTGGGTGAGCTCCGGGCTCTGGGACAAAACGAGCGGGCGGGGAGGGGGAGCCCCAGAGACGGGGATCTCTGGTCTATTCATCCCCGCCTTGCGATGGCAGGATGCGAGGGAAGCGGCGCTCTTCCTCGGAAATACGGTCTCCCGAGATGCTAAATAAGCGGGCAGGAGTTTCCCTGCCGCGGGAGTGGGCTGCCATTGGCTGCCGCCGCCCGCCCGTGCCAATGGGAGCCCGCCGGGCGCCCGGCACATAAGCGGAGCTACGCGCGCAGCCCGGGGCGCGGGCAGCGCGGCGGGCAAAGGTGCGCGGCCGCGGGGCAGCGCCTCTCCCATGGCCGCGCCGGGCGCGGGTCCCCGCCGAGAGCCTCGCCGCGGAGCATCTGCCGCTGCCCGTGCGCACGGTGCCGCCCGCGGAAGGCTGCATTAAGTCATTCGCTCGCTGCCGTGTGGGAGGTGAATTTGTCATCGGGAACGATGGAGCTACGGGATCTCTGTAAGTAAAGCCGTGTACTTTATCCTGCTATTTCAGCCTGGGCATGGAGCACTTAATGGTGTCGAGGAATGGGAAAAGCAAATTAGTAGCAACTGTAAATAGCCTGAAGGATTCCTCGGTTTTGTTTCGCGTGTAGCGAGGTGCGTTCTTCCAAATGGTCTCAGGCGTCGGACAAACTAGTTAGCTGTTTGCATTGCCTTGGGTGTTTTTTTAGCCTAATTAAGGTTAGTCTGCGGAAGGATGCTGTGTTATTTGGGGTATTTCAGATCACCCCTGTGTTTGAAAAGGAAAGCAAACCACATGGAGCAGAATTGCAAGCACAAAAGTCTGAGGTGCCCACATGAAGTCACCAGTATCTGTGGTGTCGGTTTAATAATGAGGTATTACAGTGGTTTGTCAAACGCCAGTTCAGACCCTGGGACGAGAAAACACGAGTTGCTCATCATTCATCACTATGTTCAGCACAAAAAAGTCATTGCTTTTCCTACCCTTCATGTACCTTTTCTCTTTTTTTCAAATTGGTTTCTTCTTCTTCAAAGGCTTTTTAAAATACGTTTAATTCAAAAGCTTTCTTATTTGTTTGAAATAGGAATGAAATGAAACCTGTGAGTACAAGAAAAGTGTGGAGAGTTTCCTTTTTCACCATTGTGGGGCATGTGTTAGAAGTTGATTCCTTTGCCTATTGGGACTCTGGTTTTGATTCTGTAAAGCAGAAACAGTATATTTAGAAAGGGGAGGGAAGTGTGTGTGCAAATCTGCCCCTCTGCAACCCTCTGGGGTTACTTCTGTTACACCAGCCATGAATTCGGCTCAGCGTAGTTCATGTTTTATCATGACAGGGAGCTTTGCTGCATAGAGCCCATGGTTGTCTCTGCTTAACCCTCTCAGAGACTGTAGTCATCTTATCTGGTTTGTGAAAATATATAGGAGAAATGGCAGACATGGGAAAAAAAAGATTTAGAAAAAAACTTTTTGTATTTTGACCCTGTGCCTGAGCTGGTCAAGTGTATCAGGTGTTTTATAGTAACCAAACTAGGTATGAAGCAAACACTGTGTGAAGCTGGCTGCATTTTAGGGATCCATTTTTGGTGTCTTGTGTTCATTTTAGAACTTAACACACAGCTTCATTTCCCAGTGTTAAGAACTGCTGAGAAGTCACACTGCTGCCTGGGAATCTCAGGCTGAGGGTGTAAATTTCTTTAGATATGGTTTAACTGGTCAGCTTTGCTTTTGCCTTGCAAGTTGTGCCAGGAAGGTGTGTACATGGAGCTTATTCCTCCAGTTAAAGGAATCAGCGTTGCCTCAGAGTTGATGCTAAAAAAAGAATTGTCAGTGTTTTGAAGAACTGCTGGATCAATATAAATTTAAAAAAAACCCCAGAACATAGAATTCAGTGCATCAACACAGGGAGAGTGTCTATTGGTGTGTGTAAAGCTCCTCTGTGTAGTTTTGAGTGTTTAACCCGATGTATCACAAATGCAGGAGGGACTCCTTATTAAGCCTGAGTTATTGCTTTTTCTGAAGACATAGATATAAGTCATTCTTCCCTGTGTTTCCCAGGGGAGTTTGGGTCACCTTTTATTGAAATGATGGCCCCAGGCACTGGGCTTAGAAAAAAATGCATTTTTCTAAGGTATGCAAAAAAGAGATAACTGTTAGCTCTTACTGCAATACTTATTTTTGTTCAGCAGTGATGAAGGTGCCAAGAATGGCTTTTTTTTTTTTTTTCAATGAGGAAGGTATTTTGCTACTATGTCACCTTCCCCAGGGTCTTGTATCATTCATTTGTATTTACTTGGCACTGGTGTAGCTGAAAACCCCATTGCGTACAGCAGTCTAGGCAAAGAGATGTGCCCACTCCCCATCTTGAAGGTGGATGCTTTGATCTAGGCTAAGATGTTCCATAAAAATCTGTGAGAGAAAGCTTGGACCTTTGCACACCTGGGCATGGGATGTTCTGGCTCCAGGCTGGTCATTTTGAACACCTTTGGGATGCATCAAAATGAAGCTTAATTGCACCTTTGAGGGTTTTTAATTCCATACCTACTGCCTTCTGATGTGAAAGCATAGGAGAACATTGTCTTTTAAGGTCACTGCAGCTCTTAAGATNGGAGGGAGGGAGGGAGGGAGGGAGCCTATAACTGCTAAGCACTGGATCAGTCTGTCTGAGGGCTTCAAACCACGGTGGTGCCTGAGGTGCAAAGACTCGTGTTGCAGTCAAAGCCATGCTTGCATTAGATTTTTGACCTGATGGTGCAGAGAATTGTTGCTTGTCGTTAGTTCTTGGGGATGATCTACGTGGGAGAGGCATTTCAGATTCCCAGGCTATAAGAGTTCCAGCAACAGAGGAGTGAGTAGGCTTCAGTGAGAGCTGTGGCATGCTGGCAGCAGTTGGGAGGATGCAGAAGCTGAAGAAAATGCTATCTTGGGGTAGCTCTAATTGGCTGCATTGGAAAACACTTGGTTTGATGGGCTCATATGTCTTCTAAAATGCTTGGTGCCAGACCAAATTGGCATAGCTCCATTGACTTACACGAGATGCCACCAGGCATTGATCTGATCTTCAGTCTTATGCTTATATTTTTCTTGGAAGAGTGAGATTTTCACAAAGGCAGCAGGTTATTTTTTTCTTTCTATTTGCCTCCATGACGGTGAATTGAAAACTTAAGGTTTTGTTTTGTTTCTGTGGGCTTTAAGCTTAATGGGTTATCTTTTATCTGCTTGTAGATCCTCATACCCATATGTCAGTCTGTACTGGAAGAATAGAGCAAAAATTCTGATCTGAGCTTTATATGTTTCAAGAGATATTAAATTTGAATATTACATTATTCCCCTGGATCTTAACCCTCCTTCAGTTACAAAAACCTTGGTTGTTTCATGTTCTAGGTAAACAGATGCAGAGCCATCAGTCTTCAGTTTTGCCTCAGTTGTATATCAATTGTATATTGTTTTCACCCCACTATTCAAGTGAATAGGTACAAATTTTTACACACAGGTGTAAAAAAGGTGGCTCGATATGTTCACCTCCAAATGAATTGAAGACAGTTGTAACTCCAAATAAGACTAATCACAAAAATATAAACAGTTCCTTTTGTGTGTGTCTGAAAAAAACCCCACTTTTTTAGGAAAGGTTTCTCCATGCTGAGCCTTGGTTTACATGGAACATCATGCCATAGAAAGCTCTCACTCCCTGTTCTGTGCATACACACTCACATCTCCAATGGCACATGCACACAACAAAGCAACACCAAGCACAGAATAAAAATGGAACAGCAGTAAAACAAAGACTTGTAAATTGTGAAAAGCCCATTGATTTGCTTGACACCCATTTTGTTCAACATTGTGCAGTGCTAATCTGAAAATTCCCGTGCATCACGAAAACTTTTCAGAACAATAAGAACTGTCAATTCCAGCAGATTTTACAGACCTGTCATTATTCTTCTTGTCTTGAAGTGCTAAGTGGCATATAGAGGGATTTTTGGCAGGAGTTCAGGACTACTCTCGTAAAGAGGAATCGTGTGCCACTACCTCATGGATATTATCATTTGAAGCTAGAGTTCAGCCCAGCACAGGCTCCTGGAAGCACGTCTTTCCCTATCCGAGCGTGCTGCTTTTATGGATCTCACTTATTTTGTCTCTTCAAAAACCCACAACTACAAACCATTGCTTTTTACTGTTCTCAGATGCAATAATGTAAAAGAAAAAACCTGTACATTCTTTTTACATTTTAACTTGATACCTTCCAGAAAACTAGAATACTTTAATGAAATCATAACCTCCACCCCCCCACCCCCCACCTGCTGCTTCTTCAGAAAGGAAAAGTGGGGATAGCAGCACTGATGGCCACAAGCAGAAGTTTTTATTAACTCCCTTTTTCTTGAGATCGTATTGCTGGTACTTCCTTCTCTTGAAGCATCTGTTAAGAAAATGCTCACACACCCTACATTCCCCATCATTAGGAACTACAGCCCCCCTTAGACACATACCTCTGTGAGGAGAAGCATAAAGAAGGGAAGAAGCATTGACTTTGTGTCAGAGAGATTAAATTTTAAGTTCTTTATCAGAGGCCATGTGACTTGAAAGTGTTTTGTCTTCCATACTTACCCTTCCCAGGGTAGCATCACCTGTATACATACCTCACCCAAATTAAATAAAGTTTCAGTACAGTAAGGGTCATGACATTCACTCTGAATGTGAAAATATTCATTCAATTATGCACCCTTGGTTTTGGTAACTTTCAGAATCTGTACATGTTGCAATAAAGCAGCAGCATTTTCAAAAGTCTGCAGAGTACAGATCCATTTTTTTGTGGACTTCACAAAATTCTAGCAGGTTTTGCTACCTAGGAATTAAGTGGTTTCAAAAAAGCTTGTGAAAATCAGACCTCAGAGGACATGCATGACCTTCATTTAAACTAGAACTTTGATTAGCTCTATCTTGGGCATTTTAAACTCCTCTATAATGCACAAAAGCAATCTTGTAATGGGGTGAAAAAGGAGATCTTCTTACTAATGCTAGCCCACTGTCAAATTAATACATCAAATAATATGCTCTTATCTTGAATCACTGGACTGCTTTTATCAGGGCTTTTGATATGGCAAAGAAAGTGCTTGTTCCATAGCTACAAATCCAACTCTCTTAGTCTTCCCTTCTCTTTGAACTTCAGTTTTCTTAAGACTTGGAACATGTGATACAGAGAGCAGCATTCACAGCTAGGTATTTCAAGACTCACATCCAGAGGCATATTAGAAGCCACACAAAGGGATTTTCTTTAAGTGTGGTTTTCAAATATAGGTAACCTTCTGGCTTGACCTCTGGATCCACTCCCAGTCTGCATTTCAGGAAAAAGAATCTACACACATACAGTTATCTCCAGTAAGAACAAAGCTGTCATTGTATTCTGACACCTGTGAGAAAGAAGTGGATATATTAAAAAAAAGGTAGGGGAAATTGTGAAAAGGTTTGAATGAGTTCACATTTATGAAAGACATGAACCCACAGATCTTGGAAGTGAAGGGAAGATTTTCAGGATAGCTACAGAATATTTCTTTATTTGTTAGCTTCACGGAGTTAATTAAACAGACTTGAAAACATAAACAAAAATAGATTTTCTAGATCCCTACAAATATAGCTCTGCAAGTGCTTTGCCATGAAAGTTAATAAGGTTCTAACTTTAGACTGGGGTTTCTGTCTGGTGCCTAACAGAAGCCACTGCAAAGGATGGTGTTATTTCATTCTACCTTTGCAGCCCCCCATCAGGGTGTGCTGTTCTTCCCAGTTTCCACCCTTTTTCTGGCTAAGGTGTATATTGTCATAGATTTATCCCAGCTCCAGTAGATACTTCCTGAAGGACTGGTGAGTGGGTATCTGCAGATTGAGAAATGCAGCTCTGTTTGTCTGCTCATATTTCCTGCTGTCCTGTGTGAAAGCAACAGAAAGGTTTTGCAGAGCTTGTCCTTCCTCCATGTGGATGGATCATCAGCAAAAGGCGCAGCAGAGTCGAGGTGTGCATTTTGCTGCGTTGCTCCCTTGCCTCAGCATAACTGGCCTTAGCAGAGCCCTTGGCTTTCAGCCAGCTGGGATGTGCCAGAACGTGCTGGAGCTAAAGCTCTGAATGCCCGACAAGGGAAGCGTGTCCCAGTTTTTGGCAGCACCACAAGGTTATCACCTCCGCATCGGATAATTCAGCATGGTGCTGAGGAGCGTTGTGTGTGGAAGATCCTTGTCCTGCAAGGAAACTGCCTCACAGTTCCTGTGTTCAGCACAAGGGGTTAAAATGTATCTGTGGCCCTAGCCACAGGGAAGGACTGTAGATCAACCAGGCTTCTCTCCTGATCCCCACTGTGCCCTCACAAGGGACCTTCTGCTCTCCCCCTCCTCATACTCACCTTTGGAGGCTGGAATTGAGCCACTTGGCCAACAGAAGCTCCTCTCAGCTTTCGGAAAGGGGAGCCTCCCTGATATGGGACTCTTTGTTGTCTGTTCAAGCTCTCAGGGTCATGCTTAGGAATAGCCACAGCTGCAAAGAGATACAGAATGTCTGTGAAACCTCTCACTTTTACAGGACCAGGTGCTTTGGTGCATAGAATAGTAAATAAGCAAAGGCTTGAGTTAGGAACACCTCTGATGTTTTGTAACTGCACAGGAGCTGGGTTATATTTATAAGTTAATAGTTGGTCTTGAATTTTTCTGCCTGTAAATGCTACTATAACCCAGTTAAACATTTAATAGAAGAGTGGAAAGTCTATTCACAGCAGTTTCACAAGTAAATTCCTTTGTTCTCACTTCCCAATATACCTTTTAAAATCCCCTATTCAAATTATCACCCTATCTCAAACAGCAACACAGTGCTTTGCCATTATGCTTAGAATGTTGTAAGTTCCATTTTCAATGGCAAGTGGAATTATGCTCATTTCTAATGGTACTGAAAAGGTACAAGTGAGTCTTAAAATAAGTTCTGGTTTTTCATGCATGAAATTATGTATCAGTTCATCTTTGCATGCAGGATTTCCATCATTGTACAGTCATGGGCATCTACTCCAGAATGAACTTTGCACCAATCCCAATAACAATTTTCATTGCTAAAGGTTCTAGCCCAGTGCATTTCAAGGCTTTGAATTTGTATTACACATTTAAGGTATAAGCAAGAAAATTCTGACTAAGAATGTCTTTGGTGGAGTAAACATCAAGTGTTTCAGGCATACAGTTCTGACCATTAACGTTTATCATTGACCTAGTAAGATAAACAAGTGCTGGATTGTGTCATATTCTTTTGGTTTTTAAAGGACTTTCTGTCAGGTTTCAACAAATAATAAAAGAGACACCTTTCTAATTTTGTTAACTGTTATTGGGTACTAGTAATTGAATGAAATCTGGCTTTTTTCAGTCAGAGAGATGAATGACAGATTTCTAATGTGAAAAATATAAGAAAGCCCCCCAGCTAATGCTGTGACTTTCAACTTAAACACCAGAGCTCAGTTGCTGATTGTTCCAGAAGTTTGCCTGAACTATGATTTAAAGGTTTTATTGCACCAAAATCCCAGAGGTTATTGCAGTTTGCAGCAGATAATCACAGTGTGTGGTTCTTGTGATTGTGAAGAAATGTGCACATTTCATCATGATCTCCTGCACAGGCAGACACCTTGGCCTGAATCCAGATCCTTTCAGATCATGCCCTCAATCTGGTGTTCTCATCACTGCCTCTGCATCGTTGCTGCTGGCAAACCATTTAACCTAGCAAGGGTATTGTGCATCTCTGACGCCACAGCCCACTTGGAGCATCTACATGTCGCCAGTGCCACAGAGCACCCGTAAAAAGTGAACACAGCAGGTTGTGGGTCACTTTCAGGGCAGAGCACAGTGGTCCTGCTTCACAATTCCGGTCACCTGAGCATTATCCATCGCTTACATGGTCATTGTCAGGGTGCAAACTCAGGAGCTGCTTAAAAAGAACACCAGTCCAGAAAGCAAAACCTTGGCCGTGTTGAAACAAGTGCTAGAACTCGCATCATTTTTAGGCTGGTCCCCAGAATTAAGGGGTTGAATTTCTCCCGGGCTGAAGTGGTCAAATTGTACCATGAAGTCAGTCAAAAGGCATCTCCTCCTGAAGAAAATGAAAGATGACAGAGAACTTTTGTGTGAGTCAGTCACAAAACAAGTAACAATTTTGATTACTGATATACAAAAAAGACTGTTCCACCAGGGATAACAGCTTGTTACTTGCTTTGCTCTTGGGATGCAAGGGAGAAAGGAAGAGAAAGTGAATACTTGTAGCCAAGTTGGCTGCTACAGTCCAGCAGCACAGTCAATCAAATTGTTTCACCCTTCCAAGTCATTCTGTAATGTCACTGATTTATCTTGCTGCCATGCAATTGTCCCCTGTTGATAATTCCAGTTTTGTCAAGAGATGACAGAGATTTTGCAGAAAACCTGCAAGCTACTCTTACCAGTGGCAAACAGTAGGAGAGCAAAGTAAGATTTCCTCCTTTTCATTGATGCCTATAAATAGTCCATGCTAACCTTAACAGCCTCGAAGATGTAGGGAACCTTTTCTTTAAAAAAAGAATCCATTATTTTTGAAACTACATTGACTCAGCAGAAGTAGATGTGTGTGTTTTAGATCATGATAGGTTGACAATCAAGCCCTGCTGTGAATGCTTAGCTCTTCAATTCTGGTTGTAATGTTTTACATTTATTTTAAAAATTTATTTTAACTGCAGTGTATTGGCACAAGTCTTGATATTATGGCCAGAAAGGGTACTGCTTAGTTACTGTATATATTTAAAGAGAAAGGTCTTATTTACAGTTTTTTACAATTCAGTCCTCTGTTTCTTCGGTTTTTCCCCAGGTACATGAGAAAGAGAGGACATGATCAACCCAAGCACATTTAACTTATGTCTAAGAATGGATTGCTTAATAACAGATTTTGGAATTCTCTGTTGTGCTGAGCAGAGATAGTCACAGGAGCCATTATATGGACTTCAGTGGTATTACTCCAATATGCAAGTGCTATCCAAGCATGATTTGAGCTACTTTTAAAAATGTGAGAGGTTTCTTAGGAAAGCTGAGTCCCTTGGTCTTGCAGACAGGAGGGGGTTTTTCAATATGATATTGGTATGCATGTATCCAATTAGAAATTAATGGGAAATCCAGATTTATGTAGGAGGAGATAACTAGGATGCTTGCCATTACTGGTGCAAAAAGAAACATGGTTGCCTCTGTGTGTATAGCTGTTATAAATAATCTGGTAATACATCGCCCTTTAGTTTGCTCTGTAGTCCTGCAAGACTTGTTACTAATACAACTCATAGGATCTTCACTGGAAATGAAAATTTCTGCAGAAGATGTAGGTATCTGTATTTCCAGGTTAATTTTAATTTTTCATGTGATTCTAGGCAGATTTAAAAGGTATTGCAAAAAAAAGTAGTTTAACACATATGCCATACTGACAAATGTTTAAGTGAAACAAGGCTGTAAAACAACATAAAGATATTAGCTACTAATCAAGTTATTTTCCTGCTGTTATCAGTCCTGAGGAATTCTGAAAATACCATGGAGAAATATGAGTTTGAAAAGAAAGAAAAAGAGCAGATTTCCACTATTTTATGCACATCTTTGGGTTTGATAGAAAGGAATATTGAACTATGTGTGTTTGACAGCAGCATTTGATCACCTCAGATTCTGTCTGCTCTGCTCTTAATCCTGTGGTATTTCAGGATCTTTAACCACCGGTTTCTAAAGATGATAATCCAACCCCCTGCAGTCAGTTGTGTTCCTCTCATGAAGAGCCACACTGGAGTTACTGGTCTTTCAATAGAAAGTGGCTTAACCTAGCAGGTGGTTAGATTGTGTTGAATTTTCTTTTAAAAGAGTTAGGCTGGTCCATTAGTTGGTTTCAGTGTAATGCTTAGATGTCATTCTTTTGTTTGGATCTTTTGAGGGTGGCCTTACTTCAGTGATGATGAAAATTATCCCTGCTTAGAAATCTCACCTCTGGCAAAGCTTCTGTTAGCATCATGAAAAAGAGCTTTCCTGCACAGGCTGTTCACTTTTGCTCACTGATCTGGCAGTCCACTGTCTCCCCCAGTGCTTTGCTTTAATATGGCTTGTCTTGCCACCGGGTAAATAGGAGAGGACATCTCACGGTAACCACCAAAATTTCATGCAAATGTCAGCATGATCTAGCTACAACACCTCCCATGCAGATATCCTACTCTAAATGTTCTAGATTGCTATTAGGGAAATGAGAAGGGGAGCCAATTCTCAGGCATGTTGCTCTGCAATCTCTTCCTCATCCAGAAGCTGCTAAATGAGCCTTCAGAATCAGGTGGCTCTCATTTTAAAATACTAAATCATAGCACCTTACATTCCTTTCTAGTTTATTTTAGAAAATCAGTCCTAAGATAAAGGACTTCAGAAGCAAAAGTAACAGGATGATGCTATAAAGCCAGTGGTTCTGTTTTCAGTAGTCCAAGTATCAGGAGTCAGGCTGAAGATGTTTATAGATGCCATCTAGCAGCTTTCCATTGACATCAGGAGACACTCAGATTTGCTTCAACTTGTAACTGGAGAGGCATAATACATTCTCTGTTGGCCAAACTGATCACTTAGAAGCTACAATCCAAGCAGGAAGAAGCTGCAGACATACGTGACACTAGCTGGCAGATTTCCTATTCCATACAGTCTAATTTGATATATCTCTTCTGGAAGTCTTTAGTATACTTAAAACCAGGAAAGCTAGTAAAAGGATTTGTCTCTAAAGTCTCTCACTGTTCACGCTGGAAAAGTGAAGTAAAGTTGTTCTGAGTTTTACCAGAGCAGAATAATGGCCAGAAAGTACTCAGCAAAATTCAAGGGAGGAAAGCAGGGTGCAGGTCCTTGTGGCCTTTGAGGGCAAAGAGTGAACAGTGGGGAAAGGCAGAACAGTAAGCCAAGATTTGTTCAAGCTGGCAGTGTGTGCTGTGAAGGGAGGAGAGAACATTCATGCCATGTCTAGAGTGGAAACACTACGACCAACCTTGAGCAAGAAAATATTATTTGTATTTGGCAGGCATCCTGTCTCTGAGAAGTAGGAAAGGAGAAAGCCCCGTCTCATGGCGTGGTTGATGACTACATCAAACTGACACAATCTGCTTCAGTCCTTCCATCCACCACAGATTGGTTGTACCCCCTTGAACCAAGCAAGGGAACTTCCCTCTTGGTCCTTGGCTTTCTGCCTCTGTCACCCTTGAGCAGTAGCACTGTCCTTACTTAATGGGATATTGCAGGTGTAAAGTGTACTGAAGATTCAATGCTGTGGTTCAGAGCAGGCAAAAATAGGCTTGAGCCCTTAGGGTTAAGATTTCCCTGCAAACGAGCTGCAATAAAGTTTACAGACATAAACCCATTTTATTATCCAAGGACGCTTTTGTAGTTAAAATACAGCAATTCTAGTTTCTTACGGGAGATGTGAAATTTCTTTTAACACAAGCGGTTTTGTAGTGAGGCAGGAGTAACCAGCACTATGTGCTAACCCTGAAATTGTTTCTTGTGTCCTGTCAACCTATTTCTGGCTCACTGCACCCAAATGAGGGCTGTCTTTCTTCAAAACTCAATTTTACCACTGTTAGAGCCAAATTTGGGTCTGAAAGAGCTAAAATTTGGGTAAGCATTGCTGTTTAACATGTGTGAAAATAAATGGTAGTCCATAGCTGGGCACCATCAAGGTTTAAACTAGACCAGTGATGCCAGTTGTTTGTTGAGAAGTGTTGGATCAAATAAGAGCTCCAGGTCATGGGCTGCTTCGCTGTTACATGGTTGGAGTTCCCCCAGTGTCTCCTCCTGCTGTGCACATCTCTTTTCTCTGAGCAAGATGCAGGCCTGCTGTGTGATGGGAAGAAGTGCAAGTCGGCTTATTGTCAAGGAAGGAATGAGGGAACCCGCAAGGAAAGGAGAGAGAGGGAAGAAGAGAGAACAGGTCATATTGTTTTGGAGACCGTAGGTAGGTCACCTTCAATTAGGTATCTGTTACAGAGGTATTTTCCACCTTGTTTCTACAGGTGCTGGGATTGGAAAAAATATTTGAGTAACACATGTATCATTTACATTTTCCAGTGCTTCCATGTACATTGGGATGCTTTAGTTCATCAAAACTGATAAAAGACAATGTGGCATCTTCACCATGCTGACCAAAAACCGATCATCTTAAAGGAAGAAAGGATTGGAAATATAAATAGCTACCAAAAAAATATGTCCCTGATCTTAAAAAATGCTGAGTCCTAGGATGTTTCTGCTGTTAATGCTTTGTCTCTCCACCCTTTTTTTCTTTTTCTAGCTTGGTAGTGGCAGCCCATACAATTATGAGCTACTGCACAATTTTACACCTAAGGTACACAGTCGCATTTAGAATCTGACAGTGTTCTCCTTCTGGAATAGGAACACTGCTTGCAGCCCACAACTGAAACAATTAGCTTCATTAAAAAAAAAAAAAAAAAAAAGAAAATTGTTCTCTGGCTTACAGATACATTTTAAGAATTAGTTAAAATCAAGCAAAAGAAAAAATTTCAAGTAGACAGATGAACAAGTCTCAATACTTCACCAGATCTTAGGATTTTGAGAATATGAATGATTTAAATTAAAAGCCATTTGAGAATACATAATAGAAGGAAGGCCTCTGACAACAGCAGATGGAGCAGAATAGAAAAGGTGATGTTACTATATGTACCTTCTTGCACTAAAAACAGCAGCTGTAAGGAGGAATTTGAACTAAACTCTAAGAACATGTATTCTTATAGCTCTTATTAATGGGTTGTTCTGTTTCTCTCCCAGTTTCTCTTGACCCTTTTCTGAGGGTTAAATTAATCCCTTGTGCAGCTCAGCTGAGGATAATGAAGTTGTCCCAGGGTACAAATGTAGCCTTTGGGTTTGACCTACAGAAGGCTGACCCTCTATTCCTCACTATGTTTTCAGGCAGTTTTATTTATGTTGGATTAATTAAAAACACCCTCTGCATTCCCCAGGCTTATGTGCTCTCCTGTGCAGAATAAAGGAGATTCCAATGTCTGGCCTCTCTCAGCCCATCCATGCCGATGCAGAGACAGTAGAAAACTCTGCTAATGAGGGGATCTTAATGACCCTGATCATGTTTGTGAGCAAAAAGGCTCATGTTCTGATAGACTGGCATGGGCATGGTTTATGATGTGAGGAAGAGTTTGGATTCCTTTTTTTGGAGTCATAGGTGTGGCTCATATTTGGCCAGTAAGGCAGAGCCTTTTTTTGCAGTAGGTGAATGCGAGGCATTAAACCATATGGTCATCTGCAATTTGATACAGGGTAGGCAGACTGAAATGCCTGTTCTAGTTCCTATGTATTATATTTTTAAAATATCTCAAACCAGATTATTTAGCATTTTAAATACATAATTGTCCACAAATAGTACCAGTTTGGGGTCCAAAACCTGACTTTTTAGTTCAGTGTGAGAGACAGACTGAAATTTGGTCCAAAGTCACCCCAATATTCTGAGAATTTTGACTACAGTAAATTTCCTCTCTTTCTCTCTCTCTTTCTCTCTCTCTTTCTCTCTCTCTTTCTCTCTCTCTTTCTCTCTCTCTTTCTCTCTCTCTTTCTCTCTCTCTTTCCCTCTCTCTTTCCCTCTCTCTTTCCCTCTCTCTTTCCCTCTCTCTTTCCCTCTCTCTTTCCCTCTCTCTTTCCCTCTCTCTTTC
>VZSE01015151.1:244011-447449 GCA_013398275.1 Promerops cafer
TCTCTCTCTTTCTCTCTCTTTCTCTCTCTTTCTCTCCCTCTCTCTTTCTCTCTCTCTCTCTTTCTCTCTGTCTTTCTCTCCCTCTCTCTTTCCCTCTCTCTTTCTCTCTCTCTCTGTCTTTCTCTCTCTTTCTCTCTCTCTCACCTTCTCTCTCTTTCTCCCCTTCCCACATCCTTCTTTCTAATATGCCAGTGTGCAGATAACACATAGAGGCCAAGTGGAGGCTGGTACTTTGCTCTGAGGCATCAAAATAGACGTAAGGGAGAAAGACAAGTTGCCATCATGAGATCACAGCAAGAAAGCATCTGGTTTCTATGCCACAGTGCCCCAAAAGCTAGGTGGAGCCAGCCAAATCCACCTCTCCCATCTTCTTTTTCTTCTTTCACCCTCCAAATTGTCTGTAAATTGCTGTTTAAGCTGGATTTAAAATAGCCCATGCATATTCTAGATTCCTTCACAAATCAGGAGACTTGCACATCTGTCTTAGCATAAGCATTTCATTTCAGTGTTCAGTAGAGCAGAGACAGACAGGGATTTTTTGTCATGGGTAACAGTGGATGGCTTCTGACAACTTGGAAACCTCTAGAGGTATGGGAAGCACCACTGCACTGAAATTTGAGAAATGTTAAGTTTTCCTTATGGTCAAAACCAACCTGTGAACACCAAAAGGGAATTTACAGGTGGTGTTTAACAGATGCCAGTGATGTTTCTGAAGGCCAGGATGTGTTGTGTGCTACATTTAAATGTTTGATTACTTGGCTAAGATCTGTCAAAATGATATTTTCCGACAAAAGAAAGAATGGTGGCTAAGACTTCTTTCGAGGTCTGTAGTTGTGTTGGATTTGTTTTGCACTGATTCTAGAGAATGCTGATTAGTATAAATCATCTTGCATTGCAACACTTGACCAAGGCCTATAATCATGTCACTACTTCATCTGTGCCTGATTGAGAAGTCCCCAGATTAAGCAGACTACTTATGGTGAGAAGTCCCCTCTTTGCCAGCTGGGAGTTTGAAACCAGCTGCATTCCAAAATCTGAAAGAGAGAAAGAACCCATGAACTACTTTGTAAAATGGTCTCTTCCTCATTACCCTAATCACACAAGTATGCTGAGGAATGAAATCAGCTTTTTTCCTTTTTTTCTTTTAAATCGGACTCACGAGGGAAAGACTAATGAACATTGAACTGGAAAGGATCACTTGGGTCATCCTGGTCCCATTCCTGGAATTCAGTAATAGACATTGGAGCAGAGGACACCATTAAACTTCTGTTCCATCTGTCTTGCTGCATGCTTCAGGACACAACATTTCCCAATGCACTCTAAGCCATGTGGGTCCTCTTGGAGATCTAAGTGCCGTATTATGTGCCATGGTATAAATCAAAGTAATTGCTTATCTCAAGATTTCATTTCTTAAATGAAATAGTATCTGAAAATTACATTTCTTAGATTAAGTTCTTAGTTATTTCAGGGGAAAGCAAAAGTACCCAGCATTTTCAGTTGCCCTTCTGGATCTTGTAGCCCAAAGTGGCAGTGGTTCAAACCCTGAGTGGCAGCAACTATGGCAAGTGGTGTATCAGTGGCAAGTATCTATGCACGAGAGATACTAATACTACCTGTAGCATTAGTTTCCTCTTTTTATTCTCTTAGATGTGGTAGTTGCCAGTCTTCAGTGCTGGGGAGTAAGACAAAAGGAGAATGAACACATGGAAGAATGAAATAATGTGTCCAAGGTCATATCATACAAAGGCACCTGTGGCAGTCAGCAATTAGATATATGCAACCTAAATGTTAGTACATGGCATAAATTAAAGAGATGGCCTTCTTTCAGGTTTTTTTCTTTTGGTATTTAAAGTGAAATATGAACCTTCAGGCCTTGGTGCTTGTCAAGTTTTTAAACTAACATTCAGTCAAGTAGTGCAAATTGCTAATATTGTGCTATCTGTAGTTAATGAGAATTACTGGGTATTCATGGACATGTTGAGCTCCAGTCTAGTACTTAGATTCAGCCACTGTTTTCCCATTACCCTTTCCTTGAGATTGCTCTTCTTTTGATGGAGTGCTCTTATTTCTGTGAGACCTGTCAAAGCTTAACAAAAGAAGCATGGCTTCACCAGCAAAGACTTGGGAGAGGGGCACTGTTTGCTTTCTGGCAGGATAGAACAAACATTTATCTAATCAACATGGAGCAATAGCGCAGTGGTCGCTAGACTGTGTCTGGCAAAGCACAATAGAAGCATTGATATTACAAACATAAAACTTGGTTAATAATGAAGTGCAATGAAAAGTACCATGTTCTGGCTATGGATAAATCTGAGTACAGGAGAACTCTGAGCCCTGGATTCCATAGTATGCTTCAGATGAATATGTTAAGGAAAAGAATTATGCAGTTGTGGATATAGTGCACATATGACAAGAGCATTTGTCACCTGTAGATTTAATTTGTGAGGTCCTGAGCATTATCAACTCTCAAAAATTTTAGTGACAATTACTAGTGCAGGAGACAAGACTATAAAATTCTCACCACCACCCCCCTGCCCCCCCCCCCCCCAAAAAAAAAAAAAAGAAAAAGAAAAATCTAGGAGACTTTTGTTTTGGAGAAAAGTCTGTGTTAAAAATAGTACTTTTCGTAATTGGGTATCTGTGCCTTGTATGTAACATCCTTGCTTTGTACACCAGATGAAAGTAACATCTGTGGCTCCATTTGTCTAACAAGCAGTTTTCCTGCAGGCTCTCTAATACTCACCCTGGGGGGAGTTCGTGGACCTTTTCTGAGAGGAAGAATTACTTTGTTGTGGCTTTGACATGCTCTTTAAATAATATTCAAAAGCCATCTGAAACCATATTATATAAAAGAGGAACCTTTTTGTGAGTCTCAGTGGAGAAAACAAGAATGAGAAATTTCCCTGTTCCATTTTCTGGCTCTATACTGTTTCTTAGCCAAAGGCTAGGAAGCTGTTTAAGTCATAGGGCTCAGTAATTAATATTACAACAATCAAAAGCAAATCAAAAAGGTTTTCTGCTTCTCTTTATTGTCCTTATTCACCTGTTCTCCATATCTTTCAGATGGTTTCCAGCCTGGCATGTATTTAGGCACTGTCCTATTTCCACTGCTATTTGCTGTATAGATCACAGAATCCATTCCTCATCTGACAGAATAATTTAATCCTTAATTCTCTAAACCATTTATTGAAGAATACTTCCACTGACCCTACTTTAAGCCCTGCTCTGCTTTAAGTCCTTCCCTGCTTTCTCCAGCCCTGTCCTGCAAGGATGCAGAGATTGCTGGCCAGTGATGTGGTTGGGTGCTGACCAATGGATGATGGTATCTCACTTAAACTCCAGGTGCTCTCAGGCGCTGGCTTCGTACCCTGAGCCTGTCGGTGATTTACAGCAGCAGATACACTCTTTCAATGAAATAGAAAATGATACAGATTTATGATGCTAGGTTTGAATGCCATTTTCAATAGGTCTTTGATTTTGAAGAACTCTTTATTTTTAGAAAACTGACAATTGAAAGCTCTGTGAGGACAGTCCTAGTTAGTGACAGCCTTTGAATAGCCACCTAAAGGTACTGGCAGAAGCCATCCCTGATACTTCCTTCACTCTGCCCTGGCAGTGCAGTCCAGTCTCTGACCCGAAGAAACTGGTACAGAGACCAGAAGTCTGTTCCTCCTTGTCATCGCCTTTGGACATGCCTGTAGCTTGGTGATGTAAATGTCAGTCTGCAAGGAGTCAGGATTGAGATCACCCATGCATTTCATTCTTGGCTTAGAATCTGAGTTCACTTTTAAAGGCAAATACACTGGAATTTCCCATTATAACTTCTTGCCTGTTAGAAAATAATGGTTGTGGTTACAACAGTAACAGCAGCAGCGAAACATTCCAAAAGAAAACCTTTTCGGTTTGCAGAGTAGGAATGATTGTTTTTTTGTAACATTAAATCTCAGCTTGGCCTTGGCAGGAAAATGCCTTGCTGCTGCTGCTGGAACAAGACAGAAAAATAGGCTCTTTAGGTTTGACATCCCTATAGTTTTCCTGCATTCTGGAGGATCCCCAAGGCCCCATGGAAACCAGATGCATTCCTGCTGCAACGATTAACGTAACCAACCCTTGCAGGAAGGGAACGTTTACGAGGGGGGGAAACATTACAGTATTTTCTTTTGGAAAATTCCGCTATTGACATGAAAAACAGCAGCGTAACAGCAAAGATGGATTGCAAATTTTGACAGCCCCGACAGGTAAATATTGGCTTTGTGCAAACAAGTTTCTATAAATAACCAGTCTGCTCCAGAAACTCCACAGATGGCAGCAGGGCTGCCGGGGTATTGATTTACCCACTGTGCTCAGTGCAGAAAAGCACAGCTGTCAGTTTTGCTGTTCTTCTCGCTCCGAGTGTTGCTGCTGCTCCTGCTGGGAGCTGCGGGCCTTGTTCACCATTTTTCTTTGGCAAGTGGAGATGAAGATTAAGAGCCCAAAAGAAATTACTTGAAAGAAAAACCTGCCAAAACAACAAAAAATAAACAAACCAGAGCAAAGAGCAACAATAGAGAACGCTGTGTATACGTATTTGGAACACCAGCAAGAACCTGTCTTTATCTGTGTCAGGTAACTTAAGAGAGTTCACAGGAGTGGTTTATAGAGAGTGGTCCCAGAAACCATAACGGGAGCTTTAAGGGCAGGAAAAGCTTATGAGGAGACAATATAGATTTTGTACATGATGAGTAGTAACAGGCTCAGGTAAGAATTGAGGAGTAGAACTGGTGCTAGAGTAGAACTGGCCTTACATGCAAGTGGTGGCTCTGCCAAAAATTCCTAGCAGCTGGGGATGACTTATAAATAAATACCAGCCAAATAAGCAAACACTTAAAATTATCATGATTAGGTTTTGGGTTTGTATGACCCATTTGAGTGCAGTCTAAATCTCAGGATTATGATTTTCAGACAGTAGAGTCAGCCAGTGCAACCACTGTCTCATTAACAAAAATGTTGATTTACAGGCATAATATCTAGAATTGCTTTTTAAAGGAACAGCTTAGAAAGACTTCATAACCTCAGTTCCATAAAAATGTTTGCCTGCGGTGCAGGTTTGCTCCAAGGGCTCATCAGTAGCAGAACTGTGCATCTCCTGGGGCAGATACAGCATACCACATTTGAGGGCATTTTTCTGCTGCTTTTCTGTGAAATTTCTGTGTAGTTACACAATCAACCCAGACAATGAAAGTGCCTCTGTGCTACATCTGCATCAGGGATTTTGCACAGAATTACTGGATGCAGCTTTCGGTTGTCATTTTGTCCCATTTGGTAGCTTTGGAGTTTTTTGTTTGATTGGTTTGATTCTGTGGTTGTTCAGGTTTGGGGGTTTTCTGTTCTTGATTTTTTTACATTTGCACAGAATCACAGAATAGTTTTAGGAAGGGACCTTAAAGAGCATCTAATTACAACTACATAACTAAAATGGCAAAAAAATTAATAAGTAGGTATCCAGACCAGTTGAAATAGATGGCTAATGTTGGGATTTTTTTTAAATCTATTTGTTCATTTTGTGGACTTTGAGTGGTGCAAGCTGTGATTGAGTTCCCATGAGCTGGCTATGAAGTCCAGAGCAAGAGAGCTGGCCCACGATTTTCAGCAGAGTTACTCCTTTCAGTGCCTTAGAGTGCTTACCTGGATGGAGGCCTAGGTCTGTTCATTAGTCCTGCTTCTGCCTGAGTTTTAAATGACTACAGGAAAAGACAATTCGGTTGACAAAAATTATAAATCAAGAGTTATGTGCTTACATAAATTTCAGGCTTGACATGATTCTGTCTTGATTTTGGAAGAAAATGAGAGTTGTCAAATGAGAAGGGATTTTTCCCAAGATAGACCAAGAATCTTTTATAGGAGAACATGAAAAAACAGGGCTGTGCAACAGACCATAGAATTTTTTAGACAATTGGCATTACTTTAACTGTTATACAAAGTGCAAACATACAAACTCTATGTAGACTGGGTAGTTTATAAGTCAAAATTGTCAAGGAGAGACTTGTCTCAGAGTTAGTGTTACTGAGCTGAAGGAGCTAGATGCCAGCCATTTCTAGACAGTCTGCAGATCTATTGCCTTTTGTAAATCTTTTTAAAGTATTGAGTAAGGTATCGCACGTGTATCCTGTAGAAGTAACATTGTTCCATCCAAAGCTGTTCTTTCCCCATACTAAAATTCTGCCTTGATATGCTGAAATAACAGAAAGAATCTTGCTTTCTGACTTGTAGGTCAATTAATTGACAAATACAAGTACGGATCAAGAAGTGTTTGGACAATGTTCTCAGGCACATAGTGTGATCCTTGGGCCTGTGCTGTGCAAGGCCAGGAGCCGGACTCAATGACCTTTGAGGGTCCTTTTCAGCTCAGGAGATTCTATGATTCCAGGCCAACAAGCTTGCTTTGTGTCTGTGTGTGTGTGTGTGTGTGTGTGGCTGTTGGTCATTGTGGTTGCAGCTGAGCCCCACACAACTCCCACTGACACTGAGGTGGGCATGTCCTACCCCCATTGCCACCAGCTTCTCCCGAGCTTTGTGAGTTTACATGCTGAATTCTTTATCTTTGGCAGCTTGGTGCATGTGATGAGGTATGCAAACTACCAACTGAGCTGAATATGATGTGCTGAAGGTTCCAGTGCTGAATACATTTCAAGCTTTTTGTTAGATTTTTCTCTCTCGTTATATAAATATGTTGTTTTACTATAAATACCTAATTCCAAGCTGTCTCTGAAAACAGAGTCCATTCTCGGTTTTGAAATACCATTTCTCATGTCAGAGATTTGACAGAGGAATAAAATACCTATTTGTGTCTGCTTAGAGAAGGGGGGGAGGGGGAGGAAGGGCATCCTGTAAGAGCATAATGCAAAGTGATGCCATTTGTCACTGCCTTACACTCATGACCTTGTACATTGGTGACCCCTGAGCTACCATTTCCTTGCTCTCTCGTTTGAAGTACAGTTTGTGACATTTCCACTGTACTGCTACTGCTGTCTTTTTTCTTAAACCTCACCTGGGGGAAGAAAGGGAAGAGTTATGTGTTCAAAGAAAGCAACATCAAAGTATTCCCAGCAGCCAGTCAAAGCTAATTTGGTACTAATTCTAATAACTCTGTGGCTAGTGATGTGGACTGTTTACATGGGTAACCAGCTGCCTGATACTTGCAGCTTTCTCCGAGGTGTTTTTTGGGGCTTATTTTTTTAGTAGATGAGTTTGTGTTTTCTAATAGATTGTAGTTGACAATACAGAGCCAGCAGTATTGGATGAAATGTTATTTTAATAGCTATAACAGAGATTGTTTGGAATTACAATACTAAGGTTGACAGGAGCCTCCAAAACATTGGATAAAAACACTGAATAAAATTAAAAGGTAGAAATGAACCTCTACACTCAATGTAGTTACCTAAAGAATTTTAAAAGCCTGTCCGCAATATATATGCCTATTCTAGTGCAGAGCAGTTATTAGATTTTAATTAATTTCATTTTTATTCAGCATTATGTTCCTTTTTCAAGTCATGAAAGTTGCTCCTAGTTTATGACTGTGAGACCAGACTAACTTAGAGAGAAAAAGGGATAATATTCATTCTGTATGATTTCCACTCAAACTCTCACAATTAAAGGGAATGTCTAAATTGACAATTGAAAAATATGCAAATACCATCCATTGATAATTGAAGCAAACATATTGCATGAATTAATGTTTTAATTGCAATGTGTACTGAGTCTACATATATGTACAATATTGTACATGAGTATTTATTAACAACAGACCTGTACATCCTCTGTAGTATTTTCTTGGGCCAATGAGTTTTCATCTCTCTGTCAAAACATGTCATGCATTACAGTAAGCTAATGTTTTCCTAGGTTAATCGCTGATCTGCCTATGTATTGGTAAATGTTGCCATGGGCACAGCAACAGCAGAGCAAAGAAATGAGCTTTCGCCTGGTTGGAGATGAAAAATGGCTATTTTTACTTTTTATACCCATTTGCTCAATCACAAATGAGAATAAGAGGATAAAGAAGCATGTTTCACTGCCTTTTTAAAATTTAATTACAGAAACATTTTTCGTATGTACTTTACAATATGCAGGTAATATTTACTATATGTTGATTACTTCAACAAAGCTCTTTTTTTGTTGGGCTTCATATTCACCAGATTGGTTTACAAAGTGCAGTATCCTACATATCATCAGCAAGGAGAAATCTTATCTCTTTTTCATGCCAACATAAAAAACACCCATTTTGGATATTGCTGAGTCCCATTATTTAAAAATTAATTCCTTCCCTAAAGTACTCCATGCTGCCACAATGCTGCATAATAACTTACTTGTGCAGATTAAAATCCCAGACTGACTCTTGTCCCCTATTTGTGGCATTTTTTTCTGAAAGAAAGAAGATTAAACTATGTAAATGGAACATGATTATGGTTTATTTTGTTAGCATGTGCAGTGATGAGCCTTTGACCTACATTTCTTGTGTGTAGTGTGCTCTTGCCCTATATCTGGATAATGAATGACAGAAGCATTGATACGGGTTGACCTCTTTTTCACATAGTTTTTGGTCTTTTTTTATATACTTAAGGAAAACACTGAGACACAAATCTTCAGTTGAATGCTAACAAAATCCCAAAGAAGAAAAACACTTCTTTCAACAGAAAAAAAAAAAAAAAAANNNAAAAAATATTTAGGCACAATGCCTGATACATCAAATTATTTGGAAAGTACGCCAAGGGCAAATATGGTGTCTACTGTTAAGTCTTCTGGGTATTTGATATAGATGCTCATGGGCAAGATAATGCAACTAGAAGTTGCATCCTACAGTCTCTTTCTGTTTCAAAAGTGTTTTTTTCTAGCAAATTTGGGCAGTTAACAAATCATGCTCAGAAGCTGATTTCCTCTGGATGCTCCAGAAAGTCAAGCAAAATCTTTGTGCATCTACCTTCAGACTCTTAGTGTTCTTCTGAAGATTCTGACCTCCAAGAAATGCCTGCATTAAAAGGATTCCTTCATGATGGCCTTTCTTTCTCTCCCTAATAGCTGTGCTGTTTTGGTGTATTGAGGGAAACATACATATGTGACCTTTATTAATAGTAATGCTCTTTGCAGTTCAATAGGTGAATATAGGCCTGTAGGATTCAGTGTGATACTTTGTCTCACTGAAAATTACTGCCAAGGTAAACAGGTTTTTGAGAAAGCTTATCTAAACTTAGACAAATATCTTCTTCTTGTTTCAAAGTAGTTTGTTACACAGTTTGCCTAGGCACTTGTACTGGAAGCATAACATGAGAGAAAGGAATTATTGAAGGTATTTAATATTGAAACCAGTATGATAGTTTAATGTCATTATCTCTTAGAAAGTCTGATGTTGATAGTGATACATAATTAGAAAAAAAGCTCAAGAGAGTGCCTTTCTATGGGAGAAACTAGCAATGTCTCTTTCTCCTTCACCAATCTGTTTTGATATGGCTGTCCAAGCAAGCGCTGAGATTTTAATATTTCTAGAAACACCTACTGTTTATAACTTACTTTAAATTGGCACATATATCAACAGCATGAAAAAAATCTTCACAGCTCTGGGAAATGGAGCTAAAAGGTCACTTTTTCAACAAATTCATCAGCTGGGAAAAACAAACCTAGCTTTCCTTTGAATTTTTAATAGCTTTCCTTTTTCTGTCTGAAGTCTGGGGGGCAATATTCTGTAGTGTAAAGGCACCATCTGAACAATCCAGTGAGCGTTTCACACAGATTGGTATGCATTTGTTTGTCTGCTTAAGTTTAGGTTTATTTAAATTTGCATGTCATGGATTTGATAGGTATGTTCAGCTGCTCTACTTATTTTTATCCTGGGTGCAGCACTTGAAGGCTTTCAGGGAGGCATTTTTTTCCTACAAGAAGACAGTGACTTGAAGGCCTACAATTAAAGACTGAAAACATTAGGAAAGGCAGTGGGAAAAAATGTATTTGGACAGCAATATGGGGCCTCAGAAAACGTTATTAGTAAAAATTCAGGTGAGAGACATCTAATAGGAATTCTAGCATGGCTGGTAACCAATGTAAGTTATCACCAACGTGCAGAAAACTTTTGTCCCTTTATACACAAGAAAATGTACAGCTCAGGTTTTTTTCTTTCCATTCTAAGTATAACGACTGCAGAATTCCTCAAACAGTAAATTATATAGGCATACATAAGTCACAAAGTCTTTCCTCTGTGCTGATGCGTGGAGAGGTCAACAGGTGACCAGGCATTTATTTCAGCTTTTCTCTTCCTCTTTGTTTCAAGTACAGCTTTTTTTTTCAAAGCATTGAGGTGCTAGTACACGAATTTTTAGGACATCCTGAAAAACCTGCTGGTTTCAATAACCTCTCCATATGGATGACTGCAATCAGTGTCCTCTGGCCTCACTTCATCTCTTGATCATATTCTTTCTGAGGCATAGGGGGTGGTCTTTTAGATTTGTCTGTTGTCAGAAGCCAGGTCCTAACTTCTAGAGGGCTTTAACTATCAGGACCAGGATTTCAGATAGGTAAAACTTTATGTAAATCACAAGCTGAGACGATTCAGCTGATTCTTGTGTACTGGCTTCTATGAGAAGTTCAAATTCAAATTTAATGGAGCTCAGCTTTAACATTGAGTTCTTCCTGCTGCAGTCAGCAGACCTTACATCTTTGAGAGCAGAGATCATCCCCCTTCCCCTTTATTTTTCACACTACTTCTTTTTGAAGAATTAATTGGAAATGGAAAAATCACTCTCTTAATTTTCATAGTGAAACCTTGCATGCTTGAAATTTCAAGGCAAAGGGGTGTGGAATTTGCACAAGGAAATACCTTATTTCTGTGTTCCTTGTAATTGGTTGAAGCCTGAGAGAAATCTGGGTGGAGGTAACTCTTCATAACACTTTTGAGAGAAAAAATACATATTTTTGGCTTTACTCAAAGTTCAAGTAGCAGTCCTGAATAAAGCCAGCAGGCAGGTTAAATTAATGTATTTCAAATTATAATTCTAAGTACTGTTTCCACTTCTGCTTCACCCAGTTAAATTACTTTTACCAAACCTACTGATAGGACTGTAATGGAAAGAGGCTTATAATAGAAACAGTTGAAAATATTTTATTTTAAATACAGTTCCCAGTATGGTACCTCATGTTGCTCTCCAGAGTGTCTAACTTCCTATTTACCAGGATATGTGATGTTTTTTTGAGGGATGAGTAAATAATATGATCCGAATTCTCATGGCAGGGGGCTTAAAGATTCTCTCATTTCACACAAGTATGACCACACATACAGATGTGCACAGGCACACTTTGTTTTCTCTCTCCCTACCAAGTGATTGTGAGAGTATTTCACTATTACAATTTTAAAAGCAGCTGCTCTCAGGGTATTTCTAATCACATCTGGCTGAGCCCCTGATTTTTCAAACATAATCTTTAATTAAAATTTAATTAGATTTTAGAGATTTTAAAGAATTAAATCCCCACCACATATTATGTCCTAAAATGCATAATCTAAGTGTCATGAGCTGATTAAATTTTTATACAAATATACTATTAAAGATTGATCACCTTACTTTGGAAAATAATTATGAAAAACCAAATGCTGAAGTGATAATAAAAACTCAGCAGATGAAAACCTATCAGAATTTAAGTGGTAAAAATGTAGACTTGGTGGGTACTTTGTATATTCCTAAAATGGACTGGGGAACAGGATCTTTGGCATTTGACATCTGTTGCCTCTGACCTATTCCTGTGTGCTTTAAGTTATAATTTTCATTCATGGAAATAAACGGGTGAATACAGAGTACAGTACTTTACAAAAGCTCATTACAACTAGGGGAAACTGGTTGGGATGGAGCCTGTACAGACTTTTGAATAACTGATTGATTATTTAGTTGCTGTGATTTTTCTAGTGATTCAGTTAAATGGTTCCAGTTACTACTCTGAACTTTTAAATGTTATGCACTGATGCTACAATTTCTTGTTCCGTGTGGGAAGGTATTAAGTTGCTGCTACAGATCCCTTTTATGACTGCATAACTTCCCCCTCACTCATTTAACCTACTTATTATACCTCCTCTTCTTCAGGAATATGGCAGCCAACCATCCAGTCTATGGGTTACCAGGGTAGACGATGAAATGTCTTTTTGATCACCTCAGAGCAAGGAGGTGCTTTAAATATTATTCCATCTGGTGGATATCAGGTATTTATCTGGTGGACAGATGGGTTCATTCAGTGGTAAATCCAAGAGATAATAGATTGCTATCTCCTGTAGTTTTTCATAGAGCAAGCTGATGGCTGTCATATTCTTGAGGAATAAAAATTAAACTAACTGACAATCTGACAACTGACAGTTAACTGTAGGGAATCTGCCACTGGCAGGCTGTCCACATCTAACATTAGAAGAAAAATTTCCTATAATTACCTAGAACATGAGGAACCTTTCCATCAAGAACTGGCATAGGAGACAGGTAACAGACTAAACAAACTCCCTGGTGACATGACTCGCTCTGTACCATGAGGTGAGAAGTCATTTTGAATTAATACTTTTCTCTGCTATTTATAAGTTTGTTGTGATGATCACTGCCTGAGTCATTCTTGCAGTAATATACTTCTATGGGTTCTAGATCATCTCTTCTTAACAGATTGCTCATACCCTTTAATAAAGCCTGGACCTCTTCTATCATCCAAAAAAACCAATAGCATTCGTCTGGATCTCCACGCTGGCAGATGAATTTTAGTTTGACTCTTTCATCTTGCTGAGGAGGAGGAAAATCTGTAATATGTGAAAAGGTCATTTTCTAAACTGTAGTGAGGATTACTAGAAGCAATCGTTTCAGAATTTAAATACTTCTGGGAGATTTGCTGAAGTGCAGCAACCATTCACCACCTCTTTTCCAGTGCAGGAGGATAACAAGGCATGGGTTTCCATATTGAAGTAGAACAGTATGTACAAGTACTTGGAGAGTTGCTCATTCTGATAAGTGCCCATACCAACTAAGTGAAGAGGCCATTAAAAACAAGATTTAAAAAGACCTCAAACAGCAGCAGAATGTGACAGCAATGAAAAAATGCACCACTGCACTTAAAACCACCCATTCTGTTAGTCAAGTATTTCATATATGTGCTTTTCCTATAGTGTCATGTAGTGGTTATAAAACTTCAGAGCTGTAGAATTTTGCTGTGATGTAGCACAATTGGTCTTAGCTGAATGTGTCCCTATTAAGTAGAATTTATGCTAATTCTGTCCCATTTAAACTGCAGACAGTGTTATTGGCTGCACTACTAAATTGCTTTCCTAGGAGACATTCCATTAGATAAGTGATGCGCCCAAAGTAGAATATAACAAATTACATTTTTACTTAAGCTGAATATGTTTTACATCTGTAATCAGGATAGAATCATGTCCACTGTGGATAACAAAAGACTTTTTGGGTTCTCAGTGAGCATAGAACTTATTATCAAGTGATTTGTCCAGCTAACTTTTAAATAGCCTAAGCTATTTCTTCTACTTATATTGGAAGGTAATTCCACAGCCTGACACTATTTTTCTAATAGTTAGTTGAAATGTTACTTGCTCCTGTTTTCATTTATATCTTCCCAATTATTCTTCTCACAGGCTGTTTATGTGCCGAAAGCATTTAGGCACCAATCCATTCCAATAAATGTCTTTAATTTTCTGGATAGTCTTACTCCTTTAATTTTCTTCGTCTTACAAACAAGAATGGCTGGGTGAATTAGATTGCAAAATTTGCCCTTTTGGTCATTACAGACTATAGTTGCTTGTTCCAGGTTATATGCTCCCTCTGTTCTATGGTGGCTCTTTATGCTGGTTGCATCCAGGAGGAGCACAGTCCCCTACTCTCATTTCAGGTATGAGAGCAGTCCCTGGGAGAAGAAAAAGAAAGCAGAAGGTGTTGGAAAGCAGAAGGGGAAGGCTGCCCTTCAGCAGCATGTTCTCTAGTGGTCAGTGATATTTAAAATAGATCAGTGTCTCAACTAACCTAGATATGAAAAACACTCAATTTCCCAGCAGGCCAATCTTGGTTATAATTCATTATTCATATTAACAGGGTGGATTGTAATGATGATGCTTTTAGGGGCAGAGGTTTAACTTCCCCAAAGTTCTGTTGATGTGGTTTTGTTTGCTAACAGCTTCAAAATGTGCTCCCATGTTTGAGTTCAGGCTATGCAGCCGTGGGAAACTACACAAAGTCAGTACATGGGGTTTAGGGACCACAGAGCTCCGAGACAGAACTTCCTAAAATGGCAAATAAGGAGTGTTTGCTAATCTGCTTCATATGCCAGACGGAGCAGTGTGAAGCACTAGAGTGGATATCAAGCTATGTAAAGGACTCTCAATAAAAAATTCACTGTCTGTGAGGAAAGGTAAAAGTTTTCAAGCCACTTGTACCCTAATCACCAAGAAACAGCTATCAGCTACAGCACCAGCACGTGCTTTCCAGTTGTGCTGTCTGGAGTCAAACAATTATTCCCAGGGATCCTAGAACACAATAGAAAGCCACTGTGTGCAATCCAATGTCAATTGTAAGCTCAATCCTCAAAATTATTTTAAGAGTAGCGAGAAACATAGTAATGTTTAGTTGACTTCTGAAATGTGACAGTAGGTATCTTCCCTAGTGAAACTGAATGTAATACAAGTTTAGTAAGCAAGAATTCTTAAAGATAAAGAAATAAGAAATATTTATTTGCATCTCATCTTCTGCCCATACTGAATTTTAATGTTTCATTGCCATTTGGGAAGTTGACCGTTTGAAAGGCTAGTTGCTGGCTTTGAGAGGTGACTCAGTGGAGGCAAAGCTCTACTCTGGTGACCGGTGGGTGACAGTGTGTGCTACACTGAATGTGAGCAAGAAGAGTGGTTCACGGGTTCTCCTCATCTGTTTTCCCAAATGCACACTTTTTAATAGCTGGTATTCTTCAATTTCCGTATTTTCATAAACTGAAACCTATTCTCTTTAATATTTGTAATGAGTTTATGATCAGAACAAGCAGAATTCCATACAATTCATCCTTCTGAGAGGTTCAACATCTGCTGGCCTCCACTTTCTCTATAAAAACCCAGCAGCTTGTAGAATACCCCTTGTGTAGAGGGAGAGTCATATGAACTAATAAGTGAGGACCAAGAACTCTTGTCTTAGGGGCAAAGAGAGCTGCTGCACAGCCTTGTGATTTCTCTTTCCTCATGAGTGTGTTGCATTGTATGTGTTGCCTGATCTAAACTACAAGTTTTTGCAGTGTGGAAGTATCTTGCTTACAAGATGATCAGCACATGCATAAAGAAGCAAGATGATGCCTTGGAGAGTTCTCTCTCATGAGTTCTGTGTGGTTGGCAGAAACAGAACTGTGGGATGATGGGGTAGGAAGAGAGGTTATGCACTAATTTTCCTGAGAAACTGATGAAATAGACTTTGAGGTGTTAGATACAATACATGGGTGAAAAATTCAGGGAGTCAGTTATTTGGCAGTGCAGTACAACATTCTTTTTTGGATTCCATCAGCTGAATAAATGGTCTTTGAAAGCTCAATTGAGAAAGAAGGGGTAAGATTGTAGACAGTAGGTTTGATATCTGAAGAGTGAAACTCACATTGCAAAATTATTAGAAGAAAAGACCAAAAAAAACCAGCTAGAGTATGTTTGACAAGGGTAGATGCAGAGATAGCCTATTTTAATGTGGTAGATTGGACATCGTACCTACATCAGGAAATATGTATGCACTTTTCTTGTTTCTGGTCATTTTAAGCATTTGACAAGTCATGGCTGGAAATTTGCCAGAGCATTTGTTGTTTTGTCTTGTTCTTGTCAGAGCACCACAGTTGAAGCACATCGTTATGCCGTCAAGCTCAGGACCTAAATTCTTCCATGTGCAATTTCAAATGTGCTCTGCCACTCATGTTATTAATATTCTCTGTCTTGGCTTACACCACCACTTAATGCATTTGCAGATGGGTAGAGAAAAATTGCAGCTAGCTCAGTTGTGGATTTTGAACTTCATTTCACAATCCTTCAAAACCCCAGTAACTAGGCAACCTGAGAAAACATACCTTGCCACTTTGGTGGCAGAAACTAGGGAGAAGAGTGTTGCAGGGCAGGCTTGGAGCAGACATAAGAGGCATGTGTGAGCCTGCATTACTCTATCTCAGCACCTTACATCCACGCAGACTGATCCAAGTGTTGGCAAAGGAGGATTTGCGTGGGAAGAAGGGCTGCCTAAGGCAGCATCTGTATCTTCAATATGTTCCCACAGTAATACCACGCTTTCAGCATGAATGCACTCCCACCTATGGCTAAGACTTAAAAGCTTCTAAATTGGGCCCTGTATATTATATGTGCATTTGTTTAGGTATGCATTACTTCCTTTCTGATTATCATTTCTATAATTTATACTATAGGTAAATCTCTGGACATATTTCCTGCATTTACAATAAAAATTAATGACCTTCAGTAACCAACAGTACAACCTGTCATTCAATTGTCTTAAAAAAAAAAGTCAGCACAATAATCACTTTTAAGTTGATTTCAGGTTAATCATACTATTGTACATGGGAAAGTCATATTATAAATAAGGGCTATTGCAAAAATGTAGCCACAAAATGATGCTCCTTTTCTCAAAGAAGGTGAACTCTGTTCTTGCAGAGAGTTATAACTAGGAAGGAGGGAACTCTTCAGAAATTGCCTCATGTACAACTTAGGACATGGAGCCAGCTGTAAGCTACAGTAGCTGTTGTCTTGACCTTGTCCAGTGAAAGATATATGTGTTCATTTGTTGATCCATATGGATGAGAGATGGATCTTAAACAGACAAAGAGGGAAATTTTAAGAGCATTAGATGTCTTCCCCAGTTCCTTAGCAAGAATGTGAAGTTTGTTCTATTCTGTTGTAATTTCCCCAAGTTTTGTGCATTTTTGCCAATTTTGTGTCTGTTGAATACAGCTGCAGAAGGCCCATTATAGGTTGTTAAGTGTTATTTCTAAAATCAAATTAATGGAGATATAAGCACTGATAAAATAGTCTCCCTGACACCTCTCCGTGTCTTCCTGTCTAAGCCAGATGGTAGTCTGAGATGGTTCAGACTAGATGGTCTGATGGTTGTCTGAACAGAAAGGCTCTCTGAACCTTGCATGTCAAATTACCAAGACTGAAGAAAAGTGAAATGAGGTCATTGCAGCTGCTACAATACATTAAAAATAATGAAGTAAAAAGGTTTATTAGGCACTGCACTCTGTTTTATCTCAAGCTAGAGAGCAAAATTTGGACACTGTCCTATAATAGAGATGGCCGTTTGGCCACAGCAGTGTGCAATATTGGCCATAGCTGGACAGTAATAGTAGCTTCAAAAGTAGATGCTCACCTCATTCATCCGTCAGGAACAATCTCAGTTCAGACAAGGACAGGGAAAAAAAGAACTCTTATGACAAGCTATATTTGATGCCGCATTCCTGTTAAAAGCACAAAGATAAAACATTGTTTTGAGGCCTGTTCCCTAGAGTTATCCTTCAGCATGGCTGCTCATAATGTAACAAAACCTCTACAAAGTAGATCACATGTAACTTCCAGTTCATACTAATATAAGCTGGACAAAACTTTGTTGGAATAAATTCATGCTATTGTTTGTACTCAATGGAGCTAAGCTTATTTACCCCAAAAGGGTGTTTTGCCAGATGTATTATAGCAGTTGCAGCAGAAAACATTAGCAAATAGGGCAGTCCTGCTCTAAAATTTCCGTTAAGATTGCATTATATTACCCAGTGAATGTCTGTCTCTGTGGTTTGTACTTCTTACTAATATGATTTTCCTTTACTCTCTACTCTTGCTTCTGTGCTTATGGCTGGGAATACTGCACAATTCTGGTTCATTTATAATGTGTATAATTGCTAGTGAGCACCAGGTTTTGGAACATCTGGATCAGGAGCAAGTCCACTCCACTCAGGAGAGATTCCAGAACATGAAAGCAAGGGAACCAACCAGAGTTAAGTGCCCCTAACAGTGCCCACTGATATGTTTGTTAATACGATTTTTACAACTACAGATATACAGACTTCTGTGCTCTCTGTCATGTTTTAAAAGTCACATTCACAAGTTCCACATTGGGCTGTCTTTGAATGGAAGTATTTTTCTACTGCAGGTATTTCTGGTGACCACAATAAAATCAGCATGGCTACCAAACACCTGAGATGTTAAATACTGTCATCACTGGGCAAAAATCCATGTGTGCTACTTGTTAAAGAAAGCGTAACAGAACCTTTCACGGTGGTTGTTTGCATTTCCCATTTTACCAAACTGCTGGGAACTACCAAAAATAACACAACATGATATGCCTGAAATAGCATCATTTATTTCACTGCTCTGACACATTTGAGGTTGCACAGAAAGAACAGATCTATGCGTTCCTTTCCTTTCCGAGGAACTCTTAACAGCTTTCTCACAGTAAAAATGGCTGTAAAATCCTTTTTGAATTCGAGTGCTCTGGACATGTCTGAAAACTACCTCATTTTAATTTAAATTATAGCTGTGTGGAAGATAATAGCAATTTAAGTATGCCCTTTTTTAAAAAAGCAGAGACAGAGGCACAGCAAAACATCAGATGAATATTGTAAAACCCCACAGGATGGGTTCTGTGTTGACAGAAAAAAGCATCTCTATTCCCATCAGCAGCTGTGAGCAGCTCTGTAGCAAGTTGTGAATCCTGATCAATCTCATCTTCCTCACTTCAAAGAGCAAAAAAGCAGCAAAAACCTTTCCTTTCTTATCTGTCTGTACTGTGAACCTCCCTGCCCAGACCCACGCTCTTTCTGGGAGGATTTAAAGGGATACCTCTTCTTGCTAATGCTTTCTTAACACCCAAGGAAGATCAAAAGACTATTTAATGGCAAGTAACTACTTAGTCTTCAGCTAGAAGTCAAGCAGAATTCATAACCAGTCTCACTGTGATGGTTTTGTGTACCAGCACCATGCGGGGAGTATTCTGCAACCAAATTAGCCAAATTGTTATTCCCCAGGTCTCTTGCCAAAGAGTGTGGGGAAAAACCTTTTAATTAGCTCTTCCCTGAGTAGGTCTTTCTTGATTAATCTTACCTGAACATCATGTTTAAAAAGAAAAAGCTGTTTACAAAGGGGCAAGAGTATGCTTTAGAATCCATAACTGTCCTTTGCATCCTTTGCAGTGAGAGTTCAGTTCACAAGAGGCCAGTATGAACCCAGATGATGTAGCAGGAGCCAGAGTGCAGTAGGCATGGTGGGAGTCTTGATATTGATGAGGTTGATTTGTTATGTACTGTGGGACAAAAGGAGGAAAAACATCATGCTGACCTAGCTAAGACAGTACTTATATGTATGTGTATTTGTGTGGCAGGGGACAGCAGTGGGAGGAAAGGCTGAGTAGGAAGCAAGAATAAGTAAAACAAGATGGATTTATTGGCTCTGAATTGTTCATCTGTATTCCGTTCTTCGCTGTGCTGCAGAGGAGGAGAGCATCTCTAGCACTGTGGTTGGGGAACAGAGCAAGAGAGGGGGCGGGAGGTGATACCTATCACAGGCATCAAAAGTGTTTAATTTTCCAGAGGCTCTGATTAAACAAATGTTTCTGCTTCCTGGCAGCCCTTGCAGACATTTGTTGGGACAGAATGAATCAGGAGGTAATTTGTCTGCTGCAATGATCAGGGCTGGCTTGGTGGCACTGTCTTGGTGGAGATTTGAGTTTCCTGGGAACAGCCATATTTGCCAAGGGCCCAAAGTAATGCCACCAACTTTCCTAAGGATGGCAATTTAGTATTGATGGACCTGGGTAGGCTAAGCAATGCTCACAAATAATGATGTACAACCACGGTTAAGTTTGTTATGGAGCCCTGGTAATTACAAGGGAGAAGGTCAAAAAGAGTGAATGACCCTTGGGACTGCCTTCCTGCAGAACTAAATGGTGCTGAAAGAGGTTAGGCTGGGGAATGAATGGGGCAATTATTTCATTGCTGGTGCTGCCATGCATAAGCAGGAGCAGAAGGCACCAAGAGGCAAAGAAGAATAGATTCAAGAATAGTGCATGGAACTGGGTAACCAGCACAGACATACCAGTACTTTATGTAGGTAAGGAAGTTTGTTTCACATGTTTGCCATCAGCACCTAAGTTAGCTGAACTCACTTTGCCCTTATCCTTTCATCTGTTCTGCTCTCACATATTCATTGTAAATCTACCTCCTACTCTTTGTGTGTTGTGGGTATAAAAGTGGCTGTACAGCAAAGAAGGGGTCGGTATGAGCTTGCAGTGGCCCCACTGTCAGGAGGGATGAAGGCAAAGTTTAATTATGCAGACCATTCATGGGAGTGATTATAAAATCTTAATACCACTCTGTGAAGGTCAGCAGTATTATAAAAATCTTATTTCTGCAGTGAATTAGGAAGTATAAAAATACATTCCTGCAACTAAAAGGCAGGCTGCCTGATAAACCTTTAGTCAAAAAATCCTGGGCTCATAGGGAAAGATAGATTAATTCTAACTGATGTAAAACAGCTACAAGAATGATTTAACATTCCCATTGGTGAATATGCTGTCATTTTAACACCTTTTGACTCTGCATGACTTGAGGTAAGCACTGTCAGCCCTTAAAGGTAGGAATCTCACTCTTGCAATGTCCTTGGCCTCCTTTTTTCTAGGCATGTGGAGCTATGAGATAAGAGGGGACCTTAAAGCTCTCATCTTCTGTTGTCTGGGAAACCTTTTACAAGCCTGAGACTGAGTCTTTACCTCTCTTGAGATGGCTTGATGTCCAGTTTTGTTTGTGAGTTTCATTCCTTTGTAGTGGAAATGAAATAAAATGCTGTTGTTTATGGTTTCAGTAAAGATACTTGGAATATTGCTTAATCAGCTGTCCTTGTAGGATAAAGCAGGAGTTGCTTGCTGCAGTGCCTTTGGAATTGCAATGGATGGATAAAGTCACAGAGACCATTGAGTAGGGACAAGTGATACCATCAAAGCTGGTTCTTCTTGTGCCTCTCACATAGGTGCCATCCTGACTTCTGTGTGGCACAGCTGCAAATACAGAGGGAAATGTGCTTCCTCAGAGCAGATTTCCCTCTCAGCTGTACTCAGACACGTTTGCATTATACTCTAAAGTTTAAAGAAGTTGTCTTAGCTGGCCAAATTTTTGAGCCTCTCAAACATGGAAAAGCTTTTCTCCCTTTCTCACTTTTGATTAGATGGAAACAGGAAAGTTAACATCTGCTTCTTTCAATAAGTGAATTTAGTTAGTCTGAAGGAGATGCCTTTCGATATGCAGGTTTATCAACTCTTTGAAATGGAGAGCTGTCTGTCCTGTCTAGCATACTATTTTCTGTCCAGTGGAGCCTAAAACTTGCTTTACTCCACAAAGAAAATGTAAAATTAAGAGGAAAATTCTTCAGCACACTCTGCTGAGCTCATTTGGTAAGATAAGTCATTGTACAGTTCTTGGGAATTAAATTTTTGCCATATACCATGGAAAACCTCCTTTTCAGACAGGTGTTCCCCAGCAGGGGAGCGTGTGCATCAGAGGTCTTAGTGCTTAAGCTACATTTGTTCTGTGCAACTGATGTCAGCACCAAACACTGGGGTTTGGATTTGAAAATGTGATTCCTGATGATTTAGAAGGAAAAAATTACACATCTTTCT
This sequence comes from Promerops cafer, assembly GCA_013398275.1. Lineage (NCBI taxonomy): Eukaryota > Metazoa > Chordata > Aves > Passeriformes > Nectariniidae > Promerops > Promerops cafer. Next base: position 265,680 of record VZSE01015151.1, read on the forward strand.
CACACCGATTTGTGCTACAGTCATTCAGAAACGCAGCTAGCCTCTTCTGATATTAAAGGAGAAAAGAACACCAGGGAGGAGAATTACAGGAGCACCATTATGTATGTGTGGCATGTTTCAAGTGTGGCTCTTGCTTGAAGATAAACAAACTATCTCTGGAAAGTGTAGTGCCAGAGGTGGACAAGGCAAGTAAAAGGGCTCAACAAACACTCCTAGCTTTAGATAACAGCTCCTGGTTTTTGGCCTTAGTAGGGGAGGGCTGCTTGTGGGAGCCCATTATTAAAAGGCTCTGCCTTGGCCCAGTAGCAGATGTTTACCCTCTGTGCCCCACAAATCTGCTGCTCTGCAAGAAGCACTTGCTCTCTGCGAGTGCATGGGTGCTTTTCCATTCCCTTGAGCCAGAGCCTCCATTGCAATGGGGAACATGCATGGTCTTTTTGCTCCAGCTGACATCCATCCCTTCCAACCCACAAGTCTTCAGCATCCTTGTGAACAGTGCAGAACCCTTCTCCCTCTTTTCCCAGGTAGGGGAATGTGTTGGGGGAATTTATTAGGCAGTTGCAGTAACAACAGCAGTCTGGGAAGAGCGGGGTTGTCAGAGGTGCTGGAGTTACTGTAATACCTCAAATCCTTGGAGTGGAAGGAGGGACTTGGGAGTGCAAGAGAAGCAGTGAGTTCGATTGGTCAGGCTGAGAGTTAAGGCAAGAGGGGTTGATCCTAAGTTTTATCTCCAAGGGAGAGTGGTTGTCAGGTGCCCCCTTGGGTATGCTGGCAGTCACAGTGCTGGGAAGAAATGTATGGAGGGCTCCTGGTGGCTCTGCTGCTGCCTGCTCTGTTTGGATGTAAAAGATCCAGAGGCTGGCAAGGCATGGTTGGGGATGCTACAGCTGTGACACCCCAACCCTTGCAGATTGTCTTCCTGACCTGAAGAGACACCATGCCCTGATATTACTGTTTCTCAGCAACATGTCCTCAGAGCCTGAGATTAGCCTGCCCCAGTAGTACTTACTACCCATCGACAGGCTTCTTGAATCAGTCACGAAGGATGTAGAGGGAAAAGTATGTTGATTTACATCCTCTATGTTCCCCAGCACAGGCGCATCACAATAGGGCTCCTGTTCCTTCTCGTCGCCTTCCTTTCCCCGAGCAAAGTGAGGTTCCTCCCACCTGCCCACAGCCCTTCAGCGAGTGCGAGCACAACTCCCACACGAGTCTCCTCACCAGAGTTTCAGCTGTTGGTGCTGCTTCCATGTGCAGCCTGCTCTGGTTGCTGGGCTCGGGGAGTTGCTTTTTAAGCTGTCTGTTGAGATAGGGGTTTTTTTCCTCCTTTCTCTTAGTTGTATTTGGCTGTGATTTGTGCTGCCTGCTCAACACCCAAGTCCCAGTTTGGGGCAGCAAGTGATACCTAAACACAGAGGGAAGCTTAAGGCAGGAGCTTCTTAGTGGGGTGAGAAGTATGCACATTCAGTGGTCTCTGCCCCTGGTCCCAGGAGTTTCTGACAGATTGTCCTTGGGTGGTCATCTTATACTCATCTAGTCTGAACAGACACCTGAATGCTTCTTGTTCCCCAAAATATTCTGGGAGCGGAGGGCATTTTAACTTCACTGGTTTGTATATTGTGGATATGTTTAGTTGGTATCACCCACCACTCTGGAGACATGTCCTACCATAGGAGGTCTCTTATCCGCACACAGACTTTTGTGCTCAGTTTCACCTCTTTTAACTACTTGCTGTAATTAATAGCAAATTGGATATGCATGGAAGTGTTGTCACTGGCAGCTCGCTGCTGAATGGCATATAAAAATGCATTAGGAGCTGTTTATTTGGATTATTAATTTTTTTCCAGGCCATTCTATATCTGATGTTCTTTTGCTAATTTGTTACTAATTCTCTAAGTAGCTCTAGTCTTAAAATGAGGAAATATTCCTGATGCCTTCTTTTACTGATGATTCCTGGTTTGTGGCTTCCCTTATTTTAAGAAGTCATTCTGGAGGCACAAGCAGGAAAAGAAAAAAGATTAAAATTATCAAATCGGCCAAAGAGATTAAAATGACAAATAATATGTAGGCTGCAGTCTTCCAAAAATCCAAGAATAAATAACACTTCTTTTAAAGTGCTTTGAGGAGGAGGTTGATTATAATTTTATATCTGCATCTTTTTCAGTGAAGTATCCAACTTCTTTAGATAAAGTACCCTAAAAACTAACTTATTGTAACAAAAGCCCTTCAAAATAGATTTACTGAACTGTTTTTGTGGACAAGAATTTGAGATAATGAAAAAGCCCATCCAAATTAACTGAAGTATTGCAATAGCCATCTAGATTGAAGCCTGTTGTATTCTAGAGCTATACATACACATAGAAAGGCTTGTATACAATATACTGCTGATTGATGGGTTTTTTGCCACTGCCTGCTGTCTCTTCAAATGTGTTGACTTTTGAACAGAGCATTCACCAGGTTCTTAAGTCCAGTGTTAGTGGGACTTCCCAGATGTTTCTGTCAGACATAAATGTTTCTTTTCCATCCTCCGGTTTGTTTCTCTCTCCTCAAGTTTTATATTACTTTGTGGAGGAAGCACAAAGAACATAAATATAAAGGAACCTGAATGGTTTCCCAGTCATTGCATTGATTAAAGTAACTCCAAGGGTCAGTCTGGCTCGCTGATTTCCCTTCTTGTTATCTCATTTTGATAGGCAACCCATGGCAGTGAAAGCACTGGAAACCAGTATAAACCAGGGATTTTTTTGTTGTGAACTTGTGCCCAGGTGAAGACTCTCGACATCCACAGGGAACTGCACTGCTCTTCTCTGTCTTGGTGAAGTTAGGCTTGCATTGCTGCCTGAGGAAAATCTGTTAGAGCAGCAGCACTTCTCTGATCTTCACTCAAGCCTCTTAAATCTTTCTCCTTTGCAGCCATTGGAGCCAATCATGCATGTTGAAAAAGGCTGCACTGATTTGGGCAAGCTGTTTTCTCTACTACCTTGGCCTCCCTTGGCCACCAACTCTGCTTCAGGTGAAAAGCACCCAGGACCAGGATCCCTCCAACATCCTAGTGCCCAGGAGCTCTGGGGGCAGTGTGCTATCAGGGGACTTGCTGACTTGTTTTCCCCTCAGTACCTTCCTCAACAGAAAGCACTTTATCTTGGTTAATAGAGGTTGTATCTCCGCTCCATTGGTTGCATTTTTAACATTTTTAACTATTAGGAAGTGCTCGCATCCAAACGTGCTGTGTTATCTCTGTCAGTGATGCCAGCAGATAGTTGGGGGAGACATTCAGTTGCCACTTGTGTTCTTTACACGGGTATCAGAGACTCAGAATTGGTGAGTTTTATGAGCAATATTCTGCAGATGCATGCAGAGCATGACTTCAGGGAGGGCAGGAGGCTGTCACTGCGATGGGAAGGACCTTGGCATTGTACTCAGCAACTCAAGGATCCCCCACCAATCATCCTTGTTGCAGTGCAGGCCTGAACTTACATTAAGAGCAGTGTTTGCTGGGAACACGCTATAAGAAAACTAGAATTTTGTTTTCCGTAGGAAATATTTGCCTATCTTGGATCCTGTCCTGCTGGTTTTGGAGGTGGTGCGTCACGTAGCAATTTTGAGGACTCGGGTTTATGTATGTGGCAACAAGACATTTGCTGTTCTTAAAACTTTTGTGCTTTCATGTCAGAGCTCTTTCGTCTTAAAGAAGATGCTACTTAGCTGAGATTTCTGCTGGAATAGTTTACTGCCTTTCCAAGAAGCTCTAAGAGGAAGCATTTTCCCCCCTATTTCCTTTGACAAAAATGGGAACAAGGCTGTAATAGGGCTTTGCACATAGATAAATTCTTCTATCTGATGAACTCAGATGTGTGTTGTAGATGCTAGAAGGATCCTGTGGTCTTACCATGAGCTAAATGCAATAAATACTTTTCTACCCATTCTACAGCAGAGAAAACCTGACACAAGGCAGGTGCATGCTGCTTTCACAAGAACAAATGGTTTATATGGTGCAAGGGAGCATTGTGGGGAGTCAGATTTACTATCACTTTAATTCAGTAATAATCCAATGTGTAGAAAATACAAGCCCTAGCTAAATGTTGATGCAGGGCTCCGATACAGTGATGTTGATACTGATCAGCACTGGATTAGCACTGAAGATTCTTATTTTTATCTCTATGAAAAATACTGGTAATTGGCAGAACCCTGCTGTGAATAGGCTGTCTCTCCAGTAGCCACCACTTGTTGCTTGGTAGGTAATGGACTGTGAGACGCAACACCAGCTCTGCTAAGATGATGTTTAGTTTGGCAAAGATTAATGATGTGCAAAAGACACTTGCAGGGCCTTCGTGCAGAACAGAGGGTGCCAAAAGCCACCAGTCAGTCAGCTTTGGGCTTGTGTTACTTTGCTAGATTATTTATTTATTTATTCATTTAAAGCTCAGGCCTAGCAGTTTGTGTTCCTTTAAATGACTGCAACCCACCAAACCAGGCACACGCAGCACGATGCGTTCTGAGTCATGGTCCTCCCCCAGAGGAGACGAGACCGAGGAAGCAGAAGCTGTAAGTGGATCTGAAGCGAGCCCCCTGAAGCCGTGGGCGTTGATGGTAGGTGCAATAACAGGAGGTATTGCTCCTGCTCGTGCCAGCGGCCAGCAGCAGCGCCTCCCGCGAGCCGTCTCTCCTGCCTCCCTGCCTCACTCCTCCATGGAAACCAGCCATCCTGCACTCGCTGCCCCTTGCCACAGGGCCCCTGGGCACTCCGCCCGCTTCACAGCTGCCATGGGGAGCTGCTATTTTTCCTCTCTCCCACTATAATGGCATCCTTATGAGGCTTCCCCCAGCCCGTCTCTCTAATAGAAGGTTGCATGTTTCTGCATGCGGCTTCTGCGGTGATATTTGGGTTCATTTAGTATGCTCCTGGGAGTGCATCTGAACTCAAAAAAGGGGGAAAAAAAAAAGGCCAGGAAGGTCAGGGAAATCCTAGCCTGTAGCAGGCAGTAGGAGAAGATAAAAACACAAAGTGGTTTTGTATAGGAATATTGCTCTTGCTGAACTGGTTGTGTGGCCGTGTAGGGCAGTGACACTGCAGTCATTTGCCTTCTGCTGGGCAGTCTTGGGATTGCTCAGAAAATACTGGCCAATCTCAATTTTTCAGTGGAAAGCCATGGATAAGGGTAGTCTGTTTAGAGAAAATGCCAGAGACGGCTGATTGTTCTCAACAGCCTTTGGACTTGATGCATTTTTGATGTGACAGAGGGTGTGGGAGTCTCCAAAATAATCAGGTATTTAAATATTGGGTGTATCTTGTTTTACAGAAAATAACCTGCTTTGTGTTGATGCCAGCTTCAGCCATGCTTACATCTTTTATCCTAAAAATCAGGCAGAATTTCATTCCAGATGTGTTTCGCACAGTTGTTTCGAAGTTAGGCCGTCATCACCTTTCCCTCTCTGAATATTTCCTTCCTCTGACTTTACAGCCCTGATAATACCAGCCCTCTCCCACCTGGTGTGCCTTGCCTCTACACAGTGGTTTCCCCTTGCCTCTACCGTATTGTCTCTGTGAACTCTTCATACACAGAAACACAGGTTCCATCATTCCCACCAATCTTTCCCTTACAGGAGTTTCCTCCCCCTTCCTGCCTGACTTCCACTAGGATAAAATAGTCAGAAAGTTTTACAAAAACTTTGGTTGTCATTGCCTCACATGCCATTCTGCACTCTAAATACTCCACAGAGCCAAAGAATCAGTAGGGGGATTAACCTCCTTATATCTATAACCTCAGTTCTAGGCTCCTTGTCACCAACATGTGAAACTAATGTCTGGACACACCATGTCTGTGCCCCTGGACCATGTTCACTCTAGCATGACATCTCCCATTTGACTTCTTTCTGGACCTGAGCAAACTTACCAAAGCAAATCCTTTGTGTATACACATATATGAGGCAGTAGGGAAATTGAAGAATGAGTGTGATGCCTTCTTTTTTTTTTTTTTTTTTGGTGACTGCTGCAGTCTGGAGTGCACAGAATCTGAATTTAACCTTTCAAGGGAAAACAAATCTCTTGCGTTTTATTCTAAATTTATCTCCTGCCTAAAAACATAAAGTAAATAATTATAGAGTTGGAAGAAAGGAGGAGTCTGCTGGCTGATTAGAATAATGTGGATTAATGACAATATGGAAAGAAGTGCAGTGATTTGTGACAGTGTGGAAAAAAGTGCAGTGATAGCATTCAAGTTATCAGAGAAAGAATCTTTCATTTCTGGAAGATTGTAGGCCTTTATCCACCCATAACTCACTAGTTGGTTACTAGAAATAGCACTATTTTAAGACATGATTTAGCCTCCTAGGCAGGATCAATGTGTTTCTGGAGATGTGTTTCTGTGTATGTCATTGGTAGTTTCAAATCAATAGTGGGAAGTAAACTTGAAGCCAATCTTGTTTTAATCCTTTTGTGAGAAAAAAATCCTTTGGCTCTGATTTAATATGAGTGAAAGGAAGAGAGGGGAAAAAAATAAACTGAGAATGTGGTATTGACATAGTCTTCACTGGAGGAGAAAAAGGTGTGATTTTTTTCAGATGCTTCCTATGCGTGTAGTGAAGGGGATGGAACAATGGGACCAGTCCTGATGGTTATGAATATATCTTTAGTTAAGATTTCAAATAACTTTGGATGCCTTTCCCTGTGTTTGTGGAAGTCTATCATATCCCCAAAGCATTGGGTAACCTAAGTAGTTTATTCCATTCCCAACTTCCCTGGCTAGCAGATCGGTTTTGTAATCACAGTGAGGTGACTGAATGCTTTTGAATTGTTGGTGTTAGTATTAGGTGTCATATAAATCACTGCTCTCTGTCCTGGGGAGTAGTTTATTTTCCAGTACTGCATGTAGATCCCAAAAAAGCTTCCCTTTGATCTGTGGGGAGAAAAGATTGTTCCTTTGCAGCAATGAAAAATACAGGTTTCTGAAGCCATAAACCATTCTACTGCAGTTCTTAAAATGATGCATGGCAAAACAAGTCATCTGTGCATTTTCTTCTTCTAAGAATAGTCTGGTTGAATTCCTTATATTCTTGGTTACATGCCACAGCTCAGGAGGAAAAAGAATATGTGTTGTTCTTATTTATATGACCAGCACAGTAATGATATAACTACTTGAGGTAGAAATCTCATTGGAGTAGACTGCAAAAATTCAGAATTTAACAAAGATATTATTCAGTTATTTCAGAACATTTTAAAATGGCAGTGAAAACACTTTTTTTCCTTTTTCTTGGACATACACATTTTGTGTATGTTTGGCAGTTTCAAGCAGATCTTGGTTTGTAATAGTCCTGACAGCAGTTATTATGATCTGTCAAGTCAGTAATTTGTGAGCAGCAGATTTACAGAATAATATCTATAGCTAGCATCTCACAAGTTGCAATGGGTTTAACCTCTTCATTGCTTTGTATTTCTGTGAATCATGCAGCTATTTCATGCAGCTATTTTCATTATTGTGGCACAGACTGGAATCTCTGATAACAATACAATTATCACTTGAAACAGTTATTAATATGAGATGTGCTAAAAAATTGGTGTTCTGTAGGCATGTTTGTCGGCTCACTTTTCTTCTGGGACATGAATATGAAAACAAGGCTTTACCTAAAAATTATTACAGCTTACTTTTGTTATAAATTACGATGTAAAATAACATGTAGGCTCATTCTGAGGCATGGCACATCTGAACAACTGAATTTTTCATAATTCCTAGATGCTCAGCCTGATCATTTACCTTAACTATAAGGGCATGCAAATAATGGGACTAAATGAAATAGTCCATCATGAACATACCAAACATTGAGTTTATGCATTCATCAGAAAAGCCTAAATATGCAATTTAGTTTTCTAATTCAAAGAACTGAATCCAAAACCACATTTTCAGTCTTTCATGGTTTTGTTAGGTAGAAATTTTGGAAGTTTCACTTTTTTAATAAAATGCAGTGCCCAAAACAAAACGAACAAACAAACAATAAAGAAAATTAAATGGTAGCAATGAAATAGGGAAAGTCACTTATATCAGGTCCAGAAAACAAAAGCTGAAACTTCCAGCTTCAATTTATATTTTCTTTTCCTTTGTTCATGTAACAGAATAAATGTGAGGGGATAGTTTTAACTAAATAAGAAATTTTACTATTTGAGTGGTGAGCCAACTTTTGGACTTGCTAAAGGAACAGCAAGTATTATATAAGTACTACATAAGTATTAGCAAAGCTTGGCAAAATTGCAGAGCTTTTGCATATAGAGTGTTTAATCGTTGAACATTTTTCACAGGCAAATCTTCCTTGTGAAAACTGTTGATGGGGAAATTTGGCTGGATTTGGCACTGAAAACAAGTGGAATTCATGGACACACTGGATGGATTTTCCAGCTCTGTCAGGTTTGGGAGAAGGTTAGAAAGGAGGAGAGGTATGAAGTTGAAAGGTAGAGAAGCTGTACCCGTGTTGCCTGGTGCTTTGTGCTAGCTGGTGTATTTGTTGGTCACTTAGATGGCTAAGGAACTCCATTTCTCTTGGTATTAAAAAGACATGAACTGGGTGCACTGGCTCCCCTTCCATTTAGGAATTAGGCTGGAGGGTCCCTGTAGTTGACTGGAGACAAGTAGAGGGACAATACGAGCAGGGACAGTGGCAGGCTTGCACCACCTGCAATCCCATGTGGCCATTCATACCTCGGACAGGAGGGACCTCAACACAGTGGTTTCAGCTGGTGAAAGAGCCTGGAGATCTTTCCAGCAATGCAGCTGGCCACACCTTTATTGGTCTCAGCTGAAGGAGATAGAAGGCTATGAAGCTGTAATGTTGTTTTTGCAGTTTTATCCATTTATCAGATGTACTGAGCAATGATTCCAGACCCTTCTGTTCTACTTTTTAAAAAATTTGCTCTGTCACTTTTCCTGTTTTTCGACCCATTTAAAGAGTCTTTTTTTATTCATCATTAATATGTAGGACTTGAATTCTTTGATTTTTATGTTTTCCTAGGGGAAAAAAGCTATCTAATAGAATCCTGTCCTTGTTTTCCTCCTGTAGAACCAGCAGTTTGCCAATATATTAAGTTAATTTTCATTTACTATATGCCATTTAATATAATTAAGGGAAGCAGCACCCAAATGTATGTTCCTAATCATGGGTAACTCTCATATTGTTTTTCATTAGAATTTACAAGCGTATTATTTGACATGTTAATTATTACGTTAGTATATGACTAAGGATACAAATATCTCCTCATTTCCCCCCTCCCCTCACTTAACATTTTGTTTGAGAAGATCAGTACATTTTGTCTGTGAAAAGCCCTGGATTAAATGCCACCCACAAATGATTTTGTGCATGTTTTATTTTGCCAAAGGAGGTTGTCAGACATTGGGGGAAATAATGTAATATCGTCTGACCTAAGACTTCAATTAACTAACAAGGAAGTTTACAAAAACTGTCATATTAACTTTGCACATCATTTTACTGGGGTAGAAACATTGTCTCACAGCACTTATTTCTTGCTGTGTCTACCTCAAGGCACAAAGCACAAACAGGAAAAGAATTTTAATTCTTATTTCTGATGCAAATAATTTTCTGCAAATATTTAATGTGAGGAAGAGGTTTCCTGTCTATTAGTCATGCCTGTTTCAGCCCAGTATTACTCAAGCAAATAGTATTTGACCTGTGTTTTTAGATTAGCATTGTTTTGAATGGAACCCTTGCATAGAAGACGGTGAACTTCTTCCACACTGTCTTTTATCAAAAGGAAGAAATTATGGAGAGTGTTTGCATGTATTTTGATGATGATTCTAAACCCACTCTCATTTCAAGTTTGTAAAGGACTGCTGTTCACTTCCTTCTCTGTTGCTATTAATTTTATCCTCAACTTCCTCAGGCCAGTCCTTAAGGAAGATTTCCTTTCAGTCAGCTGCTTCCTGAGGCATAATTTTAGAAATACATAATTTCCCCCGTATTTTACCCACTGTTTTCCTATTTCCATTTAACTGAACTTTTAATAAAATCTCATTTCTTCTTTTCTTTTAGCCTTCATTTTCTGTTGAAATACAACATCTATCATAGCCTCTTTTTTTCTTCTTCAGACTTGTCTCCATTTTTATTTATTTTGTTGCAAGCCATCTTCCAGACGCCTTTCTCCTCATGCTGATACTCCCCACTGGAACCTTTGTTCCTGCTCTGGTCACTTTTCCATATTTATAACACCCTTCCTACTAGCTTGCTTTCATTTTCCTTTGTGTACTCCAGTCTGTTCCCATTCCTTGAAAAAATCGTCTTCTTGCCCATTCCTTTAGCCATATTACCCTTCAGTGGAATTTTGTGTCAGCTCTTTGTCTTTTTTTCAATTAAGTTCAAGATGGTTCTTGCTCCCAGCCAAAGCCTCTGCCACTGTTACTGGGTTCAATTGAGAAAATAAATAGTAATGTTAAAAGAGAACTGGAGGCCTCCACGGGTATCCAGTGGTTCTCCATCGGGATCTGTGTATCCAAGGGAAAAATAATCAGTGCAGCCAACAGAACTCTGGGAGCTTTTGGAAAGTGCCAAGTCAAGCTGGGGCCACAGACCCTTTCTGCAGAGGTGGAGTAGCCCAGGGATGTTGAATATGACAGAGTTCAGCAGTAAGGGGTCCATTTCCTCTGAACATGATTTACAAGGTGCTCACATGCAATAGCACAGTAAGCTGGGAATCTCTTGCAGGGAACTGAACTTTCTCACATCAGCTTCTGCAGATGGAGGCACCCCTCAGACCCCTTCCTTGTTTTTTCTCAGCCTCCCTTTCACACCCTGTTTCACAGTGCTCATTCGTCTTGTGCTCATGACCCTGAAGCTCTTATTTCATCTTATAAGAATGTAAAGAATCCTCCATCTCTTCTTCCATAGTCTTGGATTAAGAGTAGTCTCAGCCCATCAGTTCCCAGGAACTGTGTGGTTTCAGTCTGTTTTCTCACACCTAGGATTCATTAGTCAAGGGAATATAAAAATCAGAAAAATCAAGTTCTCTGAAATGTAAAACAGTTGTGATCACTCAATCTTTTCTTTCTTTACTACTTGACCTTCTGTATCTTGGAATCCACTGCTAGGTCAGGCTCCTCAAATTCTCTTCCCTCTTTTCCTCACCAGAGGGCAGGCAATTATTTGGGTCCTGAGGCTCTGAACAGGATTTCACTTTGATGTATTGCTACAGCACCAAGTTTTCTGACTCCTGCTATAGACCTGTTAAGCACCTTGTGTGGAAATGCTGTCACATCTCCTATCTCTCAGCATCATTGTCACATCTGCTAGGTGTGCTAATTTGTTCTGCAAAATGATAGTCACTGCTGAACTGGATACTGATACTGATCCTGCATGGAAAAAGACTGCTCAGCTTGATCAAAACCATTGCATTGTTTCAAGTCTCTTTTCTGCAGACTGAAAAATATCTTAGTTCATACTGGAAAATTTCAATCACAAGCAAAAAGGGAAAGAAGGAAGGAAAGAAAGAAAGAAAGAAAAGCAAGCCAAAACCGTAGCAACACAAACTTTTTTTGCAATGGGTTTTAAATTCTGCAGAAAAAATGAAGAGATAAAATGTATCAGAGCTTATATCTGCTAAATCCTCTGACAGCTGCTTTCTCATCCTGCTTCCTGAAAATGAATCAACTTAATTATTCCTGTGGCTACGTACATCCAGACGGCTTAGAGTTGCCTCTTTATTGCTGGCTACAGTAACTGTCCTTGTGTTCTGGAATAGCTAAGAAGATTGAAAACTGGGGGGTTTTTGTAATTCCAGAGTACACAGACTGTAATAGAAGTAATGGTCTGGAATTTTGGAGTTTCTTGTCAATGGTTAGATTGTGCCAGCACAGAGTTTAAATTTGCTTGTGTAGGAGGGCATGTTTAGATTAATATTCTTAAGTAATGTGGAGTGAATGTTTGGTACAGGCTGTGACTGAGAGACTAGTGTAGTGAATTCACAGACTGCAATATGTGGAGATTGGGGCAGGGGGTGGGGGGGAATCACCATTAAATTATCTTCCAAGGACCTTGAAGCCTCTCAGGATGACTCTTCTGAGTACTCTGAAAACATAACCATTGATCTAGTTATAACAATTTATCCTTTGGAACAGTCTAAAAAATGTCTCAAATTACCTGGTGCACACATTAAACATGTAAAGTTTTCATTAAAGGAGTTGACAGGCTGATGGTAAACTGAAGTCATTTCCTTTCCCTTCAGAATTAAATTTTCTTTACAGCCTCCTTTGTCAGTAAGCACTGTTCATTAAGAGTGATTCGGCTGTTTCATTCTACAACCTTGTTTTTGCCTGCCTTGTGGATTTAACTGAAGGAAATCTCTTTGTGACGCTGAAATGATCAAGCTGGATCTCAATTAGCAAATGATGTTTCTACCAGCATTCTTTAATTTGTATTAACCAAGCTACTTTTTACTTTTTTTAGATAGGAGGGAAGCTAAGTATGAATATTTTACAACCAATTTGCAAAGAGATGTCTTTCCTCCAGTTCCCTGTTTGTTGGCTGGATGATTTTTAAATGGTCACTTGAAAAAGCTAGTGAATGAGGGCCTAAAACTTCTCACATCTCAGGTTCTCCAGTCTGGTTGTAGAGAGGAGTCACCAGATGAAGGGCAGTTCAATGGCTGATGTTTTATCATGTGCTGCAGTGAGGTGGGGGAATCACACCTTGCAGTACTTGATAATGTTGAGCCAAATCAGGAAAGCACTGAAGTAAGCACATCATTGTAATGTGGGTTATTTATATCTAAGTCTTGTCTGTGCAGAAGGAAGGTGAACTGTCAAGATTAATAGCAGTCGGTCAGAATTTCATGCTGACACACCCTGAGTCACCCATCCAAGCAGCAATCAGTGTAACAAGTGCCCCAAAATACAAGAGATACAACTTAGAGGCTTCTCTGATGGCATCCAGACATGTTCTTGCAGCTGTCATTGCACATCAAAGGGCATGCTTATCCAAGTGAAACATTGATATTGTGGGGAAATTATGAAAAGGGTTCATCTCCTGTCTGGTGCTCCACAGATCAGAGAATCATAGCATGATTTGGGGCCTTAAAGATCATCTAGTTCAAAGCCTACCACCATGGACAGGGACACTTTCCACTTAACCATGTCACTCAAAGCCCCACCCAGCCTGGCCTTGAACACTTCCAGGGGTGGGGCATCCACAACTTCTCTGGGCAACCTGGTACTCTCACAGTAAGAATTTTTTCCTCATACCTAATCTAAATCTACCCTTTTTCAGTGCAAAGCCACTACCACCTGGGTGACACCCCAGATGGGTTGTTGTGAGCATCTGGGCCTTCAGGCTGTTCTGGGGGAGGGGTCTGAAAAGATTGATGCTGTGAGTTTGCAGAAGGAGTGTATCTGGTGAGTGGAAGGCTCATTTCCAAAATCCTGCAGGCTAATGGTAGGTGTCTGAGAGGGCTGCCTGGCTTCTCTAGTCAGTACCAAGAGCAAACTTTGCATCTGTATGGGGGGAGTACAGATGTTTGTGCTTTCTGTAGCTGCAAGCAAGCTGCTGAAATAAGGTCAATGAGAAGCTTGCTGTAGCCCTGATAAACAGCTTCTTTTGGTATTAACAATTTCTCACTCTTTTGATTTTGACCCCTTGTTGTAGAGCCCAAGTTCAGACCTCTGCTCCATCCAGAAAGAAAAGACATTATTTGCAGACAGAAGTTGTCATGGCAAGAAAGAGAGAGGAGAGGGGGTCAGTGTAAAAAAGCCAAAGTAGTCAGAATATGATATGACAAAGAGGTCAAATAAGCAAAACACACAACAAACTAGACTAAAACAGCTAAATGAAAAACATGTAATGGCAGGATACTAGCTATTGAAATGTTAAATGGATACAAAATCTGGGGAATACGGTCCTATGTGTTTAATTGAAAAAAATATTGTTGGTTTCTTCCTACTGTCTTTCTCTTCATGTCTTCAGTGAATTTACCTGTCTTAGTTGCAACACAGACCTTGGATTCTCTTACCCATACAAGAGGTCATCAGATAAAAAGCACATGATTTAAAGAAAATGCATCCTCTGAAACCCTCATTTCTCAGTAAGAGTAGCAAAGCATAATGTAATTAAAACAACTGTCTACAGTGTCTATGTACAATCACGTTGAGTGGAGAATACATTTAATTTCATTGTAAGGTCAGGTGCATGAGGAGGAAAGGTTGATGCTGTCTCTCAGAGAGCAGTAATCAAAGGCTGGCAACTGAGCATTGGAAACTGAACCGATTAGAAGTCCTTGGCAGTGATTCCCAAATGCTCAGGAGGCTCACTAGAATCAGCAGCTTTGACACTTTGGCCAGATAGTTAAATAGTGTTGGCTGTAAAGATTACAAGGCAAGTGATGGTCCCCTTATGTGCTGGCCCTGGGGCATGTGCTTCCTGCCCTCTCACTCGGAGCAAGGGCAGCCTCTAGACCAAGGGGCTGTTCCATGACACCCTGTGAATGACCTTCCACAGAACAGCAAAGAAGAGGAATTTTCGTTGTTTGCATGTTAACTCTAAAAATGAATTACAGAGAAGGGTGTTGCAAAAAAGCATAAGTGACAGAGCTCAAAATCTACTGAATTTGAACCTCCTTTTCAGAGTTTAGCCAAGAATGAGCACTGCTTCATGTGGATGGTTTAGAGATCAGACTGGAAAGATCCTCATGCATGCAATTCCCTAAAATGCAGTATTTATTAATTTGTTTGTCCATTTGTTTTATGAGAAAAAGTGCTCGTAAGAGACAGCTTCCCTATTGTGAGTCTCTGAATTTAGGAAACTAGATCTATAAGTAACCAACAAAAGTCAGATCAGTATAGAAATTTTAATGAACTCATGAAACTGAAATTACATGCATGCATGAGTGATTGCAGCATTATATTTATATTTAAAATTAATGAGCAGCAATAGGTAGTCATTGTCAAGAAGGCAGAAAGAGGAGGACAGAACATATTTTCAAACATCCAACTTGGCACTAGAATTATCTGTTTCACTCTTTCCTTTGAGGATGTTTCCTTTGTGGACACATTCTTCATTACATAAGCCCTTTTAGTTGTTAAACCAAGACCCAGTGAAATCAGTAGATTATGCCACTCACCTTGTTGGGCATGATCAGTCAATGTTCAGGTTGTTTGAATTTTATAGTGGTTTGTCATTTCCAAGGTGTGACAGTACTTTTCTTACTTGTACTGGTGTGGACTAGTGAGTGCAGTGTGAATGCAGGTTAATTCCTCTGAGCAGTCAGGTGCCAGTCAGGAGTTCATCTTTCAATAGGGAAGTAGCTAATTTTCACTGGTAGACCAGCTAAGTAATTCTTCAGTTCTCTAGTTGCTTAGTTTCACCTGCTGGACACAGCTAAAATGAGTGCTTACATCACATCTGAGAAAGAAGGTAAGTCTCAGGAAGTGAAAATAGAAAATAGTGCAAGCAATGAGTTAGAAGATTGAAGCAACATATGTAAAACTATTAAATATTTATATGAAAAGAGAAGGTTTTGGAATTAGGGAACCTCTGAGGGGCTGAGATTCTGTTTTAGGATACATGGTGAAGATGAAAGAATAAAGGAAAATTAACAGCACAGAAAAAGCTTTGCCTTCTGTTTGTGTAACTGTTGATTTCTGTCATTACCATTTTGATACCAGGGGGTTGTTACCATTTCCTACTGGTTTTTAGCTTTGGCATTTGGGTGAGATGGACCTTTCTGAGTATGATAAATTGTTCTTGCAGCCAATTTAAGCACATCACCAGATAAATATGTCAAAGTGTGTGACTTGCACCATCACCAAAGAAATTAGTCTAGGATTATGGAGAGAGAGAGAGAGAGTAATCTCTCATATGTATTTATTTGAACTAGATCCAAGCAATTCTCCTTAGTTAACTGTGTCTCAGCAGTTTTGTCTGAAAAAATAATTATTATGCAGAATAGATGGCTGTTGCCTAGCCATCCTTCATTCTCATTTTTGGTTTGCATTGTTTATGGCATTTATTCAAAAGCAATCCTGTAATATCCTTGGCAAAGTGATCTCTCTCTTTCCCTGACTAATGGTCTCTTTTAGTGAGTTCTCTCTCCTTCGCTGTGGATGGCCACAACGTGCCTGCAGTATAAGGTTCTCACAGAATCTCAGGGTGGTTGAGGTTGGAAGCAACCTCTGGAAGTCATCTGGCCAGCCTTCCCTCAAGCAGGGCCACACAGAGCCAGTTGCCTAGGACCATGTCCAGACAGTTTTTTAATGTCTCTAAGGATGGAGAATTCGTCACCTCCCTGGGCAACCTGTGAAAGTGCTTGGTCACCCTCACAGTGAAAAAGTGTTTCCTGGTGTTTAAAGGGATTTAAAGGATGTTTAAAGTGCTTCCTGTGTTCCAGTGTGTGTGCCCATTGCCTCTGGGTGTAAGGGATAAAAAGAAGCACTGGGCCAGTTAGCAGCTCCCTGCCACCCTCAAAAAGCCCCCAGTTTTGTCACAGAGCAGATGAGCTTTTGATACAGGCTGTGATGCCTTGTGAGAAGTTGGCTTATTTTCTGGTTATCTTGCTGAAAAATTGTCTAAAAGACCACACAGTACTAATAACCTTCTATACCTAGAAACCTTAGTGTGACTCAGAGTAAGATTTGAAACAAAAACACAGAAAGTCTTAACACAGTTTTTTTTTTTTTCTTTCCTTGTTAACTGCAGGTAATGCAGGTAGTGAAAGAACAGATAATGAGAGCACTCACTACCAAGCCTAGCTCTCTGGATCAATTCAAGAGCAAACTTCAGAATCTCAGTTACACAGAAATACTGAAAATACGCCAGTCTGAAAGAATGAACCAGGAAGATTTCCAGTCTCGTCCAATTCTGTAAGTATTGTCTTCTCTCCCCACTCTTTTCTTCATGGAAGGATTAACAAGGGAGAATGACATTTGTGAGCTCTTCTGGGGAATCCCAGGGAGAAAAGCTGTCCAGGGAGCTGTGCTCAAAAGCAGTAGTGAGGCATCTGCCTAAAGTACATTATGTTTTCTTCTGCTGGGAATCATAACTTTTTCCTTGAGTTCAGTGAAACCAGATTTGGCAAATCCCAGCAGGATTTCACATGGCTTATTTATATGAAACAGTGCTTTGACATTTCCTAGCTCTGCATGATTCTGAGCCTGATTTTGGTGCTGGTAGTGGCTTTCAGAAAAACTTATCAGCTAATCAAACACCACAAGTTTTTCTGTTCAAGGCCTCTCTGAGCAAGGCAGGGAGAAGCCCAGAAGAAGAGGAGCCAATACACACTGACTTTCCAAAGAGTTGTCCTTGTATATAACATTATAAATTGGTGTTAATGACAAGCATTCATTTACTTATTTGTAAATAGCAACATTCTGGCAGCTAGCCAATCCTTTGCTTGTTGTTTACTGCAAAGTATGGAAGGCTAATATTGCCTCCATAGCTTCTTCTCATTTCTCAGAATACTCTTTGTTCTATGAAGAATGGAGGTCGCACTTGGCTCTGGACCAAGTCTGGGCTTGTGGCTGAACTGATGGCACAGGACAGATGCAGACTCTGTGCTGTGCAAATGTTGTACTGAGAACAGCAGGAACCTTTTGAGATCAGCTGAGAAATGGTGAGGACTCCAGAAGCATCAGCTGAAATGTCATGAAATCCTGACTGTTGCAAGTGGAATGGCTCATGATACTCTAAATCTCCATTTCCAAGGCAAAAGTATGGAAATGGATTTGGACCTGAGCATTCCAGGATTCAGAAGAAAGATATTAATTTTCATTTTTTTCTAAAGGATACAGATATCTTAGTACAAGCTCTGGGGACACATTCCTCTAGAGGCAGCTGGGCAACAGTGGAAGCGTAAGCAAAATAGAATTACAAACTAAATTTTAAACATACCAGTGTGGATCAAAGGGGGACTGCTTCTTTTATGTTTCCAGTGTGTTAGAAAATATGACCTAATGCCCAATTAGAACTGATGTCACTCGTAGTGATGCATCAATTAAAAATCTACAAATTTACACTGCTCAGAAAGCCCCTGCAAATCCCCTGCAACATTTAGCAGTTCAAAGCTGCTCAGAACTGTGAAGCTTGTCACCAAAGCCTCTCATCTTCCCTGCTTTCCCTATGACTCAACAGTTTAAGTATGACACAGGTCAATTATTTATATTGTCTTGCACCATCACCTAGCATTGAAAGACTTGCCAATGCCCTGTGCAAGCTCTTCGTTTCCAGTGTCACTCTGGCTAGTTGCTGCCACAGTGCAGAGTCTCCTTCCCCATCATGGAGCAAGTGAAACAGCCAACACAAATAGTTAAAAGCAACTGAAGTGTTACCAGAGAATCATTTTAAATTCAGGATAAAGGCTAAGCCTAAAGGCTATAAAGGCTAAGTAAATCGATAAGGTGTTTAAGCAATCACAACTGCATTTGCAAAGATTTAACGCCATGCATTTGCATTTTGATTACATCCATGATCACTTGTTCCTGACTGTGAAAAGAAACAGTCCTTTCATTTTGCACTTTGATTTGATTCCCTGTACTGAGCTCTCTCAAATTGCATAGATGGCACAGCTGATAGAAGTACAGAATCATGGCCCCATTGTAGGGAAAGAGACTGTGAGTGAAAAGAGCAATCGTGGCTGTGCTGTATATTTTAAAGCCCTGCAGATATGCTAAAAGAGATTGTGCACAATGGTGACTGTAACATCAGCAGGCCTTGTTTAATTCTGCTTGAGAATATGGCAATCAGGGAATGGTTTTTCCTGCCTTGAACATGATAGAAGTCTTTCTATTCGTTGTATGAAGCACTGTAGTTTTAAGATTTCAAGCTGCTGGGTAAGAGAAGCTTCAGTGAAGTTGTGTTTGAATGTAAACTGGAAGGTATTGCCTTAGATCCTCATAACTACAACAGCCTTGTTTTGCAAGGATTAGCTGTTTCTTTTATATGAGCATCATTGTATCATGTGAAGAAAAGCTTTATCAAGACCTACTTTTGATTGGGAAAAATAAAAAGTCCTTCAGAATAGATTCAGGGATTTGGGATCGTTACTGATCATCCAAACTGCCATTCCATAATGAAATGATAAAGTATCCCAGTTTCATTTTGAATGGCTGTAGAAGAAGTTGTCTAGGAATCCTGTGGGCCTATAAAGGACCAGAAATCTCCTTGACAAATTAAATGGCAGCAGAGATGGGTTAATGCTGGATAAAAATTTGGCATCCAATTGGGGACTTGCTGGTTAAAGGCAGCTAGGGAGCCATTACTAAGTAACATCTCTGTGAAAATCAGTAACATACAGGGAAAGAGAGGAAGCTGTCTGGATGCTTTTCTGCTTTTTATCTTACATATTTCTCTGCAACGTTAGAAAGAGTCACTACTGCCTGCTCTGAATGCATGATCAGGAGAGGGGGCATAGCTAGATGCCAGAAGGATAAAAGTACAAAACACATGAAACCAGTTCTGGGATTACTCTCCCATTGTGTTGTAATAATTTAAATGTCTGTAATATGCCCCATCCTGGAAAGAAAACCACTATCAAGTGAGTCTTAACTATAAGCTGGAAAGGTAAAAGCTGGAGAGAGTTTTAACTGGTGCTGAAGAAGAATTTGTGTAGCGTGAAAAACTTGAAAATAATTTCTAATGATTTTCAGATATTTTAAAAACAAGTAACTGCTGTTAGTATTGTCTCCAGTGTTAAAATCCGTGAGATCACAAAAATAGCAATCATATATATTAATGTGTGTTTCCCTCAACCCCTCTGTCTCACCAGCCCACGAACTTTTTACATTCTTATGGGCCAGAAACACAATAGGAAACTAATGGCAGTTTTTAAAGTCATTGTCTCCTTAGACAATGTTCTCTCTCTTCACAAAGCACAAACTGTTAAGCAAATATCATCTGAGGGACAATAAATAAATATTCACAAAATGTATTTGCATTTATGATCTTCCTTTAGCTCATTGTTCCTGATGGCTTTTAAAATTAGGCAGGAGGATATATTTCTTGCACAAAGATTTTTTTCCTAACCCTCCTGTCTTTAGACACTGATTGTGAGGAACAGAACTCTGTAGCCTTCAGATGGCTTTCAGAAGGAAATATAGAGTTTCAAAGAAGCTCAATCTTTTGTTTACATGCTGTGGTTTGATTGTTCTGACCCATTTCTGCCACCTCAAAATGGTGCAACAGAAACCTTGACAGTGAGGAGCACCTTGCAAAAATCTATCTGGAGTCATAATGTCAGAAAAATGGCTGAGAACCACACAAATCAGAGTAACCATGTGTTGACATGAGGTGCTGAGGAGTGCAGTAAGTCACCATGGCAAGGCCTTGATGGTCTTACAGGCTTTCACTAAGTCAAGAGTTACCAGAGACTATTTCTCCATGGAATAATGAGTTGTCTCCACAACCTCTGTGTGATCAAGTTCAAGGACCATCAAACAGAAGAGAGCTTCACAACTGTGAGAGCAAAACAGAGCTTCACAATTGTGAGAGCAAAACAGAGCTTCTCAACTGTGAGACCAAAACTTTGTGTGCAGAGGGCCTCCAGAACATAATCAAAGGTCCCTTCTTTCCTACCTCCCCTTCTCCTGTTCAAAGTCTGCCTTAGGCACTGAAGTATTTTAGAGAGGATTACCTGTTTCATTTTGGATCTGTTAAAAAATCCTTCTCTTCCTCTGGCTAGTAGAGGGCAGGTGGAGGCCAGAAGAGGCCATTAGAGGCCACATTAGAGGCCAGAAGACAGAATGTTATGAGGAAACATTCAGATGTTAATGTGCTGGGTGACCCATTCATTTTTGGGTTTTCTTTGGTAGTGTCTTACAAATACAATGTTATGATATCTTTAACACCTACTTAATGATAAACATCCAGTTTCTGTGTTAAACTACCTAAATATCAAACTGATGTTTATATCACTCTTGAATGTTTGAAATTAGTCCAGCTGGAGATTTAGTCAGCAGCCTGGACTGCTGAGTAATCCACACTTGTGTTTTAACACTGTTATCCTCAGCGCCTGCTATCAGGTTTTACCTGACGAATAGGAAAGCTCACAAGCTCAGTAAAGGCAAGACATTTATTCAAGCACAAAATTATTTTAATCACAGTATTTAACCATTCAACATATTTATATCTTAGATCCCAATGAGAAAACAACGGTGCTTGAAAACTCAAGTCCTAAAGGACTAATAACACATTTCCAAAAGATGGCTTGTTTCTATAGTTACAATGCTTCCTGGGTTTTTGACCAGCTAGATTTTTCAAAGCTTGTAAATATGCAGTGGGTTATGCATCCAATCATTTCGTTGACACCTAGGGGAAAGAGGACATTATATTTTAAAGGCCTGATCTTTGTAGCAGAGGATTTGCAGTGGTTTCAGTGGGGGTCTGGCAGATCAAAGGCATAGGATCCAAATGAGTGTGGAAATCAGCAGAGAATGGGCTTACTAAGTTTTCAAGAAGAGAAAATTTTTTGTTGTCTCTATGGGATACCACAGCTTAGCTTCCTTTTGATGATGATTGCTGGAACACACTGCCAGACAGAATGATTTTTGGTATTACCCAATTTGCACAGCAATGCAAAATTATGGTTCTGACAAACTTCATATTTTATAAATCCGCTACACATTCAGTTTTTTTTTTTTTTAATCTTACTAGGCTTGCTGTCGGGTTGATGTTTAAACCTGTCTTTTATGTATTCTTAATGAATCAAAGTGAGGATATAACTGATGAATTCAGACATCTGTGAATCCATGTGATGGTGTATGAAATTAAACTTTAAATATTATGTGCATATGTTTTCTGCCTAGTTCTTGACATGTTGAACTCTTATCAAAGTAAGATGGAGAAAATGGATTTTCTGAAGGATATATAAGATTATTTCTAGATGTATTGGGCAAAGGTGAAGTTGGGTCACTGCGTGATCCCTAGTCATGAGTTTGACTTCTACAAATTCTGATAATAATAAAGTAATCAAATTATATGAAATCAAGAACAAAAATATAGTGCTGATCATTAGTTTCGCTCATTGGCATTGCTCCCTACCTTTTATTGTTTCAAAATGTTCTAGCCTTCCTGTGTTGCCCTAAATAATAGTGCTAGAGAAGTATACCAGCATAGGATCATGCAACAAAAGGTGACAGACCCTCAAATAAGCTTCACAAGGCTCCTATGATGAAACAGCATTATTTGCTGCAGAAAAATCCTGTTGATGCATTGTAGCAAGTGTTATTTTTAGAATGAGTAAAGTAATATAAAAACAAGCAACTTGCCTGAGTCATACACTGATGTTGTAGCAGGGAGATGTCTAGAACAAAGATATCCTGACTCCCATTTGTTGTTAAAAGAAAAAGGTTTTTTTTTTCTGGGGCAGACTGGATTCTGACCTGGGCTTGTCTGTGACTGATGTCCTCTTCAAACACCTTGCAGAAACATCTTGTGAGACTGTTTCAGAGGAAGGAGGATGGTCTTTGGTTGAATTTGACAAGTGCCTACTTTCTCTCCCAAGGGAACTAAAGGAGAAGATTCAGCCAGAGATCTTAGAACTGATCAAGCAGCAACGTCTCAATCGACTTGTGGAGGGCACCTGCTTTAGGAAACTCAACAGTCGACGTCGGCAAGGTACAGCTCAGACTCCCTAGTCTGGCTTTATATTGTCACTTTGGTCTGTAAGTTGAGCTGAGGAATACTGTTTTCACTGGCAGGATCCTTGGTTGTAGTGCTGTCTTGACTGCTTTTACCAGGAGGCATCTGAAAGCATCTCCAAGTTACAGATTTTCGGGATTTCCTGTTTCCCTGAAACTGGTTTCAGCCTTATCACACAGATGATCTGGAAAAATTTCAGCCTTTGACAAAATCTCAAGCAGCAGTCTCACATTCTGAAATTAGTATTTTGATTTCTGCCTGAATATCCAGACTTCTTGTTCATCTCAAAACAATGTTTTTGCAGGAATAGCACATGAAACTTAAATTTTAACCTCTCAGTCTTTGATCACCTTTATGTATGCAACAAGTTCATTCTGCACCCCTCCCTCTAGTACTGCCTGTTTTTGGTTTAGTCTTACATTGCCATATAATTATATTATGGTGTTTAAACATGCTTTTTGAAAGCACTTCTATCAGTAATTCATGTACCTTCATATGAATACTTGATTGATATGAGAAGATTATTTTCCCAATTCTATGAGTCACTGCTCATTCTATACAGTAAAACTCTCTATGGTTCTTCTCCCCGCAGAGAGGCAAGCTTTTTTCTGTAGATAATGTAATGGGGACATAGTGTAAATTCAGCAGATTAATTAGAAGTCGTATCCAAAAATTTCCCTTTAAACCCCTCATTTTGTGAGGATTCAGATTACTGTTTGTTTTCCTCTGTAAATACAGAGCAAATTAGAAAGTTACAGAAGCTAAGAGTAAGAACTGACAAAGATCAATATTTGAGACCTTCAGATTAATTGGGGGAAAGTGCATTCTTCACAGAGAGAATTATCCCTGCAATGCCTCCTTCCTTAGAAACAAGGAGGCAATTTTCCTTAATGTAGGGAGCTTATTTACAACCTCTCTGTATTGCATACAAACACCTATGAAGCCCACTGCACAGAAAGATGGTCAATATTCCACTGTGAATTTCTGTACAGACTGGATAGGGAGACATGATACATGTTTTTCCTCCATCAACATACTCATGGAGTGAAAGTAGATAAAATAATGTGTAGTTTGTCTGGATACCAGTAGTGAGGGTTGTTTATTTTATTCCTCTCAAAGCCTTAATCCAAATTACTCAAATTCAAGGGAAGGAACAGGATTTGTAGCAAATATTCTTCTTTTGGCTGATCTCCAAGAGGAAGATAGACTGTTTATTTTATCTTAAATTGTTGTTAGTTCATGATTTATAGGATCAAGAGCTTTAGGGAGTATAAATTCATTCAACTTATATAAGAGTACAGTTGAAGCTAAAAAATAATTAAAAAAAAAAAAATCAGTGTAACCTTCTCGTCCTCAGTTGAGAGGGTTGCTTCCTATCATGCCTTGGAGTGAGTTCTATAGGCCACCAGATTAATTGCTTTGATGTCATATTTACACAGGGCCAGAAATAATTCAGAATTCTTTAGAAACAAATAAAACATGTGAGCATGCCTCAAAGAACATTATCTTCACTGAAATAGATTGTTTTTCACAGATGGAAGCCCATTTAGGAGGTCGTGTTTCCACATGCCCTTAAGAGTTATGTATGCTTTATGACAGACTTCCTGTATTCCCTGAGACAGAAGGGTAAATTACTATTTGTGAGGGAGGCAGTAGACACAATACCATTTGGAGGATGATGATGCATGAGGCCACCAGGGCTAAATTCAGTACAGCCAACCCTGTCCTGGAGTGCATCAGGCACAGCATGGCCAGCCGGGCAAGGGAGGGGATTGTCCTGCTCTGCTCTGCACTGGGGCGGCCTCACCTCCAGTGCTGGGGGCAGTTTGGGCACCACAGTATAAAAAAAGATATTAAGCTGTTGGAAAGCATCCAAAGGAGGGCAACAAAGATGGTTAAGGGCCTTGAGGTGAAGCCATATGGGGAGTGCCTGAGGTCACTTGGTCTGTTCAGCCTGGAGAAGAGGAGACTGAGGGGAGTCCTCATTGCAGTCTGCAACTTCCTCAAGAGGATAAGAGGAGGGGCAGACACTGATCTCTTCTCTGTGGTGCCCAGTGACAGGACCTGAGGGAATGGCATGAAGCTGAGTTCAGAGGAGGTTTAGGTTGGATATTAGAAAAAGGTTTTTCACCGGGGTTGTGGTTAGGCTCCCCAGCAGTGGTCACAGCTTCAAGAAGCATTTGGACAGTGCTCTCAGGCACATGGTTGTGACGTTTGGAGATGTCCTGCGCAGGGCCAGGAGATGGACTCCGTGATCCTTGTGGATCTCTTCCAACAACTCAGCATACTCTGTGATTCTGTGACCTAACACAGAGCGATTTAATGAATCATGCTTGGCTTATAAGCCATTCAATTGGGATCCTTTTTGAAGTATGTACAGTGCCTGGCACACTCCAAATAGGAAGTACTGGCAGATGACAGGGAGTGGAAGAAGCTCTTGTGAAATCAGCATTTATCCTTCAGGGTGTCCTGTTCCCCAAAGCAGCACAAACTGTAAAACCAGGGCTGTCAGGACATCAAGAATTAGAGGATGAAGTAAAATGAATGGAGTATCCCAGGTTTAGCTAGTGATACTAAATGTTATGACAGTCAATCGTTCAGATAATTCCTCTGAATGTCCTGATAAAGATAGTAGAAGTCCCAGATTCTGAGTGTGTCTTCTGCTAGCTTTGCCCCCCATCCCCATCTCCTCTCTCACAACCCACCTCCCTGTACAAGTGCCCAGTGCTACCTCAGGGGGTCAGGACCCCTTGCCACCTGCCTGGTGCTCCAATCCACTTGTTATGGAGCATTATCAAGTCTCTAAAAAGGTCGTGGTCTATCCAGGTTGACATGGAACTGAAACAGGAATGAGTACTGCTCTGAGGCATCACGATTTGCCTGTTATGTGGCAACCTACTTGTAAGAGTAGCATGATCAGGTAGGTGTTATACTAAAGCATGTATATGCTTTCTTTGCCTTTCCTATGATTCTTTTCTTCCCTTAAGACAATCCTGGAACAAAAGTCACGAATCTGCAGATTGTACAAGAAGAACCTGAACGTGCCCTACACAGAAGCTGAAAGCATTAAATTGCCCATTTAAAGATAATTAACAGGCATTAGCCCATGATAAAGACTCCAGAGCAAACTTCTGTTAAGACTGTTGTTTGAACATGTTGTAGGACACACATGGTTAGTCACAGTAAGTTGAAAAAATTGACTTACAAAAAATGAGAAGGGAGTTTACAGCCTCTTGTGGCCTTTTGAGAAGAGATTAAACACTTCCATATATACTTAGCATTGGAAAGCCTCCAATCCAACAGGTGATTCACTGGAGGGATGCTGAAGATTAAGCCATGAGGTATCTATATTCAGACCTCTGCTTTTTGTGTTTCAGTGCAGGATTATCACAGCAGGATCTCTCTATAGCTGAAATTCAGAAATATCATTGTTGTCCCAGCAGGATCCTTAGCACTTCCGAAAAATACATGGCCTTTCCCTTGCAAGGTTTTCATAGGAGAACTGCAGCACTAACTCCTGGGTTTTTGTTAAGTATCTTAATCATTTGGAAATGAAACAGCAAAACCTAACCTATCCTGCTGATCACTGTTCAACAGCAGATCATCGTGCTCTGCAAATCCCCACTTTGTTCCTGGACCATGAACATCTGCTGACAGATAGACCTCTTCAGCTTTCTCCTTCCTTAGATAATTCCTAAAAGAAAAGGGAGAAGACTAAAGCAAAAACCTGCCAAGCACTCTACACTCCCAGGAGTTATTATTTCCAGTAGAGCTAAGTAGCAGATAAAGGCATTTTATTGAGGATAATAGATACTTCTAATGCTGTCATCCAGTACATTTGTAGTATATGTTGCTGGGTGCACTCATGAAAATAAATTCCCTTTTTACCTTTATAAAGACTGTAGAGAAATTGCATGTTATTGAAGTGGTTTTTGCAGCCAACATGAGGTTCTTCAAACAGTAATTTTTGGAAGGAAGGGAAACACTGGTGATACACACCATTAAATTAAAAACACAAGGCACCATGGAAGTAACCTGGAAAGAGAAACCTTAACATGCAAAAAATCAAGTGAAGACAGCTTTTCAATCTCTTGCTAGAATAAGTAACTCACAGTTCTGAACAACACACACTTTGATGTTTTTCTGCCAAGCTCTTTTCTACTGTTACTTTGTCTTACCCTCCACAGCCCCACAAAAAACCTAATATTCTGTGAGCACGTGACTCGCTGAGATGAGACAGTTTAACAAATATGCCTCCATGGATCAATTATTTGCCAGTTATTTGGAGAGCTTCCTGGCTTGATCTAGGCAGTTAAGACAAGTTGTGAAAATGTCAATACCATTTTAATAGAGACAGAAAAAAGAAAAATAAAAAATATGCATGCCCACATGCATATATAGATATAAAATTTACACAAATACATGTTTTCACAGATATATTTAAACGCAGGTTCCTCTTGCTAAATCTATGACGATGTTTTTCTTTTAACAAAAAACTTCTATAGTAACCTCAGACGTATCTTGGGAAAAAATACCTATTCTCAGACTTCTGTCCATGCATATCTGAGCTATTTTCTCCCCAGATTCTAACAATAGAGCACTTCTGTACTAACCACAGCAGTCCTTTACCTGGAATAGTATTGTTAGAGGCATATGAGTCATTGGCCATTAATGCACTTGGAAACACACTGTGTGAATGGCCAGGCACTCTGTAGCCCATCAGCAAAATGTTCTGTGCTCTGCTATTTGTTCACAATTGTAGGTGATTTTGTTATTTAGGATTTTTTTTTAACCTCATCTATAATCTTCAACAATGTGCTGTGATATATTTAACCCCCTGGCTGCTCTAGCAAATATCTGAAAAATCAGAACAATTTGCTTGAAAACTTTTCAGATTAAAAACCAGAATGACTAATTCTGTTTCCCAAAGAAGAATTTCTAGCACCCAAATGTGATTGCATCAGTGGTCAATGAGCTGAAAGACATAAGGAGTTGCCAGAAAGTATAAATAATGTAGTGTCTGAAAATTGTGGTGAAAGATCAAGTCTACATCATCTCCAAAGACTGTGGTTAGTGACTGCCCTCCCTACAGCTTCTTGCTCTGAGCAGGAGGTAGGTGTAGTAACACTGGATACAGAACAGGCCACAGAAGGGACCTAGACTTTGGGGAAAATTCTTAAGCCTGGGCCTAAAACCAAAACAAACCCCATGCCTTCCTGAACACACAGGTGCCCTGTTCCAGCTGGGCACATGCACATGGATCTGCCAGATGTGGAGTGTAGGGAAGGTCTGTCCCAACTTTAAGGCCTTTTGTAGCACTTCAACTCTGCAGATTTCAGTTTAAGAGTTTTGGAGGGTTTGGATAATAGTTTTTCTTTGTTTTATAAATACCACTTTTAATTCATAGTAGAAAAGAGCTTTTTCTTCTGCTTGTTTTTTATTTATCAATTTAGAGCTCAAAGGAAGTGCTGGCTACTTCCCATGTGCTCTCTATAATTAAGACTTCTTCCTTCACTCTTTATCTTGGTGGAAGTAATTTCATGTAATTTTTGTTTTGACTGCACCATCATTCTGTACACTGCTTTTCCAATGTAGTTGTGTTCAGCACTTGCACTACAGAAAAATAGCTGCATCCAGTTTCAAACTGTTCCCCTCCAAGGCACTGAACTCTCAAGTGAGTGTGATATTTTCTGGTACACTGTTTGTAGCATCATGTACAGCTCAAGCGAAAACCAGGATGGGTAAGGTGGCTGTAGAAACAGGGGTCCCTTCTCCTAGCAGCATGCTCTCACCCTCCTCAGCCTGGCTGAGGAGGTGCAGTCATTTAGTGGCTGTGTTTGAGGAAACCTTGTTAGTTCCATTTGTAGCTTTCATTTAAGGGCTTTCCCCTTGACAGCAAGGCTGTGGCAGAGCAGAGCTATTAGTGAGCCCACAGGAGAGTTGTGCTGGACATGCTTCAAGCTACAATCTATGGCCATTAGTTTTTAATTAACCTTGGGTTATGGGGAAGGCTCCTGAAATATTCAGTGCTTGGGTTTCTTCCCATTAAGCCACCCCTTCCCAAAACAAAATAAGACATTTTCATGGAGGGGTGTTCCCCTCTTTTATTATTGAAATGTGGCACTGAAAGAGCCAAGGTTACCAAAATACTAACCCCTAGGAGAAAAAAGAGCCAATCCCTTGCTAACACCAACCCCATGTGTAATAAATTGAAAGGAATCCATGGCTTTTTTTTTTTTTTTTTTTTCAGTTAGAACATCTTTTTGCCCAGATCACTGAGAAGGTAGTGAAACCACATCAGGTTTTATTAAGAAAAAATACTATTTTAATTTTAGAGTTGGAAAGTTGAATTACTTTGTACAACCCAGTAAACAATGAGGTTGCAGTTAAAGCTAGGTATGAAAGCCTCCTGCTGCAGTTACTGGGGGCTTTTCTTTAGGCATAATGGTCAACCATCAGATTCAATGGGGTATATTCTTTAATCATCAGGCGTTGCTATGGTTCTGGTAGAGTTCCCTGTAAAAGGTATGAATCTAGAAAATTTTCACATACATCCTTCTGAGATACACAAACGGCCTAACGAGTTGCTTGTGTGTGTGCTCTTCAGATGAGAGTCTGCTGAATGAGGGCTCCTACCTGCTCTAGTTTCAATGCCCTGCAAAAGTTTTGCAAGCAGGGTCCTCTTCTCGATCCCATACTCTGCCACACTGCATGTTCTGCTTACAGTCCAGCAGCTCTTTTTTGTGCATCACAGGAGCATAATCTCAGGCTCTCTCCCATCAGTCGTTCAGTGTTGTGCATGCCTGTGACACTGATAACCAGAATCTCTCCCATGGCCATTTTGAGCCTTTGCCAGAGGTTTGTAAGGTTTTTTGAAACCTTTCTGTAGAAGGGGCTGCACACTCAGAAAGTAGTTTGAAGGGTGTAGGGTTTTTTTCCCTGAATCTTTTTACCCACTGTGACAAAGAAATTTAAAGGAGCGTGTGAAAGTCCATTTTTACCATTCAGTTGCCTGTGTTTTACTGCACTGCATTTTAAATGACTGGCCAGGGGCCTGGAGTGTCCTTCAGGAAGCAGGTGGGTCTATGAAGCCAATGTTTTACTAGAGAGCCAAGAAGCCCTTCCTCTGCTAACACCCCAAATGAGCTCACATATGGTGGTTCCACTGCTCCTCCCATGTTTTATCCAAAAGGAGGCTCCCTGCGACTGCAGCGCCGCAGGGCAGTGTCAGTGCTAACGTTTCCCCTAAATTGTCCCTCAGGCTGCTGCTTGGCACAACATCAGCACTGCCAGAGAGAGGCACAGAGCCAGAGAAGCACTCTGCCCCCCTCCACTGGCATTTTAACATCCAGCCCTGCTCTGAGCCTGTTGGAGATTTAGTTTGGATGTAACAAGATTGTATTTTTGACAACTTAATATTATGTGATCTACTTATTAAGTAGAATGTGCTCTGACAAGGAAGGGTAGCCTCTTTCTTGCCATTTCAGAAAGGGAATTGGCAAGCACCATCCTTACATGCTAGGCAGCGTGGTGGCCTGGCTCTGCAAAGGTGATGTTCTTCACAGGAGCAGATTTTAACAAATGTTAGGGGGAATTATGTCCTCCGAAGCACGAGTTGTCAGGAGATGTAAATGTATGTCTCTTAGGAGGGACTAAAATGCAAACTGGGGTATGAACTGCATGGTCACACATATTTGTGACCATGCAAAGCACTGAGTTATCTGCAGGGCAAGATAATGTCTGCTTTTTAAGTCCTTGCATGTTTATTAGGTCCAGTCTCTCCATAAATATGGGGGTGTTCTTCTATGTCTATAAAAAAAGACATGAGTCATAATTTTCATAAAGTATGGGATATTTCAAATTTATCAGTTTTTGGGTGTCCCACACAAGACAGCTGGTAGGGCTTGATTTTCACAAAGTGGGAGCTAAAAATGAATCCTTTATGGGTAAATTAAAGTTATCCACTCGAAGTAGTTACTTTGCCAATCTTCTGGCCATGAGGGTATATAATATCTGGTAAAACTAAGTCAATTTTTCTTGCTAGTATTTTTTTTTTAACCAGTAACTATGTCAATAACAAAACCCCTGTAGATTAATGCCAGCTTCATTTATCAAGTAAAATTACTGAGCAAAGTCGCTACCCTTCTTATATATACCCCACACATTTCTTCTGAAAGAAAGAAAAGACAGCCTTTCCCTGTAGCACCTTGGTTGAGTAAGCTTTCTTCTCTGCTGCTGGTAAGGATGATGAGTACATGTCAGTGACCTTGCTTAATGTGTTTATTTCAACAGACAAATTTTGGTATTGTCGACTTTCACCTAATCACAAGGTCTTGCACTATGGAGACTTGGAAGAAAGTCCACAGGGAGAAGTCCCTCATGATTCCTTGCAAGATAAATGTAAGTCATGCACAAAAATTGTGACACTTCTGCTTCTTTTATGCTAGTTCTTCTTTATAACTTGTAGTAGGTTTCTCTTAACATGAGACGTTATGAACAGCTCTCTTTATGAAGATAAAGAGCAGGGGACATTTCCTCTTGCATTCAAACACCACTCTCCTGGGCTTGGCAAGTGTGTGTGGGGACTGTGTTAAGCTTTTCAATGAGTTTATAATTTCATTCAGCTTGGAAACGTCATGTCTTTCCTAGGGAGGAACACAGTTTATTTTCCTTGCTCATCTAACTGTGGATGTCAAATAAAAATACTTGGGCATATTCAGAAGCACTGCCTGTCCATGGAAAGAGGCAGTCCAGTGACTGGAGGAGGAATATGTGCAGAGATCTTTTTAGCTATTGTGAGGAGTGGACTTAAAGGTGACAGGTCACTGTGAACAGTATTGAGAGGACCTCCTGTTTCTGTGTAGCCAACTGGGACAGGACATGTCTCTGTGGCAGCTCCTACCAGGGGATTTATTGGGATTTTTCTTATGGTTAACAGTAATTTTGGAGCTCTTCAGAACCATCATACTCTAGTGATTTCTCCTTTGTACTTCAACATGAGTTGTAGGGGGTTAACCTGTAATCCAGGGAAACTTTTTTATGACAGTGGAAATAATGAGTACAGTTCTCTCACTGGAAGGTGACTTCAAGAAATCCAGCATTGAATAAGGAGTAATTTCTTTTTGCTCTTTTCTGGAAATCCTTGGCATTATCAAATTAGACATGCTTATACAGGTATTTCAGCTGGTAGTTCCACTTCTTTCATGGAATGGCAGAAAGACTAATTTTTCAGAAGTTTGAAATTTTTCCAGCCTGAAAACTGAGGAATAATGTGAAATTTCCTCCCCTAACCTGTCTCCAGGCAGCACCTTTTAAAATGTCCTAGTGCTACCCGATGCAGTCTGAGAGGGAAGGACGAAAAGCCTGTGTGATGCTGGAGCCCTGACAGTTTGCAGTCACATTCTCTTGTTTTCCTTGCCTTTACAGATTGCCTCAAGGATGTTCTACAGCCTTACTGCAGTCTTGGCAGAATGTAGGGCAGGGCCTCACATTGCTGCATTGGCACAGAAAGAGACTGCTTTTGTGGACAAGGCTTAGAGAAATAGCCACAGAATGTTACAGTAGTGTCAGAGAGACAGAAGAATAAAAGTCACACTTGAACTGCAGGCACAGTTACAAGACCAGCAGTTCCCAGATTTGTTTGCTTGGAGCACGCTTCCACACACAAAACCCTGACCCTGACTGTGAGCGTCATCTGGCACCTGCATTTTCCATAGGCCTTTGAACCTACTCAGGAATGTCAGGATCCCATGGGGGCAGAAGGCTCCTGCTTTAGAAACCATTGGGCCAGACCCACACGGTTCCCTTGGCATGGCTGCTGGCAGAGTAGATACCAATGCAGTTTCAGAAGGAGGTGGTTATTTCATCAGTATCTCAGGTTTTCAGGCTATGAATGATACAAAATTTACCATAGTGCTACCCACATTAGATGGAGTTTTATCACACAAAGTTGAGAATATTGCAAGTCACAAGATTATAAAGTGGCACTATTGTTTGAAACAGATCAAACTGGTTTGGACATTTTACAAAATACTTTTAATAAATATTCTGGTTTTCTTTGGACAGACTTACTGATTTTTGAATTCTTAAAGTTTGAATATGATGATCAACTTTTGGAACCATGTCCACAGATAGAATAGGTGGGTAACAAAACAGAACCAAGAGAAGCAGCATCAAGCATTTCATGTACTCCTTGCCAAGCCTGAATAATTAGTCTTTATCCCCAAAAATAAATGTGTGGGTTTTTAACCTTTTCTCTTCTGTGAATGTCACCCCTCTCTTCAGGCTGGCAGAGTTAACAAGCCATGCAGACTCCAGATGGGACAGAAAACAGCTGCCCTCCTTCTCAAGGCTTTATCCATTGTGAGCACATCACATCTGTACTCACGCCCTCCAGCATCTTATAGTCAACTTCTGATACCTCCTGAAGTCTTTGATTGTATTTTTCTAAAGCAAGGCGTAAGCCAAGTTCCAGATAAATAAAGATTAGGATGTCACATCAGTCTGTGATCTCCCATAGCAACTGTATTCCAGATCACACAGATCAAGTGTATGAAACTTTGAGAAAAGCCTTCTTGGTTGAGAGGTCTGACCTCAGAAAACCTTATCTTATGCGAACAGAGAAATTGTTTTTCTGGGCCACTTCAAAAAATGGCAGGAACTCTTTCTTCTTAAGAAGACCTTTCTACCATAGTTGCAGTCAAATATCTCCTTAATTTCCCAGTTTATCCTTGCTTACTCTCTCCTGTGAAAAACAGAATCTCTTCTTCTCCAAAACAGGACTGTCAGAGGCATAAAAAGTCAGTAGACCCACAGCATAAAATTCTGAGACTAAAGGCAGAAGTTGAGTAGTGAAGAGTCAAATGATTTCCTTTCTTTTCAGTTTTCCATGCAAAGCAAATACTTTAGGAATGTCTTTTACATCCCATGCCATCTGTTTGGCCGTAGTGCTGAGGTAATCTGTCATAAAATATATAGTGCTGCTGTGCCCAGTAGAAGAGTAAATGCATTTCTCCTCATCACTATTTCCATTAGAGTTTCTAAAGAACTGGGCAGTAACAGGTTTTCATATTACTACCCTGTTCTATATATAAGATACTCTTCTGCAGCCACAAGAATAATGGATTATTTATAGATCGTAGAGACTGTCACTCAGGGACCATATTGTATTGTAGAGCATATAGATTCTCCATAATGTAATTACCTTTGGAAAATTGACTTCTGCTTGAAACTCAGAGAAATTTATCCTTATGCTTTAGTGACCTTACTCTCTGTGACTCTGAGTGGCAGCAGATTCCAGTATTTTTTCTTATCTTTGCTTTCCCCTTAGTCATTTCTGATCACTTCATATTTTAAAGCAATTAGAATAGCTCATTATAAGCCTTAGTATTCCTTGTTCCTGCAAGTACCAGAAAACAACTAAACTGCTGATGGGAGTGAAATAGAAAACTGTTTTTAAAAAATTCCCACAGGGTTTTAAAAGAAGGAAAACAGCACTGAGTGAAGGGTCCAACTTGCCCAGCATCCTCTTTCCAGCGGAGACTTTACCTGGATGTCTAGGAAAGAGCAACAACAGAGCAGGCACATTACATTAACAAGGAAGAAAACTATGTGGTTTTGAGATCCATGAGTACACATACTGTCCAGACACACATACAGATTTATATGAAACACTCTTACCCAAGGTAGTCTAAATAGGCAAGAAAAAGCATTTTCAGACTTTTATCCAGATGCCTGAAATTTTGTCAAGACTCACTGGTTCCTGTTTTGTTGTTTTCTTCCAGTTTTCTTTCTTACAAAAGGCTGGAAATGGCAAAGGACATGGCAATTTTAACACATTAATCTTGCTTCTTTTTAGACCCTGTAGCTTTTACATACCTTGCTTCTAGCTAATTTTCTGGGGTTTGATTTTCTTTCTTTTTAATGCAGTGCCAGTGGCAGATATAAAAGCTGTTGTGACTGGGAAAGACTGCCCACACATGAAGGAGAAAGGAGCTCTTAAACAAAACAAGGTATGGTTCTCAAATTGTTATGAACACATACTGTGCAGAATACAAAGCTTGTCGACTTGACCTTCCCTGAAGTAACACAGGTATTCCAGCCTGCAACATTTCCATGTATTCCATTGTTTCTACCTCAGACCATTTGAGTTAAGTTATTGGGACAGCTTAGCCTTCTTTACTCATATTTCATGGCAGATGTGCATTGTGATACACCCAGAGCATAACTGGAATTGTCTTTAGTAGTGATGTTCTCTATCTCTAAAGCAAAGCAGCAATGTCTATTGGTGCCTACTCCTAATAACTAGTTTGTTCCAGCTATGTTCTCTGATGAACCCACACTCAGTGAACACATGCCAAAATTGCAATTAATGTCCAGCTGATGATACCTGCAGGTCCAGTCAGGCAGAAAAACAGCTGCCAACAAAAGGCTGTAAGGTAAATCCTGGGCAATTAAGGAGGCGTATAAGGACGTGCTTAGTTCATTTGAGAAAAAATGTGTAGGAGAAAATATTCAGCTTAAATTAGATTGATACTACCTTTCAGAGTTTCAGAGCAAGAACTGTAAGCTGACAGTAGTACTAAAATTGTGCAGTGCCAGAATCTTGCAGAGTTTTTGTTAGTAGGAATTGTCACTGCATCAAGAAGCCATGGAGTTACTAGCAATGTCTGGCATCGTTAGCGGTGAATACCATATTGTGTGAGGTATGTTAATAAATTTTCTATCAGGTTGTCTCTCTCACCTTACAAGAAGCAGTGAGACTCTAATGGTGTTCAGTCTGACCTAGAACAACACCCTGAGAGGTCTGGGAGCCAGATCATAGGTTTTGAATCAGAATTTCTAATTACCTGAAACTGAGACATTTTGCGTCAGACCAGAAGGAGATTTTGATGGACAAAATAGTGAAGTTAAGAGTTCCTCCTTCAATACTTCAGATAAAATTGGAGAAGGCAGTTCTGATGAAAGCCGTAAAAATTGAGAAGGCACTGTCAAAGCTACATCACACAAGTTGCGCCTTCACATCTGCAACTTCTCTTTCCTTAACTGTGCACAGATAGGCAAAGCATCCTGAGTGCTTTTTGCATTTGTTTTCTTACAGAGAAGTTGCTCTCCTTTCAACATGGGCTCTACATGGTAGGAAAGGCAAAAGTCATGTCAAATGAAGAAAAAACATCCCAGGAGTATTTTTCCTTGTTGATTTTCTGAATCGGGGCACAAACACACACACGAGTACAATAGATTACGTACAACTCCTACCTCATGTTACAGATGAACCATCAGCACATTTGGCTGGGACATTTATATGATGCATATAAAATATTTTTAGTTCTTCCTTGTCTTAGCACTCATATGTCCACACAAAAGGGAAAGATGGAAAGCAGTGGGTGGCAGTGATGGAAATGTGTCATCGCTATGGAGCAGTAATGTCTAGATAGTATTTAATGCTAAACAGGAATGCTGAAAATCAGTTTGTCCTCAGCTCTCAGCATTCCATCCCCATTTCCTTAGGTAAAATTGCTTTGGAGTGGTATAAAATTTCTGGCTGAGAATGTGAAGATCAGGAATTCGTAGGTAGCATGGCTGCATCCTTGGCTGGAGGCATTCTATTTATGACCCAGACAATGGCAATTTTGATGGTTTTACTGCTTCTGATGTGGTACAGGGGTTTTAATGGGGTTTGGGGGTTTTGATTTGGTGGGTTTGTTTT
The DNA here is from genome assembly GCA_013398275.1 of Promerops cafer. Classification (NCBI taxonomy): domain Eukaryota; kingdom Metazoa; phylum Chordata; class Aves; order Passeriformes; family Nectariniidae; genus Promerops; species Promerops cafer. The sequence goes on from VZSE01015151.1 coordinate 301,999, forward strand.
TTTTATTTCCTCAATTCCTTGCTTCTTCCCCTGAGAAGCACAGAATTTTTGAATTAATCTGTCATCCCAATCAAACTGTCAGGCACAATATTGCTACTATTTAACTGACATAGGAATAACATGTTGTTTGCAGCATATCAAGTTATATATGGGTTATGCAATTAAAATTTATAAAAAGGCAGACATAGAATGCAATTCAGCTGAATTTGGTGTATGAAACCTTTCACTTTCTGAAATTTCACAATCAGTGATTGTGATTTTTAAGAGGCCTTTTCATTCTGTGCTTTCTTTGTACATATATAACGTACACCTCAATTTTATTCACTGGCAGAAAAGAAAATTGAATGGCAGAATGCCATGCTATGAGCATAGCTGGAATTGGCAAAATGTCCATAACAAAGGCTTCAGCGTCTCTTCATTTGCCAGCACATGGCCATTGTTCTTTCAACAAAACAATTCAGAAAGAATAAGAGTTAAACTGAATTGGAATTTACATGCATATGAAGCTGGAACGATGTGATGGGACCAGATCTGAATCCATTGTTGTTCGTCTTGCTTGTGGTTTTAAATTAGCTTTAATTTTTAAATCCTTATTTCTGACTCCCAATGTACCAATGATTTTCAAGGAAATGAAATATGTCAGATTTTGCAGCCTTCAAAATAAAGCATGACAGAAGAATTAGGAAAAAAAACATAGCCAGATATTTTGAAGTGTTCTCCTATCACCCTTTATCTGCTGATTTGGCAGGTTTCAGGCTTTGTGCCTTTTTAGTCAGCTGAAATGGTTCTGCTTTCATTCTTTATGAACGAAGCTCTTCTCTCTCTTCTCTCTCTTCTCTCTCTTCTCTCTCTTCTCTCTCTTCTCTCTCTTCTCTCTCTTCTCTCTCTTCTCTCTCTTCTCTCTCTTCTCTCTCTTCTCTCTCTTCTCTCTCTTCTCTCTCNCTTCTCGCTCTTCTCTCTCTTCTCTCTCTTCTCTCTCTTCTCTCTCTTCTCTCTCTTCTCTCTCTTCTCTCTCTTCTCTCTCTTCTCTCTCTTCTCTCCTCTCTCTCCTCTCTCTTCTCTCTCTTCTCTCTCTTCTCTCTCTTCTCCTTTCATGTTGGTTGAACAAGTCCCCCACTGCTGCCTGTCTAGATAGTTCTTTGGGGTAGATCTTCTGACTCTGGCAAGCAAACTCAACATGGCCAAGCCTCAGCCTTCAGTAAAGACATTGGTGTTTTGAGGGTACTGAAGACAGAGCAGGCAGAAAGCAGTGAGGTCATTCCAGCTGCATGGGATCACTTTGCCATAGGCACCCAAAATGCCTGTTCATGGCTTCTGGCCTGTGTTGGGAGCCAGTGGAGACTGGGGGAGAGGAAAGCTCTGGGCATAGGAGAGCAGCCTTCCCTTCATACCACCTACGACAGCTTCCCCCAGAGAGCTGCATCCAGGGAGTGGGAAGTATCGGCCTGCCGTTGCAGTCTCTTGTTCTGTGTTTTCAGCACAGCTCAGGAGAGAGGCACTTTGTGGGTCCCAATGATGTTACCTTTGAGAAGCATCTGGGGAAGGGCAGAGGTCTGACATGTGGAAGGAGCTAGGAGTGCCAAGGAGTGAGTTCAGCAGCTTGAGGTACAGGAGGAGGAAAGCGAAACAAAGAAGGAAGGAACAGGTTGGAGGGAATATGAGATAAAAAAGACCAGAGGGATAGAGAAACAAGTGGAAAAGGCTTGAGTGAAAAATTACTGTGAGAAAGGTTGAGAAGTACAGAGAAAAGAAGAGAAAACTACAGACAGCTGATAAAGACTGATGAGTTCTCCTTTAAGAATTGCCAGCTCCTCCTTGTCATTGATGGGACTGTAACAAAACCAGGTGGGGGTCCCTGACAAGTCAGGCAGCTCAACCACTGAGACCACTGTCAGTGTGGAGGGCCAGTTGGCAACTCCAGCTCCTTTGGCTTCCATTTTCCCAGACAGTTTACTGTGCTTAAAGCAACAGAGATGCTGGCACCTGGAAGTTGTAATTCCCAAGCCTTTAGAGTCCAGGGCAGCCAGCAAAGAAGCTGAGCTATAGCCAGGGCTGCAAAAATAACACTTTTCCCCAGAAAGAGAAGCATGGTGCCCTTAATGTAGTCCTTTCTCATGCTCTGCCTGACTGGAAATAACCAAACCCTTGACATCCTGACACATTCCTCTTCCAAGCAGTGATTTTTTTTTTTTTTTCCTCCTTTTTCTCTCTTTGAGGTGAAGAAGAAGTTATATTCGTTGGAGTTTCCCAAAGGAAAAATTACAGGGGTCAGGCCTGTGGGATTGTTGACCTTCATGAAATCCAGGAACATCACAGTATAATAGTACAAGCCCTTTTTTCAGGGCTGCAACCTCAGTGGCATTACTTGGTATATTCTGTCAGTAATTTATAACACTGTGAGAGGAGATAATGCCAGGTTCATGTGGGCAGAGGTAGATATGTTTCTGCAATGAGGGACATCACTCTTAATAAGGTGTGGCTGAGAGACGTGCCTACGACACAAAAAGGCCATGTGAGCCTGAGCCATTGGTTTGCTGAGTGCACCAGCACTGTCTGCACTTGCAGCCTCCATGGAGATTTAACACAATGAGGATTTAACATAGCTTTGTCTCCTGTAGCCTTGGCAATACATCAAGTCGAACCTAGTAACTAAACTCAAGGAAAACAAGAACATTTCCCATGAGATGCCTGATCTCTTATTATCCAAGATTATCCCTAAGGATTGCAAGCTTTATGGTTCAGACTCTGCTCTTAATCATAACAACTTCAAAACCAAAAAAACCCTTACAGAAATCCAAATATCTATGTCTGTCTCAGACCAGCAGCTCAGGGGTAGAAATCTAGAACAATGTTTATGCTGCAGTCCCCACAGTCAGTTCTTCCATTTTAAAACTTAGTGTTGCAAATTTAGGAAGCCGCTCTCCTTTCACCGCTGACAGTGCAGGGACTGTTGTCAACTGAGGGTCAGCAAAAGGCATCAGTATGACAGGGCTGAGGAAGCCAAGAGGCAAAAACAACAGGACATGTGATACAGATCGTAGTTACAAGTCAGCACTCTGCTATGTAGCTGGGTCTCTTTTCCACAGTTAATATATCCATGCCACCGAGCTTACAGATTGTGAGATCCTTGTAATGGCACTTGTAGTGATGCTGGCCGAAACCATAATATGGCAGCAGATAAGACGACGCCTTTGCATGCTCACTGCTGACCACAGAAAGATCATTATTTATTCAGATTGCCTGGGTTTCCCCATGGGAATTCAACTCCAGGTGACTTTTAGGGAAGGTCAGCACTTTATGAATTCTCCTTGGTACCTTTTACAATTCCAGCTTCAGTGCTTAGGGGACAAAAACATGATTGCTTTTTCCTTTCCTGAAATTCCTTTGGGTCTTTAGGTAACCGGCACAGTTTGGCTTGACTGAGGCTGGTGATTCTGGTTCAGATGGAAACAAAATTACAGAAATCTCCTGAGAGTGAATAATTTAATATATTTTCAGCAGTGAAAAGAACATAAGTATATACCAGGATATTAATTGTCCTGACAATTTAACACAAGGACTCAAACCATGCAGAACTTTGTGAGTTTAATCTATACAAAGTAAAAAAAAAAACTGTGAGTCTTCATGAAGAGTTCCTTGCAAGTGTACTATTATTCATTATATTGATTTTAGTCCTCACCATTGCCTAGCTCAAATTTAAACTCAAATGCTAAAGTAATTCATGACCCAGTGGGCCACAGTAAGCACTGAGGTGGGTGAGTTTGTTTTGACAGAAGCAACTGTGGTGGTATTCTTGCTGTGCCTGTGTCTTGCAGTGGTCTGATACTGCTGCAGCTTTGGCCAGACAGGAGACTACCATAAACTATTCTTCAACTTGTTTTGGGGAATAATGGATAGGAAAGAAAGACAGACCTGAAGGTACGAATGCCTCTCTCAGGCAGCGTTAATATGTGTTTCTTTGTATTGTTCCAGGAGGTGCTAGAGCTTGCTTTCTCTATATTGTATGATTCAAGCGGCCAGTTGAATTTCATTGCTCCAGACAAGCATGAGGTAAGTCATGTTCAGAGTACAGAAATTTATTTGAAGTTATCTTAGTTGCTTTAAGGCACCAGATGGCTTTGGAAGAACATAAGAATGGGCTTCTTGGCCCAGGGTATAGGTCCATCTAAATCAGTGTAATGTCTCAAAACAAACTGACATTCAAGGGACTAGTGTAGGAACAAGATCTTCTGCAATTTTCTTGCATATCTGAGCCACAGAAGAAACATGTTTTGTATTCCTATATCACAGAGCACATGAAGTTCCAAATTACAGACCAGTATTTCTAAGCCCTCCTGAAATGTGAGCCATAAGGAAGAGAAGTAAGAGAGGCAGACCTTGGCAGACCTTGAAGTTTTACAGACCTCGCTCACCATTTCCTGATTTCTTGTGGTCTGCTGTACTTCAGACACTAGAGAATTTTGTTGTGTGAATTTTCAACACTGAGAATTTTTACAGCCAAGCTTTCAAAGAATCACTGCCAGCCTCAGTTCATTTTGACAATGCCAGCATAATCAGGGGTGGTTATACCATCACTGGGTCTCAATTTCAGCCAAAGGCTTGTGCTCTCCAGAATGGCATATCCCCTTTTTTCTTACTTTCACATTGCTTTAGACCATTCACAGAAGGCCCCCTCTATTCTATCTCCACAGGAGAGTGTTTTGCAGTGCCTTTCACTTGTATGAAGACAATGTAAATACTGATAGCAAGGATGAATGATAGCCCCTTCCCTGCTCCCTTCTCTTAGTAAAAGCCACAAGGAAATAGAAGACATCATCACCTTCTGGGACGTGATGGGATTAATTTACCTTAATTGTGTTGAATCATTGGATGTGTTTCTCTCAAAGAAATTTCAAGTAAAGGTTTAGCAGAATGCACTACATTTAAAAAATCCTTCTTGTTTCTGAAGCAAAAGAGTTGTGTTCCATTTGCACACTTATTTTTAGGTATCACATTTGGTCTCAGTTCAGGACACTGTGCTACGATGATGAACTACAGAAGATTGCTTTAAGCTGCATTATACTGTAGTGTTAAAAAAGTGCATGAAATTGCAATACAAGTGAAGTTTATTAGTTATGCCACTTAAACATTTGTTGTTCTGGACTAAAATCTTCAACTAAATGTTAATTTTAGGAGAGGAGATACAGTTATGCCCATTTGGGTCTTTCTGTGGATTAATATTTGAGTGCCATTTTCAAGAATGTTCATTCCAGAGAAGTATTTGCTGTTCAGTTTTCATGTAAGAGAAAGGACCAATAGTATCCCAGACACAATGTGCCACGAGAGCTGTAGTTCTAAGCAACACATGGTTGTCTTCATCCTCTGAACTGAACATAGGTTCGATGATTTCTGATACAAATTCTCCAGAAACTGAATTCTAGACTGTTTCAGCTCAAAAGTGCAAATGGTCATAAAAACCAGCAATTTTTTCAGCCACTGTATCTCAAATATAGCCTATAGCTACAAGTGGATTTTAATGGTCCGAATGTTCACAAGCTGCTGCAGCATCCCACTGACAGGCAGTAGCAGTGAGATGCACTAACCCAATTGCTCATGATTGCGTTAACACACCTTTTATCTTCATATCTCTTTTTGGTATTGTGCAGCTTCTTTGAAACAAAATTAATATGTTCAAAAAAATGGCCAGAGGCAACAGTCTCTGCTGCCACTTGACAGTTCCAAAATAAAAGTTTTTAAAAGGATATCCCACTTCCTCCGTATTTTTCCATGGCCTGCAGAAGAGTGAGTTGTGATTAAAATAGAAAGTACAAGCATTCAGAGGAAGCACCCACAAGGACAGGCAAGTAGCATGTTGTGAAGCCCGTGACTCTTCTTCAAAGTAGTTGGGGTGCCTGTTGATAGAAGTGCTAGTTTAGCAGCATTGTCAGTTTGGGAGATTTGGTGGTGACATCTCGAGATTCTGAGAGCTTTGTGTGAAGCACCAGCAATGATGATGGTACATGACAATTTCAGGTCAGACTTGCAGGGCTTTTTTTAAGTACTTGTGCAGCCCTCGTGATTGTAGAGTGTGGCTGAAATGTGGGAGTTGAGTGTGTCCTAAAAAGAAAAATTGAACGAGGCTCTTAGGATAATTCTGGCTGCAAGGAACCCTGAAGGTGTCCCTTCTCAAAGCAGGTCAGCAATGAGCTCAGACCAGGTTACTCAGGGCTGCATCCAGATGGATGAAGCCTGTGCAACCTTTCTAGTTCTTGTCTCCCAAGGTAATTCTTTGATAAAATCTCATTAGTGAACCAATATCATTGATTTTTGGACCTCATTCTAGCCCACTTAAGTTTGTCAATTCCTTTAGCCATCTGTTGGAGCTTACTGCTAGCCAGAGGATTCAGTACTATGAGATCACTCCATTGTATTTGTTTTTAATTTAAATACTAATAACTGGTTTCAACTACACAGCAAAAAAAGGTGGATTAATCTTATCCATGATTTTTGACAGAGAAACTGATGAGGGAGGCCATAATTAGGTTTCATTGGAGTTTTATGAAAATGAATCTCGTAAATTAATTTTTCAGTGGCTCTTAGTCTCTTTTGCATATTAAAAAGAAAAAAGCTTCTGAATGAATGCCTCTGTTTTTCCACCATCTCATTAGGATGTCTCTCTGCTCAACATGTGCAGGAGTTTAATTAGGTGCATTTGCCAATATGGAGATTAGAGAGGTAGCCCCTTTTCCAGGCCATTGCACTCATCAGAATTGTGGCCAGAATTTGGTTTCTGTGGGCCCTGAATGAGTTATATCTGGAAGAGGAGAGAACTGCAGTTCTGCTTTCTGGCTCTCTGGGATTCCTCCCCAGAGGATGTGCTGGCCACACTCACTGTGCAGGTGATGGACGATTTATGTCAGGGGCTGCATCTGTTGAAAAGATTCTCTGCTCTCCTGTAACCTGAGCAGAGCCTTTTGCTTTTCTGTTCCTTTCTTCATAATGAATTCAGAGAAAACTCTTCCAGAGAAAGATTTCAAGTAAATCATAAAAGATTATAGTCTGTTCTTTTCCTGATATTCTATATTCACTCCAAAAAAAATTGCATGCTTTAAAAGTCTTCAGTGGCACAGTTTGACAGCCTAGAATAGGCAGGCTAAGTTGTTTATTTAGTACTTGTGTCAGCAGGACAACCTGAACTCTAAAGTCTCTTCTATATAGCTGATCTCATATTAAACCTGGGGCTTGGCTTGCCCACACCCTGGGTGAAAAAGCTCCCTCTGCTACTGTTTTGTTACTGCCTTAAGCGGGTTGGATTTCACTTCGGATGCTGAAGTGTGCTAACCCATCCTATTTTTGAAACATGCCCTTTTTCTGGATGAAGGGGGGGGCTTCTCTCTCTTCCTTAAAAATAATCCTCATTTCTGCTGTGGGATGAAGTCAACCGTGGCTATCTTTAAACTCAGCGGCATCATGTAGCAAATGGTCAGCTAAATTTAAAAACCATTTTTTTGGCATGAAATCCAGCAGAAGTATTTGTAAGATAAAAATGCAGTTACAGTTGATTTAATTTTTCTCCTGCAAACTAGGACACAAGTTCATGATTGAAATCTTTATTTTTAGATGACAGCATTTGAGTACTTCTGTTCATAGTTGAATAAATGGCTTGTAGTAATAAATGAAAGTGACTTATTCAATAGAAGTTGACTCCAGATCACCAATCTCCCTTGAATTTGTTGCTGATTTTAAATGGTTATTCAGCCCACGTTTATCACAAGCTGTCAGCTGTTGGGAAAGATGGCATCTCCTGTTAGGAAAAAGTTAACAGTAAGGAAAAGGTTTTAGAGGCCAGTTCAGCATTTGCAGCACTTAGTATTATACACAAGCAGCTTGGCATTTAATTTTCCTGAAGGACATAGCATTAACTGACTGTAGTTTTCACAATATGTTATTTTGTGTAAAATAGTGGTGAAGTAGGCATAGATATGTGAGACTATCAATTGTAACTTCATGTATAGGAAAGCAAACAATGATAAAAGCAGATACTACAGGATTTTTTTCACTAATTTTTTCAAGAAGGATTTGGGGGTGGGATTTAGTTCACCTAACTTGACTGTCTTGGAATCAAAAGTTTAGTTAGTGTAAGATAATCAGGCTTTTTTTAATAGGTACTGGGGAAGGAGAATGAGAGGAGTGAAGGAGATTTCTCCAGAGGTTCATTGTACTAAGTTATTGTTTCCTTCTCCAATAATTGCAGAAGGGCATTCAACAAGAAGTTTGGAGGAGATGCCAAACTGTCAAACAACTAAACACTGTCATTTTATGGAATTTTATGGAACTTTTTATGGAATTTTTTTTCCATTTTCTGAGCAGCTCAGTGAAAGCCTTCTTCATGATATGAGCTGATAAAATGCATCAACCTAAAATCATGTCTCTTTGTAAGTCCCTATGGAAGCACTAACTGTAGAGGACCAGAGCAGACGAGGAGTTTGTGTATGAAAAGTCTATTAATGACAGTTTCTATCCTTTTCCTGTGCAGTATTGTGTATGGACCGATGGTTTGAACGCCCTCCTTGGGAAGGATATGTTGAGTGACCTAACACGGAACGACCTAGACACGCTGCTCAGCATGGAGATAAAGCTACGCCTCCTTGACTTGGAAAATATACAAATCCCAGATGCTCCCCCACCTATCCCAAAGGAGCCCAGCAACTACGACTTTGTTTATGACTGTAACTGAGGCAGTCACTGAAACTTGCTCTGAAACTGGAAATTCATTATAACTGGAGAGATATTAAAAAAAAAAAAAAAAAAAAAAAAGAAGAGTGTGAGGAAAAAAAGAAACCCACTTCTGCACCTTGGATTTTGGCTTTGGGGAGGGATGTAGCAACACTTGCATTCCTCTCTGTTCCCTGCATCCCTTCCTACCCCATTCCCATCTTCCCCATTGCACATCCAAATCCACATTGCTTTAATTAACTTGTAATTGCGGGCCATTGGCCCTGCTCAAGGCAAAGACTGCCACTAAGAAGCACCCTCCTGAGGACTTTTTTTACATTTTTAATACTGGAACAGACATTCTTAACTAAAGGACGTTGTTACCAAACTGCATGCCTGTGAAACCCACTCGGCAGGGCAGAGGCTTTAACTGGAAGGAGGAGGGAGGTAGGGAGCAAAAGCAGCTACTGTAAGCAGAAGATTTCCCCAGACACTCACAAGAGTCTGCTCACCACTGAATCCAATGTGATGATGAAATTCGTTAACTGCTTCCCAGTGCTTGCGCCATCCGTCACTGTCATTATTCTCTCCACCATCATCCCAGCTCTTGCCTCCAGCCTTCACCCAACCGATCGGCTCTCAGAATGGAAAGTCTGCAGGTTTTTGCTGTACCATACGCTGCAATGCTGCAACAGCTTTTAACTTCTTTTCCTCCCAGCTCTTACAATAGCCCCACACTAGCAGATCGCTCACACAAACCGTGTATGAAGCCACTAGTGTGTCCCATTCCTGTAGCGTTCCCTAAGCCTCAGTTGCCTCTGAAATTGGCTTGTTGCTATTTGAAGTGATTTTTATTTCCTTGGTCCAAAGTTCAACAGTAATTTTCACAAATTAATTACAACTGCCAAACATCCAGGTTTACATCGTTGTCATTGCTACAGTGTTAGAAATTTGCAAGGGATTTTTTTTAGTACGGGTTCTAATTTTTTTATTTTATTTTGCCAAACAAATATATTTAATGAAAACTAATTTCATTGTGAGTACTTTTGGGGAACAATATTTTTACTTAATTTCCGTTTGGAACATTTGCCCTGAAGGGAAAAAAACACCGTTCCCTTCAATTTCACTGTTGAATAAAAACCTGAGTTGTGATGATTCTTGGGACTTTGTTTTTCTTCTGAAGTTGTCTTTTATTCCTTATGATTCCTAGCAAATCTGAACTGTTTAGTAAAAAGAGGAGTGGGAATACCTTTCTTGTCTGCATCTGATTTAACTTACTTGTTTGTTAGTGGTGACAAGGATGAAATGCATCCAGAGATCTCCATTGCCATGGTTACATGAGCCTTCCTGTGAGAAGGGCCCTTGTGAAATTCAAAATCCAAGCATACTGATGTGCTCATGGTCAGTTCAAGGTTGCTGCCTTTCCTGTGTTTGCTGGGACAACTGTTTTCCTGTATTTCTGTTTTCTCCGTTGAGAGTGTTTATGGCTGCAGCAGATTGGTATTAGGAAGGTTTGCTCTTTGCAGGATGGATTCCCTTCATCCTCATGTTTTTCTAGGTATTTCCCTAAGTTCAATAGAGGAACCTGCCAGCTCTTTCCCTCCCACTGCACGTGCTGAAGACAGATGTTTATCAGTGTAAGTTTCTCTCCTGCTCGGACCCAGCTGAAAAAGATGGTGAAGGGGTTTTTTCAAAACTCATGCTAGTGAGAAACCCAGAAGACGGTTCCAGTTCTGACAGTCATAGAAGTTCTCAACTGAGGTGACCTTTGCTCCATCCAGATGGCTCTGGAGAAAACATCCTGACTGGCCTCACACCAGTTGAGGAGAGAAATGATGTCCTGCAGGTGCAGGAAAAAAAGGAAAGATAATGAAAACATTGTAAAAAGGAAGATAATGAGCACACTGTATGAATGCAAGCATCAAAGTCCCAAGGAAGGTGCCTTTCTGAAGCTGTGCTTGCAGTATTTTTTGAATGCTTTAATGTAACAGAAGATATAAGTTGCTTTTGGTAGTAATGGATGATAAAGTAAGTTAATAAGAGAGACTGAGTTAAACTCTGGAGGGAGAAGTTATGGTAAAGTGTGGCCTGAGACAAGGTTCAGTCTTAATGAGAACAGAGATGTACAACATGAGCTGTGTGAATTTGAGATGGTTTATTCTCCAGAGCTTTGTCAGACTACAGCAAAGGTAGTCATGGTCAGGAAATAGTAGAAGCAAGGGCACTGCCTGCCACGGGGGATTTTTAAGGGGTCTCAGGGATGAGGGATGGAGGTAGGAATGTGTTTCTTTACAAGACGCTGATGCTGCCTCTTACCTCCATGCAGATAAAACTTGGAGTAGAACGGAGAGCCTGAGTTGTTTTAATTTCCCTGACCCAACTGCATTTGCTTTTTGCTTACAGATTTCCTACTTGGTGCTTCAGATGGGTATTGCTTTGCTGGCAAAAGAAACACCTTTCACTCTTAAGCTGTAAGAGCCAAACACACTGCCAGCTCAGTGGCACTCCAGTGCTGTGGTCTTAGCAGGCAGGCATCTGCGTGACAACCAGAGAGGAGCAAACAAAACCCTTCCTCCAGGAGACAACTTGAGCAGGAGAAAAAGGTTAGATTTGCCTCCTCCACTAAGGTGAGCACCCCTAATTCTACCCCAAGAGCGTGGAGGTGGTGGGAGAAGAGCTGGCAACCCAACCCTCTGTTTTTACCAACAACTCGTGTCCATCCACATGCCACTGAGACACATCAACACCACTCAGGCAGTGTGGGGCTCTTGAGTGTGAATGGCTGGGAGCCCTCTCCTTTCACAGCAGGTGACACAGCCCATGACCTTCTGTCCTGCCCTGGGACCCCACAGGATGGGTGCAGCCTGACCAGGGGCATTCAGGTCCAGGGCCAGATGGATACCACAGCACTGTTGCGTGGCTCTATCTCCCTGCTTCCTGCAGCCCTGCTTTGCAGGATCCCCAGCTCCCCACATGGCCTGGCTCTTTGTATGGGTTATGCACAGTGTGGGATGGTCACATGAGCAGCAATGCTAAATTTGTATCCGCCACCCTGCCATAAGAAAGAAGAGGCTCAAGAGATGCGTTGGCGTAATAGCCCTTCCAGCTATTTTAGCAGCACTCCCACAGCAACCTGGAAGGCTGTGGTGCAAAGAAGAATCCTGCCTTCGGTTTCTAGAGCTGTCATACAGGCTCAGTTTGTCATTATGAAATTTAAAACAAAAAAAGAGTTACATGATGAAGAAATATCCCGCTGCTTCCCATTCTTTAAAAAAAAAAAAAGAAATTGAGGATGAAAATGGCAAATTCATTTGCTCATGCTGTTGTGTTCCGGAAAAGCTTTTAAATCTTCACATTCAAGGAGATGCAAGCAGGAAAAAGAACTGCTATTGAAGTTTCTTGTATAATTTCAAAACATTAAGTGGGTAATTGCTTGTAAAAGCCATAAAGGGGAGAGAGAACAAAAAAAAAATATCAGTCTAATTTTAGCTCCTGTTTTGGAAATGACTTTGCTTTTGAAAGTTAATATATTCTTTTACCAGAAAACTTGAATCAAGAAAAATACATATCTTCTTAAGTCAACTGCTTGCTCTACTTGTAAGGACAGGGAGAAGAGCAGCAATTCTAAGTAATCCTGTACAAAGCAAGCTATGTGTCAGAGAAACAGGGCTTTTGTTACCATTTTTCAGAAGCAGTTCTTGTTTCAGTATAGAGAACTATTTCATTAGAGCTTATGTGAAGAAATAATATCCTCATGCCAAGAGGCAGGTAGGTGCTGACTCTCTTGGGTTGCAAAATGACAGTGCAAGATCCTGATTACTTCATTTGTGAAATCCTCTTGTGTCTTCATGCCCTACCCAGAACTGCATTTTTTTTGCCTAGGGTGCTTGTCATCAGTGTCACATCAATGAGAATATGAAGGCTTGCATGGAAACCTGGTGGAATCCACTGCCCAGAACAAATCTCTGTCTTCTCTGGCAGACAGCTGAGCTGCAAGGGAGCCCTGCATCCCCTCAGCAACCCTGTAGGCCACTAGCTGCAATCCCATAGCCTCTGGCCAGCTCTCAAAAGAGGGAGAGATGAAAGAAGAAAAGAAACACACTCCTGTCAGGAGAAGATGGAGAAAGGAGCATGGGCATGAAATGTCCCTGGATGCATCTGCTCTTTGGTTGTTCGTCATTACATTGGACTCAGTGATCAGAGATGCCTCTGATGCATCCAGCTCTGTAGTGATTCAAGCTGCCAATCCTGAGCAATAACCAGCAAGGAAGATGTTGGGAGCTGGAGGACACTCTTGTACTGCCATTTCCCCCCTCTTCTCTCTGTTGCTGCTTCTCTGACAAGTAAATGGAATTAGCTTCACTGTCATGTGAAAGTCATTCATCTAAGGAGCACAATAAGATTAGTGGCAGATTTTACTCCCTTCTTGCTCCATTCTTCTTCAGAGTAAAAGAAAATAATAAATCTAACCCTTAGTGACCTGGGGATATCTTAGCTGTCTGGAGTATCAAGTGTATGACAGCCCTTACCCTTAGAGCACCCTCAGGGAAGTAAAGGTAAAATCCCTGAAAACTCTGAGAGACATTCATAGGACAGAGTTTTTGTCACACTGCTGGCTGAGCTGTCATTGCTTTCCCCACAGCTGGATAAATCAGGATGAGACTTGCTCAGTGCTCCCTCCCTCCCTAGATGATAATTATATTTGAATATTAAACATCCACATGGCTTAAGCAAATTCCCTGATTAACAAAGCACTTACCTATGCAGCAAAAAAAATGTTTGATTTCAGTTTGATAAACAGGCACCTAAATTTAGGTGAGTGCTCATGGACCAAGCTAGATCAGGGCCTGTGTGAGCAGGAAGGCAATTTTACCTGTTACTGAGATTTTGCTACATGCTCAGAGGCTATGCAAATAATGACTCTTCTGTCTCATGTGTAAGTGGATTGTATACCTCTGGTCTCTGCAAGAGACTGAACAGGATGCTGTCTGATTATTCAACATCACTCCTGATGCTTCATGCATTTTTGGGATTTAAAGAATTGAAACAGGAACCCTTTCTGGATTAAATCAGGCTGATATTTGAGAGGAGAGTGGCATTAAAAGCACAAGTTTTTTAGGGCAAGACTAGGTACAAAATGGATATGGATAGGGATAGGGAATGGATATGGATATGGATAGGGATAGGGATAGGGATGGAGTGGATTGGATAGGGAGAGCCATGAATTTTGATAGTAAGGTGATTTCAAAGTGCTGAGTCAGTGAGTGATGTCCTGCAGCAGCTACCTGAGGGCAAGGTTAAAAAGTACAGGAGACTATTTCAAACTCATTTAGTGACATATATTTACACTTTATTTTCACTTCTTGCTGGGAGACCTTGAACATCAGTGAAGAGCAGAGCTGTCTGATGAGGCTTAGCTTGCAGGGACACACACAGGGCAAACAAAACATCTCATAAGCTGTCCCTCTCCAAGTAGAGAGGTTGCTGTTGGAAGTAGAAGAGTTTTCTGAACTGATGTGTTTTTTCAACAGAGAGTTTCTCAGTTTTACTGTAGGCACCTCAGTGGAGGTGCTATGTGGAGAACAGCAGCTGTTGTGGTTTTATACTCTCTTGGAAGAGCCAAACAAGCCTCTTCGTGTTGGAAGGCTCTTGCAAACCCTCTCTCATCCTATTTGCCTCTTTTTTGTAGATGTTTCCTATAAGATGTGACCTATGGGACAGCCACAAAGCTGAGGAACCCAGTGCTGTGGGTTCCAAGCAGGATGCTGGTCTGTAGTTTCAGCCCAGGGAGGGTGTGGCCACAAGACAGCTGTGCATGTAGAGGAGGGGAGGGAAAAGAGATACTTAATGAAATTTTGCCAAGGGATTAAGCCGAGGGCAGGCTTTCTTTCCTGTGACATTTAATGAACTGTCTTGAATGACTTTATTTCAGTTGTCATTAGAGGATTCTGCAGCCTGATTGAGTGCCACAGTTAAATTTTCCCTTGATGAAACCTTATGAGTCTAATTTTAATCTTGTCAGCAACATGGTGTTCAGCTTAAACTGATTATGTTTTGGGATTCCTCTTGGTTATTGTGAAGGAGAGGGAGGCTGGCTGTCTTTTGTTTAATAAGAGGCAGCATTTTTTTATGAGGTATGTCTGTATCTTCTTGGTTTCTCTTGAAATGCCTTAGGTTTAATATCCCCTTCCCACCTACCTTCCCCAAGGGGCAAAGGCACACTGGAGATCTTCGCTGTCCCACCAGCAGGCCATGCACATGTGGGAGGTTGAGCCTGTGGGACTTCATTCCCTGCCAATTAACAGGGAGTTTGTATTGTCAGGGTAGTTTTTGAAGAAGTCAGAAGCAGCCATGTAGGAATCTGCCAGGCTTCAAAACAAGTTTTCTATATATCATCTTAAAATGAGGACAGTGAGGATGCGGGCACAGTACATTGTGCAAAGCTGCTGACTGCTTGCATCTTTCCCAGAGGAAAATGGCTCATCCACAGGTTTTTCCCAGGGCATAGCTTCTCGCTCCCCGCCCATCAAGCAGCAGAAGCCTGGTGCATTTGAAAAGGCTTGGAGATTGGCGAGCAGGGAAACATGTGAAAGGTTTCTTTGCCAGGAGTTTGACATTTAAAGGGCACCAGTAGAATTATTTTGGGTGTTTTTCACCCTCACAGGTCCCCCTGCACAGGTTCCTACACTCACGATACCCTCTGTCGGTCTCTGACATTTCTCAAAGCCCTGGGTTCCCCCTTTCTGTCCCCAGTCCAGGGGGCGTGCAGTGGTCCCTTACACGTGTCTACCTTTTTGTTTATCCCAAATAGTCAAAGTATAATCCAGCCAAGCTGGTTTTCTCATAAACCTTCATTTCACACTCTTGGTTCTCTTCATTCCAGCACAGTCCATTGAAAACCGAGGTCTTAAAATGGGCTGGTATGCAGGTGGCTTCTCCAGCTTCTGATAAGGTTGTTTTCAGCCAGAACTTTTCCTTCAGTAAGGACTTTTACCAAGTCCTCAACAAAACTCTTCATAAAACCACTTCTGAACCTCCAGCATCTCATCAAATCTGGCAGCTTGCAGGTGGATGCACGCACACAAACGTGCACACACACACAAAGGAGGCAAGTGCCTCAGTTCCCTTTCCCCAGGAAACAAGCCTGAAATAAGCTCATTTACAGCTTGGCAGTGTTGGATGCTTCAGGAGGCCGCATCCAGGTAAGAGGGGATGGAGAATATCAGAGCTGATGGCAGCTGGCAGGTTTGTGGGGCTGGATGGGACAGGATGTGAGGAGAGGAGGTTGGAGCAACATGAATAAGCAGCCAGTTCCCCACCAAAAATACTGTATACCTGCACTGATGGTCAGGCAAAAGATGAAGTGAGGATAGCAATCTTATTTTAGATTTTTAATATTATTATTATTTTGAGCCATGGCTATTATGCCTTGTGGAAGTGCCCTGTTTAGATGAGTGAGCTGCATCGCTGTGTATTCATCATCTTGAGTCCACTGGAAGAAGCAGCACAGTGCAATGTGGGTGCTCCAGAAGAGCATGGGAGCACTGGGGTAATGCTGAGCTGGCCAGGAAAGTGGAAAATGCCAGTTGGAAAATGCCACTGAAGGAAGATTTAGCACACACAAAAACTGTGTGAATTTAGCTGAATCACTGATTCAGTAAGGAAAACTAAGAAGCTCAAGTGACTGAAATTTCCTGCTCAGCTGACTTTTGGATAGTCCCAACTGGGTTATGGTTCTTCTGAAAAGAATTAGTGTTTCAGAGCCCTTTTTTATTTCTAAGATTTAAAGTGCCATAAAAAGTTGGAATCTAAACAAAATGTTAACTTTTATTTTTTCACTTTTTATTAGAAGTTTTTCTTTTTTCCCCCAGAAAAGAAGTCAAACTGCAGCATTCTTGATACCCTCCTTTGATGAGAAATTCTGGCCTTCTTGCAGCTCCAGAACCTCCATCACCAAATCTGCATGGCCTGAGAAAAACCATCCTGCCTGGCCTCGTAAATGATTCATGGCAGAAAGGGACACATAGCAGCTCCATCAAATCATACAGAATGAATGGCAGTATCTTCACCTAAATACATTTCTAATATGAAAACAGCAGTCCAAGCCCCTGACTATTGTGGCATACACAGGACTAGCTGCAGCCATGAATCAAAGCTGTCTTTGTGGGGGAAAAAAACAGGAAAGCAAGTAGCAATTCCCTTCATTGGTTTGGTTCAATTTTAATCAAACCCAAATCACTTTTAAATTTCCAGAATTGAGGAGGCTACTCAGCAATGGGCTTCTGAAGACATGTTCTTGCATTAAGCTAATTAGTCAAGTGACTGGCATGTATTCCTTCAAATCATCCCATCTGGAAGAAAAAAGAAAAGAAAGTGTTATGGATTTAATAAATCTGTTCATGCAGAGCAAAGAAATTAAACACAGCCAGCAGCAGTACTGTGGTCAGCCTGGACCTGGGCACAAATACCCTGCAGGCAGTCCTGTCTACCCCAGGATGGGCATCAACAGCCTGCACTGCCAGGCAAGCCCTTGGCAGCAGGGAATTGTCACCTGCAGTTTTCTAGTGCTTTCCACTGTGTAGCTTCCTAGAGGTTTACACAATGACAGGCACACCTGTCAAGCAGGCAGGAGGTGTAGCAGGAGCACTGCTTTCTTGTCACGTTTTGATGAGTCTTGATAGGCCCTTGATGCTGACTTCTGCAGGGACTGAGCAGGGTGCTGCTACAGAAGCTCTGCAGGCTCTTTCAGAACTGATCCCCCAATCAGAGGCACTGGCAGGTATTTTGGCATGATGCCTTGCTGGAGGGATGCTCCAGAGGAGGCAGTCTCCATGGTTTTGCACCCTTTGCCCAGCATGCAAATTCCTCCTTGTGGGCTGAAAAAAGTGGCTTTGCCTTTTGGGAGCCATCTCCAAGCACTTGATGGCTCCCCAGTGGTGTTTCTGAGTGGGGTAGCTGTCTAGGAAAGTGATCTTGGGGGAGCAAGCAGTTCCTCATGTTGCCAGCATCCCTATGGTGTGTGAGCCCTTCACACCCCACAAAGGTGGCTCCTTTGCACCCCATCATTGCTGGATGGGGCTGAAGCTGTGAAGAGAAGGAAGGCGTGCCTGTAATTGCTTGGTTGGCCAAGTTCCTGATGGCAATTAGTGCTACTGGGACCACCTTGTCTTACTAGCAGCAAATCAGGGCACTCAAAATGCTGTAAGAGCACAATTTTATGCTATGTATGGAAAAAGAAAAAAATTATAGTATGGTGAGTTGAAAACTTTTAGGTGTTCCCCCTTTATTAATGGATTCACAATTCTCTTACTGACAGATTAGTGCATTAAAAAGGCATTTTGCAGCATCTTGAGCATGCTAGTGAAGGCCCATTTCCACTGTCCTTCTTTAGAGTTTTCCAGCTTCTGAAGCCTACCACAAACTCCTTTGGGCAGCCACCCCTGTCTCCCAGGGATGTTTGGTAATGCTCTGTGTCTTTTTCCAGCACACACTATCTCTTTTTGGGAGATAGGTATACTTATCTTCAAGAAAGGAACTACATTAGTAAGGTAAGAGAAGATTGGATTCTACTGTTGCAATGAAGATAATTAATATTCATCTCTGAAAGACAGAGGTGGATGTGAGGATGATAAAACTGGTGTGCAAGACTGGAGCAACTGGTGCTGAATAACTCATGAAGAGGATCCTGGGATTTAGTAATGACATTGAGAAATGTAATTTCTTGCATGAACCGTTCCCTGCAAACAGAGAATAAGGTCCCATCAATTCCCCCCGGTATGAGCACAAAGAATAGCTCCCAGCAGTCTGTCACACTTGGGACAAATGCAGGATTAATATATTGTGGTTTATGTTGGCCTGTGCCATGCCTTCCTCATTGTCGTCTGAACCTCCAGGGGATGGGAATGTCTTATTAATTAATTCTCTTAATCCAAGCACCTGTGACTGATTTATATTCAGTCTAGGGTCTGATCCTGCAGGGCAAGAGCTGACTTTGCTGAAGTGCACCACTTTCGAAATCCCCAGCAGACGGAAATTACTGGATTTTATGCTGAAACATAAGCAGTGAGAGTATCTGGAAACCTCTGCTGCCTTTTCCCCAGTGTAGCTAAGACATGGCATTTGTTGCTCATTGGTGCTACAGACTCACAACTCAGCCAAAATTCACCTTCTAGGGATGCATGTATGCTTGGTTTCATCCATGGGTGACAGCACGATCTGGAAGAAGAAGGGAGGAAATGATTGTCAGGAGGAGCAGGGGATTTTGCTGCTCAAGGAGGCCGGGGATGAATCATCCTTCTCACAGAGATGTGGTCTTTTGCCAAAGGCTTCAGCTGGTCCCCACCAGTTCTTTCAGCTTGGTGTGCTCTGTCCTCAGCCTCCACTGAAGCCAGCCTGTTTCTAATGAAGGGAACAGTTTGTCCTGGGAACGGTCCTAGCAAGTGCTTGCATGCCCACTGCAAGGGCAGGCTGACATTGAGGTCTCCTGCCTCTCCTTCAGGCGGTACCACAGCACGGGGTTATACCTGGAAAGCTGAGGGGCCAAGCAGTGGACATGCAAATGGAGCCAGCAGCCAGGGTTTGGTGGTCCCTGGACAGAGAGGTCAGTAGGTGTGATGGATAGGCCATTCAGTGGGTCACACCACCTTTCCCACTCGCAGCTGAATCACCAAAGAAATAAAGGTACTCGAACAATCGGGCAATATTTTAAAATGAACGGTTACAATAAGCCCTTGTCCTGCTGAGATATTTTTCTTTAGTCAAAGGGGAAAAGAATGTGCTTCCTTTTTTTTTTCCTTTCCCTGTAAATGTGATGGAAGAAATGTCTTTCCAGATAGGAGTCTTTTCTGCCAGGATGTATCTGGTGTGTGTGTAGGCATGCGTACATGTGGAATTTTCCTTTGGAAAAAAAACCAGACAGTAATTCTGCCTGTCTCACTGCCCATCTCTAAAAATGCTGAAATCAAATATTTATGTTACAGCAGGATTGCTCGGTGGTGTGTCCTAAGTGCTCCAAGCAGAAGTGAGCAGCTTTAAGGAATGATGAAAGTCTTAGTTACCTGTATACCAGGAAAATGAAGCATTCGGGCAAATACAGTATATGGCTTCTGTTGGAGAGGTTATTCTCTCTCAGAAATGCCTTATGAGAGAGCTACAATGCAAGGGGAAGCTCTAAACATGTGTGCTCCCAGATGGCTGGAGTGGAAAGGCAGAAAGCACCACTGAAAAGGCTGAACACCCACCACTCATGCCCTGAAGGCCAATGTTACCATCTGAGTGACCACACTATGCCAAGAAGAGCAAAGTACAGAGTTAAGGTAAGAATGGAAAGATTCCATGACATACTGATTTTATAAGCAGTGTCAATTAGCAGGTCAAATTTTAATAAAGTCTTGGGTCGTGGTATCCCAACTATTCAGTATTTTAAAATTTGCCAGATCTTTTTGGGGGCATACAGCTGGAAATCATGCTGGCTATTCTTCCTATAAGCAAATCCAAAATAGCACCTCAGGCAGCCCATATTCACCTGTGTCCTTTTTATCTTGAGGAGAGGAAGGGACTGATTCATTTTTACCTGGGTACTGTAATCTCACAACATCAGATAAGCTTTTCTCACACCATCAGCCTGCTTTCCTATGGCCTGTTTGCTCACCCTCTGCTCTGGGGGAGTGAAAACCACCTTGAGACAGCCTGAATGACAGCTCAACAGCAGTGTGTAGGAGACACCCACACAGCCCACATCTCTAGGACAAGGGAATGCACCTCTGACTTTGTCTCCTGGTGTTCTCCTGAGAGCTACAGCTAAGCATGGTAGAGCTGTTGTGGTACAAAGCATCCTTCCTCTTGCATACCAATTCCCCTTGGTAGAATTGTTTGGCATCTTCTGAGGAAAACAGACCCACAGTGATAAGGGAGCCCTTTAGTGAGGTGGGTCCTCCTCAGGGATGCTGGGGAGCACCAAGGATGCCATCCTAGTCCTTGTGTACTAGCAAGTTGGTGTTTGGGAGCCCAAGGAGCAGTTGGCTCTCTTGGTGGGAGGAGGTTCAAGTCCCTTTCCTGAAACCAGAAGCAGACACCTGATAAATATGGGCAGAGAGTTTTAGTTAAAAGTTACAGCTTACCTTCATCTGCAGTGACTGGAGCTATTTTTGCTAATCATCAAAAGAAACTGGATGTAGGATTAAAGCAAAGGAATGATCTAGACACATGAATTATGAATTTTGCATCATGAATTATTGCCTAAAATAGTGTGATGCACCAAATACATCTAGGACAAGTGTTCTTTAGATTTGAAAGACTGGAAAGGACACCAGCTTCAGGGAAAAGAAATAGTTTCTTTCTTTATCCTAAAAAAAAAAAAAAAAAAGTGGTCAACTTTCCTTTACCTATTTGGCATCTAATAGTTTCAATACTCTTTATACAAATTTTGCCACAGTGATGTTTTTGGGTCTTGGCTGCTCATTTTGAAAGGCTTCACTGGGATTTGATTTTCAGAAGGTTGGTGCTAAGCATTTGCCAAAACCCATCTGTCATCAGAAAAATGGAGAACCAAAAGCTGAGACAACAAAACCCAGATGGTTACTTTTGGGCAGGAGTATGACTCTCTGTATCTTTTCTACCTCTTCTTACTTCCTCATTGCTAAATGCCAGAAACTTGCAATGTGGTATCTTTAAAATTTCTTAACCAACTTTCATGGTTTCCACATCAGAGCTTTGGGGCATTCAAGGAATTTGGCTACAGAGGGTGAAAAGGGGAAAGGGTTGAGTAGAAGAAAAACATTGGTGAGAACTAGATACCCAGATCACTGGATAGCTGCATAAATAACTTTATTAGCCTGGCTTGAGGTCTGAGACTTACCCCACGTGGAGTTAACCACAAACTCACTGATGGGACATCTGCTTATACACTGTGACCCACTTCTGCCCCAGCCCAAAAGAAACTTTGGTCTACTACCATTCCAGCTCCTAATACAAAATGAAATTCCCTATCTAGAGCATTATCTTTTATCTGGACATTTCCCAACACTACTATCTCTGTATTGCTTGGAGGCAAGATTATTCAGGCTTCCTGCTGGGGATCTGCAGAGCAAAGCACACACAGAGACTGCAAAAGGAGCTGTTTCCAATATGCATGGACTAGATTCAGGCATACTCAGATATACAATTAATATCATTTCCACTTCCTGAAAATCATTTCTTGGCATCTGATCATTGCTGAAAGTGACTGCTTGCTTGTGTTAAATTCAGAGCCCAGAGAGCTCCAGAACATACCTGTTCTCTGCTGGATGTGATGGGGATCTAGTGAGGAATGAGAGCCTTGCTGCTGTGATGGCTGTCTGCCACCTTTTTGTGAGACTCAGAGAGCTGCATTTGTTGTTTGGTCCCCAAAATGCATTTCCACTTTCTCCAGAAGTGATTAAGAGGTGGCCTTTTCCTTCAGGAGGTGAAGTTTGGGAGGTGAAAGTCACTTGGTCCCCACTTTGTTATCTTTTGGACATAGTGTTAGAATAAGATGTTTGCTCAGATATTTTCATTTTGAGAAAATACTCCAGTGAGGGGAAGGAGTTTTATTGGAGGTTATTTAACACCCTCAAGCTTTGTTGCTAATTTATGTTGGTAGCTTTAAATATACACAAACACTGAGGCTAAATGATGAATGGTGGCAAAAAAGTTACAGGGAGAAAAAAGACACAAATACTCCAGTGTTAATTTGTTTTCTAAGCCAGGAAGATGCCGGAGATACTACTTGTGTGACACACTTCAGTAAAACCCTGGGTAACATTCCAGAGTCCTCTTCTTTCTTTTTATCATTTGGATGTACAGCATTCACTCTACATTATTTAGGCAAAGAAAAAAGAATCCCTAGTGTGATATCCAGCAGCTTAATTTAAATAAAAATTTTTAAAAATATTTGAAAAGGAAAAAGGGACAGGAAAGCCTGAACCATACTTTTTCATGGCTCTGAACATTCCAGTGCAGAAAAAGGAGGTTGGTCCAGCATCAGCAGGCTTGGAGTCCTTCATCAGGGAAGACAGATGGATTTGCAAGGCAGAAGATTGCCTGCTCATTTTTTCTGAACAATTTAGTTGGGTCGATTTTGCTAAAGCCTGTGCCTATACCCCTCATATTTAAATAACCTTGTACTGAGCATATATCAGGGTTCGAAAAGGACTCAATAACTCATTGAAATATATTACAGCTCTTTTTTATGCATCCAGAGCAAGAGCAGAAAGACGTCAGAAAGGTATTATAAGAGAGTGAACATTTATCTGAAATGCTATTTATATTTCATTGAATTGGCTGAAAAGGACTGTGGAAGGCCAATAATGAGTGAGGGAGGCAGGCAGCCATCCCACTGTGCATGAAGGATGGTGTCTTGATGGATGATTTAATGACTGCAACGTGTGTGGAGGGGCCAGACACCAGGCAGCTGACCAGGCAGAAACATTCTGTGTTTAAGGCACAGCTTGAGTGGGGGAAGAAGAGTGATGCAGTGCCTGCTTTCCCCCTCACTAATAGTTTGGTGGTCCTTGTGCTGCTGGTTTTGATTCCCATGGGGCCATTCCTCATTGTGAAGGCAGGAGTCATGCCTGCCCTCTCCAGGTTCAGTCTCTTCTGGGATGAATTAATGCATCAGATTTGCATCAAGCCCCAGCTGCTCACCTTACCACGTCCCTCAAAAAGGGGCCTGAACAAGTGCCATTGTGTTTAACAGAGTATTTTCTCTAATGCCCTAATTTCTGGAATGGGACAGAAAAGAAATGAAAATACAGCTCTGAGTCTGAAGCTAGAGGAAAAGGTAAAGGTAGAGGAAAGAGGTAAATCTGTGGGATGCCTGGACAGGGTAAGGAAGTAGAAAGGATGAAAGGTGTTCTGAATGGAGAGCCATTTTGAAAAGGCATGTGTCTGCTTTATGGTGAGGTGGCTATGAGCAGTGGTGGATAAAAACAGCTGCCATTGTCATCTTGTATATATGCAAGTCTAAACCATCAGTGCTGAATATCAGTATAAAATCTGATGCAAATGAAAAGACAGACAAGTGGAAACAAACGCTCCATGAATTTTCAGTGATAGAGCTAGGCAAATTGTGACAGAAGAAGTTTAAACTGAGTATTAGGAAAAAATTCTGGAAAGGTTTGTCAAGCACTGAAACAGGCTGCCCAGGGAAGCAGCTGAGTCACCATCCCTGGAGGTATTTAAAAGATGTGTAGATGTGGTGTTTAGGGACATGGTTTAGTGGTGGATTTGGCAGCACTGGGGTAACAATTTGACTTCATTATTTTAAAGGTCTTTTCCAATCTAAATGATTCTATGATTCTATGATCTGAAGGGTGAAATGTTAAGGGATGACCTCATGCCTGAGTTTGGCTTGTCTGTATAAAACCAGATTATCAGTGCAATCTTTACTGACTGCTACATCGCCCTCATCTTCTCGAATCAGAGGATTTATATTCCAAGAGCTTTGAGTTCTTTCATACATTCTGACTTTTCTAAAGAGCACGAAGACTCCGTACATGGCTGGCTGGCCAATAACTTGCATAATCAATATTTGAAAAATCAGCCTGCACTGTCTTTTCATATTCACCTATGGATGATGGATACTATTCCTGAAGGGCTATTTTGGAGGGAAGTTGTCCAGCTCAGCTGCAGGTCTTTTATTATTAAACCAAATCAGTGAAACATCTATTTAAAAATACCAAAAGAACACAACATCCCCCACCTTGTTATTGAATGGCAAAGTGCCACCACAGTACATACGTTGTAGAGATCCCATTTCTGAGCACAGAAGTCCCAGTACAAGCCTCAATCAGTATGTTTAAATAATCTTGTGAACTTTGGTATGTGCTAAAAATGCCTCCAGTGACATTCAGCACTGTTTCCTAACCCAAACACTGGGAATAATTATCTTTTATTGGCACCTGTTCTGTGTTGAGATTAAGAGGCTGTTGAGCTGCAATTCTTTTATTTGCATTACTGGAAGAAAGATCAAATGGAACAAATATAATCAAACATTTCTTTTTCTTCTTCTTTGATGTTGTGATGTTCCCCTTGTAAGCACTTACAACCTGATAGCATCTGGGGCAAGCTTTTGCCCCGCGACCCTCCACCACAGCTTCATCAGCACTAAACTGAGAGCCTGATAGGGGGTTGCATTTCTGACAAAACCCAGTGCAATAGCAATAGTGCTGCAGGGATTGATGCAGTAGACAGGATTTTGGCTTGCCTAGCAGGCTACCAGCTATTTATGGCAAGGCAATAATCACACTGAGTTGGTAATGCTTGGATCTCACTTCTCTGGGATTTAAATTTGTACCCAAACTGCAGGGCAGCAGAGAGTCTGTCCCAGGCTTCCTGACTTGTATTTACAGCTGGCTCTGAGTGACTCTCTTATCTAAGGTTTCTAACAAGTCTTTCAGTTATAGTACCACACTCTCTTGCTCCTTAATTGCCAGAGTTGAGGGTTTGGGGTATTTTTGTCTAGATAATAGCAAGAATTAGGTCTTTTTTAGATTGGAAAAGGCCCAAAGCTGTGCCCATCGAACTCAAACTGCAAAATCTATGTTAGTAAGATTACTTCTGGATTTGTAGGGTCATCTGCACACAGTAAGAACACAACAGCCAGGTTTGTTTTTCTGCACTAGTATCAAACAACTAAGGAAATGTACTGCATCACCAACAATCACAGAGTCATAGAATCATTTAGTTTGGAAAAAGACTTTAAGATCATCAAGTTTAACTATTAACCCAGCACTCTCAACTCCACCACTAAATCATGTAAATCACTATAGGGCTCCTTACAGGCTACAGTAGTGAGAAATACACTTTGAAGATGCAGTTAATCTGATCTCCACTTTGCAGAAAGCCATCTTTAGTAGAAAATCCAAAGTCACCCACTTTCATCAACCCTAACTTCCAGGCCTTCCCAGAAGTGCACAACCTGCTGTGAACAAGTGTGCAAGGTGATGTGGCTGTATTTTTCATGGGTTCCCTGTTTGAAAGCCTTAAGAGGCTTGTTCCCACATTTTGTTGTATCCAAACTGAAGTTAGTCATGTCAGTGATTTACATTTCTAAGAGCACAGATATCATCAGCCTTGCAAGCTGGGACAGTTAATTTCACTAAAGGTGGCAGAATAAAGGATAATCATCTCAGCTACAGCATGGCAATAACTTGGAACAATTTTTTGGATATGAGTGTAAGAAAATACTGGTTTAAATGTTTACCCTGCAGCTTTGAATGACAATGAGATGGAGAGACTCTGAAATAGACGCATAACTTGAACTGCAAGCAGCAACTGATAAGGAAACTGGGGCAGAGGGAATGACTCAGTTGGCTGTGGTGCAGTCACAAATCCACATGGGGCTCTGGAAATGTTCATCCGTGCCAGTGATAATGCACCAACCACAGAGATGCTTATGACAGTCAGAGAAATTTGGAGAGCAGTAATGAAAAATAACCAATGCAAGAAACCACTGGGAACTTCAGAGTCAAAGGGCACAAAGTACAACGTTTTGAAAATAAAAGGAAGAAAAGGGACTGAGAGGATCTTTGATCTAACGGTTTCTTCCTGCAGGTTTTATTTCTCCAGACACAAAAATACAAGGCTTATATCTATTCCCTTAAGAACTGAACAGCACGTCAAAGAGGAAAGAAAGGGAGAGAAAACCTCCCAAGATAACATTTAATCATCATAAAAATGCATGCATGAATGTGACAAAGAGAAAAAAATGCATATATCTTAATACTTAAAAGAATCTAACCAAACAGGAAAAAAAAATGCAGTAATGTGTGCAGTGACTGGGACAGAATAAGATAGATAAATATACACTGCCAGCTGATCTCCTTTTGTAAGATAACTATTTCATATTTCTTTTTTCAACAAAGTGGCCCCTAATCCTGACAGATGACAAATCAATTCTTGCTTGTCCTGTTTTGGGGTTTCATTGAAGTATTTTCCCTTCTCTTTTGTTTTCTATGGCTTTTTCCAATGTATTTGCTGTACACATAAACAGATCTTTGGGGACTCATTATAGAAAGCAGCATTGAAACTAACTTCATCCTCGCATCTCATTTCACAGTTGTAGTGGCAATCACATATTGCTCCCTACAGGGAAGGGGTGACTCTTAAGTCATGTTTAAGACCTTACTCAGAAAATCAGAAACCCTAACTCAGTTCCATTGCATCTCTATCAGGGGCAGCAAAGATGGAGGCTGAAACCGTACCTGTCCCTTAGCTGATTTGGCACCACCACCCAAACCAATGTACATTAGGTGTCAGGAACTCATATGGAAGCAGGAGAAATGGAGGAGTGTTGTGAGTCCTTCAAACTCCAGAAACCACACTCCTGCTCTTGGGACCAGCCTAGAGGATTGTATTTCTTCACTAGCTACGCATGTACCCTAACATTGCTCTGCCATCATGGAAATTCAGGCTTGCCTTTGCATGTTTTGCCTCAGGTTTTTGGCAGCCATCATGTGTGCAAGTTTCTCTCAGCTCTGCTTAAACTGAGAGAGGCTTGAGGGTGTGGCTGGAGCGCTTGGGCTGGGAGTTACCGAGTGGGGCATCTCCATGGGCCACTAGCCCCTGTGGCCTCTCTGGTGACCCCAGCCTAAGCCCTCCCCTACATGGTGTGTCCCCCACACATCACACTTGCTACTGGCCTGTACATGAGGATATGGTAACTGAGATTTAGCTCTGGGGAACCTCACGTGCTAAAAGTCCCAAAAAACACAGACTAGATCAAGCTGGGTGAGCTGAGCAAGCTCTTGAGTGTGTCCTGGCATCCTGAGAGCAAATACAGAGAGCTGCAGGAGTTTCCTTCAGACAGAATTTAACCAAAACCCTGCAGAGTAATGCATGTCCCTCCTGATCTGAGTGCTGAATGGAGGGAGCTATGGGCCCTCCCATTTCCTTAGCAGGAAGCAGCAGCAGGTGGTCCAGCATATATGATGGGTACACATGTGCATTTATTTATGCATATATTATCACTAGTCTAAATTCAACCTTGAAGAAATTCTATTGACTCTATGTCTTCTGCCTAACAGCAAGTGAATTACTGTGGAGCTGGGTTATTTCAGGGCACTGAGGGTTTCCCATCTGCAAGAGGTGGTGATCTCATGGCACCTCTGGCTCTGCAGTGTCCTTGCCTCCTCTTCAAAAGCCACACGTGGAGATTCAGAGACATAAAATGCTGACTGCGTTCTCAGCGCTATTTAGGTGAGCAATGCTGCAGGCAGGTACTTAGTGGGATGTCCAGGAGCATTTCTGCAGAGTTCATTCCTCCACCCACTTGGCTCTCATGGTCCCCAAAGGCAAGTGTCAGGGCTCTGAGGCACTTGTGGGCTATAACAACCCTGAGCAGCCCCACCAGCCCTGAGAACCCACCTGAACTACACTTCTGTGCCACCTGGCTGGACCTGCTGCAAGCCCAGGTTGCAAACACATTGAAAAAACAGTAGAGCTGAGGAGACAAAGATGGTCAAAAGCTGTAGAGTGACCCTGCCAGACTCTTTTGGGCAGGGGACACCCCAGGCATCACCTCTCTGCACCTGGTGCTTTGCAGAGGGCAGAGCTCTCATTGCTCCAGCTCTTGTTTTCTTTATTTCTAGGCAGGCAGCATGTCCCGAGTCACCCCTGACCTAAGTCTGCTTCTCTGACTTGGGTGTTGTGCACAACCTAATGGAAGCATTTATGATCCAATCCCTTCCTTTGGGACAGGTTTAATTTGTTTTTTACATCCCATTAACATCATTTATGCACCTACTAAGATTAAAAGGCAACATCAAGCTCTCCTTTGCTCCTGTACCAAGCTTTAGGTCTTAATGTGTCAGGGACTTAGAAGTAATATAAAATCTGCTTGGCAAAAGGCAGGATTTGCTATCTGATTTGAGTGGGAAGAAGAAAGATTCCACACCAGTCTGGGGAGGGGCCAGTGCAGGGGGTTCACCTTCCCAGCTGGCCTCTAAATCTAAGTATGCAAATCCCTCATTTCTCTGACCAGACTGCATATTTTAAAAGCTTTGGGGGCTTTTTTATTCAATTGGTTTAAGAGCTTGACTAACGTGTAAGGTACAGTGCAAAGCAGCTCTGTGTTACACATGGAGTTATCTCACCACTCTTTCCACAGGCTAAAATGAAAGAAAATAACACAGCTGATTACAGGCTTGAGCTACATGCTTTGCAGGTTTACATGCCTGGGAGCAGCTTGGGATCTATCTCTGTACTTTATAAGTGCCGTTGTTTTGCTTTGTGTTTTGCAATAGATATAAAGCAGAAACCATTCCGAGGACCTCTCTGCTAGGAAGGTTTTTCTTGCCTATTATTAGCACTCTGCTTTTGCAGCAAGCGCTCATGAGCCAATATGCAGAGTTTTAAAGGACTTCAAAGTGTCATTGGGAACCAAGTGATATGTGTGTTAAAAAGGGTTTAATGGAGCTGCAGTCGCTGTAGCAGTGTCTTTTTATAGCAAGTTTTTACAGCGTTAAGAAAAACATCCTGCAGATTTCAGTAGGATTGGCATATGGATAAGGTACTTTGCACTATGATTTTTGTTTATCTGCTATTAAAAAAAAAATAAAGAAAACCAGCATTGCTAGCTCTGGGGAGAATGATAAGCAGAAAGAGTTCTGCAAAACTCAGGCAACAGCTACTACCTTCATTTTGGGTTTAATTATTTTTTTATATTTTTCAAAGGAAAGCATACATTTGAAAGCAAATGGCTTGGCTTAAAGAATGGAAATACGGAGTGATTTGTATTCACGTTGAAGATTTTATAGTCTCTTTTTTTTCCCCAGAGCCACTGGATTATATGATCATTAGCACAAGGCAAATCCTCCTTATCAAAGTTGAGGCAAACTTTCTGGAACTGTCTAAAAATCCATAGGGGAGGCTCCCAAGGAAGGAAGTCGTTTGCAAAAAACACATTAAATACTGAAGCATATCTGATCCATGTGTGATCAGCAGAAATTGGCTGGAAATTGCTGATTTTCATATCTCCTCTAGTTTTTCTTTTTACAACACCATTTATAAGTCTCTTTTAATTATTCCTGGGAAGCGTGTAGGGATACTTTATGAGACAGGCTCCTCATTGTCCTTTAGCAACCCATGTCACTGGCCTGCCAGCTTCTGAAAGAGACAGACAAGGAATCAAAAGGAGAGATGAGTGCCCACTGGCCACTGTGAGGGGAAGACTTGCCCAGTTTATACAAAAAGGCAGAGGCAGAGGTGGGACACAGCATTGGCCCTCCAGTGCCTCAGTCCTAAATCGCCTCCTTAAAGCCATCCTTGCATCCACAGTGTCTGGGATGTAGCTGTTTGGACTTGTTCCACCTCTGAAGTCACGTCATTTAAACATGTTTTACTCTGCTTTTGCTTCAGGCTGGGGAATGACCGGTTTATGCCTTGTCTGAGGGATTAAATAAAATAGAGCCAGGGAAACCTTTAGCTGTTGTGACTGCCAAAGCAGGAACAGCGCAGGATTTCTCAAGGCTCTCAGGCAGCTGGGGCTGCAAGCAAATGTGCTCAAAGCTGGTGGGAGCAGGGGTTCAGCTCCCAGTGCTACCCTCACACTGGCAGCTGTCTCCCATCCCTATGCCTCGGTCCCAGCAGAACTAAAGCCCTGGCAAAACCCCAACCCGTCCCTCCCGGCCCCACAGCTCCGTCTTGAGCAGCTTCTTTCATTTTTCACACTCAGTCCTCACGAACGGAAACCCCTGGTCAGAAATTTTACAGAAGCAGCCAGAGAGATATTGTCTTTTTTTCTGCGGAGGAGGGCAGAGGAGTGACGGCGCAGGGGGAAGGGTTTGTAGAGTTGTTTCTTTTTCCCTTTTTGCAACACTAGTTGTTCAGGGGAGTGTCTTGTGTTACTAATGCTGAGTGGCTCCGGCAACTCCTGTGGTTCAAGGTCGTTAGTCATCCGCTGCTGCTGCAGGAGACGCGGGAGCGCTGCGCCAGGGCTGTTCATCCAACCCTCTTGGTCCTCCCAGGCCAGCAGGTTGGGAAGAGCTGCACATGGGGCAGCGGGGTCGCGTGGGGGTGCGGAGAGCAGCCTGGGGCCACGGCCATAGGGGCATCCTCCAGCATGGTCACAGCGTGCCCAGGTCTGTGGGACCTGCTGGGTTTAATGGGTGGCAGGGCCTGAGAGGGGCTGAGTGGTTGGGAGAGCACCTGCGATGTGCGAGTGTGGGATCATGCATGCACCCCATGAGAGGGCGGATGTCTCTGTCCCTGCCTGGCAATCTGTCCCTGTGTGACTTGCAGCTGCACAGGCACACCAGTCTCCTTTCTCCCCAAGCTGCACTGATGCGGGATATTCCCTGAGAGTTAAAGGAATACAGGTCCACTTGCACCCTTCCTGCCTGATTTCTTGCTTTTTTACTTCCTTAGGATGAAGGAGTCTAGGCAAACATTGCTTAATTTTTTCTGCATCCTCTGGCTCTTGCTGCTGCTGAAGACTGCCTCTTCCTCCCCTCTACCCCGTGGAAAAGACCCACGACCCCCTTCGCTCCCCTTTGGGCTGTACAAAGGACACACCTGTGTTGGTATGTATCCAGGTTTTGTTTGCCTGCTGGACTAGTTCATTCCTTACTTCACTGGTGAGCTGAGAGTTGCTATTCACATCATAAATCGCTCCTTTATCTATTTAAACAGCTGTACTGCAAAATACTTGTAGTCTTTGCTGAAACAGCCACTGAAGATTTTGCAAGGCCATCATGGGATCTGGAATTATTTTATGATTTTGTTTTTGACTGGCTGCTTCCCAAAGTTCATGGTTTTGCTCTGCGGGGAATGGCATCTGAAAAGTTGGCTTTAATGTCTGTAGGTCTGGAATCTGGAAATAGGATGTTATGAGGTCCCAGTGTTTCTTAGGGTTCACAATGCATTTTGCTTAACCAGCAGGAAGGCACAGTTCCCTTCAGACTTGCCCAGGGTCTCCTCATTGATTTCAGTTTCTGGAAAACTATTCTTAAGAGTGGTTGGTCCATACTTGGGCCAGAGATCTTTGTGGGCTGGATGGTCATCTCTGGATAGCCAGGTTGCAAAGGCTGCTTCCTCACATTTCCTTTCCTTTTGGTGTGCACACGTGTCTGCGTGACCCATACTGAACTGGGGCAAGTTGGCAACCCCCTTCTCATGTGACTTCAGTGACTGTGGTGATCCCCACAGTACCTAGAGATGGGGGTAGGTATCCTACAGTCTCAGCTGGCTAAGTGATTCCCAGAGCAAGACTGGTAACACTGGAGTCAATGTAAACTGTGGATATCTCTGCACCAGAAATGCCCTTGGCATGGCACTCCATATGCCTAGGGAGATGTGGTAGCTTATATTTTTTATGTGTGCAAATGGATATGTCTTATGCATTATAATCAAATGCTTTATTTTTTCATCAGTGGGACTTGTTGATCTTACAGGCCTTTTTCAGCCTAAAAATTTCTATCATTCTTTTAGCTTCCCAAGGCACCTTTGTGCTGGAAAAATAAACCCTGTCACAGCTCTCCATCCTTCAGAAGGAAATAATTCCTTCTACTGTGGCTTGGGGAATACAGTTAGAAATAATAATCCTAAACTTGGTAAAGCAGGTTTTTGCTTCACTTCTGAGCCACCCACAGTAGCCCTGCAAGTTTTGGTGGGGCAGGGTGAATCCAAAGGATCCAATATGGGGTTCAGCCACCAGCCAGAACATGAGAGAAGGAGGTGAAAAGCAGAAATGGCTGTGAGGGGCTGTCCTTGTTTGGGCTGGGAGCCATGCAAGTGATGACCAAGCAGCTGCCAGAGCTAGGGGGAAGTGGTGTTGTTTAGTGGTGACGTCTTAAGGCAGCTACAGTTTTGATGGCACAGGAAAAGCAGTGATCATGCTCATCTGTGGGATTTTTACACTGGTGGTTTTTAGATGTCAGATTGTGAGCGTTGTCTGCCCTTTCCATCCTGTTGACCCAGAAAAGTTCTAAATTCCACACATTGCATTGAAGTTGCCTTGTGCAAGATAACTTGTCCCTTTTTTCCCTCCTAAAGGGAGGAGAGCTGTGCTAGCCCCATTGCTGGGACCATTGAGCATCTCTTTGTTCAGGGAGGAGACATGAAAAGCACTCCCTCCCATACCAGTTTCTCTTTCTGAAGTGTCCCTTCAGCTAAAAACATCCTTGTGAGCTCGACTCAGGACCCAAACAGACTGTGTAAACCACAAGATAAAAATGAAGTGTGGATAGTGCTAAAAGTGCATGAGCCAGCCTGGCAGAGAGGGCTGGTGGCTGCTAGCCCAGATGGCTGCCTCTGAGCTTTCACTGATCAGCTGCTTATTTGACTAACTCTTGAAAATACTGCGTCCCTTCATTTTCTCAAGCAGAAAGGGAAAGCACAGAGGAATTGATGGTTGCACTTGCCATGGCTTGGAGAAGGGATAACATCAGCTCTTGCATCTAATTTGGTGACCAGCCCTCTGAGGAGCAGATAGTAAGGCAGGATCAGCTTGTGATTTCCTTGCAACAACTTAACCCCAGATACTTATTGGCTTAGATTGCCATCTGGGAAGGCAATGAGAAAGAGACATGAGTACTTCTGTGTCTTCTTGGCCTTATAGATCAAGGCCAAGATGATTTCATAGAATCAGAGAAAAGAGTTTGGGTTGGAGGGGACCTTAAAGATCCTGTAGTTCCATCCCCCCTGACATGGACAGGGAAGCTTCCACTTGATCACCTTGCTCAGAGTCCCATCCAACCTGGCCTTGAATAGTGACAGGGATGGGGCATCCACAGCTTCTCTGGGAAACCTGTTCCAGTGCCTTCTCACTGTTGCCACGAAGAATTTCTTCCTAAAATGTTATCTAATTTTTAATGAGAGAAATTCCTATTGCTAAATGCATAGGAGAGTTCCTTGAAGAAATGTGTTTTTTTCATGTGAGTTTAAATGTGTTGTCAGGTGTCTAATCTTTCAAAGTTATCTGCCTCACTTTTCCAAGGGAAATGAGGTGGCTGCACATTGAATTTCTGATCACTCCTGTGTACAGCCTGCTTGATTGAGATTGCCATGTTAGTAGCCAAAGCCAGTAAGAAAGTGAAGTTACTCTTTCAGTAACAAAACCAAGAAAATATTTCCCATTAAGCCTTTCCACTGAGAGTATCACACTTCTTGAAGAAGTATGTGGAAATAATATGACAGGAGAGCAAAGTGCAGCTCTGGTACCTCTGTTAAATGTGGTACAGCTTGGTTGCTTCCTCCTTCTGTTCCCCTTGCTTGCAGCACTCCCTGGTTAGGCACCACCATCTGCCCCAGTATATTCCAGTAGTACTGGCAAAGCATTTGGGTAATTCAAGGGGCTTCCCTGCCCTTAGAAGATCCTGGAAAATGTATTTTGGGTAGGCACCTATGTGCCAGAATGGAACAGGGCTGGAGGAGAGGAGAGTGAGCCTCTGGTGAGGTTTAGACAGAGGTTTTAATCACCTTTGCTAACTGTAGAAAGAGTCACATCATTTTTTCTGCATTTTCCTGAAAAATGGGGCTGCTTCATTCAGAGAAAGGCTTTTCATAATTGACTTGACGTACAAACAAAACAACTGAAGGGTTTCCACCTAAAAAGGGTGGAAATAATAATAATACTACTGCATTTTAGAGTTATGGCAAAGAGGGGGAAGGCGCCCAATAATAACCCTCCCAACCACAGGATCAGATGTAGTATACCTAAGCAATTCCTAACCATCTAAGATAACTGGTGTGTAGCAGTACCTAACCACAACCAGATAAATGGCCTTTCTTTGGCCTTGTCACAAGAAAAACTTTCCCATCATCTGACACTCCTTTTTCTCCATCAGTATTTCCTGTCTCCCCAGGCTGCTAAAATGCCACCATTTTTGCATTCTGTGAAATCAGCTCAGGCCCTTCCTCTGGGCCTTCTGCATGCTTTGCACGTGATATGTTTTTCTGGTTTTTCCTTCTGAGAGGTTAAAGGGCTTTTGTAAGTTTTCCTACATGCAAAAGCCCGTGAAGCTGTTTTCCTCCTGCAAAGGCAGTCAGGTTTTTCTCTGCACACTGGTTTGGGAGCTGGATGCTGAGTCTGGCTTTCTTTTCTGGCTTCTTTTCTGGCAGCATGGCTTAAGGGATTTATTTGGGATGAGATCTAAAAATCCTTTTGCTGAGTGCAGCCTGACTGTTTCAGTGTGGCATCCTGAGAAAGAAATGCTGTGTACTTTTCTCTCAAAAATTAGGCATGAATGAAACCTTCATATAGACCCTTCAGGTCTTTACTTTCCCATCCATTAAATGAGGAAAATGCTGCCCATTTCAAAGGACAAGCAAAGTTTTACTTAAGGTAATGTTAAGGTACCAATGACAGTACAGTAAAACTGGTAAACTGTTGACACTGGTGTTAATGTTTTGTCATTTTTCTACTGATTTTTAAAGCTTTTATTCAATTCCACCCTTAATTACAACAGAGCCCTTAAAGGTTTTTTGCAAATTGCTCTGTTCTCTAGCAAAGGTAACTTCATCCAGAGGTACCTGAAGCAACCTCAGGAAAGGCAGAAGCTGCTGTGGAGGATGCAGAAAGTGGGGGAGACACTGAAAGATGGATGGGAACTTCTGTATTCATCTCTCTTCAACATAGTAAGAAAGGGAATTTGGAGAATGGTAGATTAGTCAGTTAAACATCAAATCCTAGAAAAATCCTGCAACAGTTAATAAAACTTTTTAAAAACACCCTTCAAAAGTAGTGTCAGATCAATCTAATTTTCTTTGCCAATGGGATAATGCCATGTAGACAAGGAATAAGAAGCAGATATTATAGCTGGGCTTTAGTAAGGCTTTTGGCACTACCTCAGCACTAATCTTACGCTTGAGAGATGTGTGACAGTGATTGAGCTTCTACAGGGCAGAACAAAACTGGTGGGTAGTCTTGTTCAGAGATTAATTACAAGTGGCTTGCTCCTTAAGCAAAAAGATGTACAAAATCAGGTCTTTCTTGGACTTCTCTTTTGAGCATACTATCATTCCATATTTCCACTAGCCAGGATAATGACATTTGTGCTATTAAATTAAATCATTTCATGTAAAGCTGAAATAGTTTGCAAGTAAAATGGAGAGCAGAATTAAATTCAAAACAAGCTTGACAACTTGGACTACTTGCATGTGAAAAGGTAATTTCAATATGGGAAATACTGAAGGCACTCACTTCAGCAGAAATAGTCAATGACACACACAGCAGATGAGGAACAACCGGCTGGGTAGCATCCCTAAGGAAGATCATCTGAGCTTGTAGTGGCACAATGAAGGCATGCTGTCATGAAGGACACACGCACAGCATGCACCGAGACGTGCCAACAGAAGTCAGCTTGCAAGACATGTGAAGTAACCTGTTACCTTTCTCAGCATTGACAAAGCCTCAGAGGAATTTCTGCTTTCCCTTTTGGGGCTGTGCATCAAGAATGATGCAGAGTGACAGGAGGTTTCAGAGAAAAACAAGCATAAGCTATAAAAGAAAGAGTGAATAAATTAGAGTTAATTAGTCTAGAGAAGAAAAACTTGAGAACAGACATATCTCTCCGTGAAAACATTAAAGGCGTGATCCATTCTCCAGGTTCATAAGAGCTACAGCAAGAAGAACAGAAATGGGTACTGGTGGGGACATTCAGGTTAGGAAGAGGATTTTCATATGACAGTGATAAGTGAGCAGAGTAATAAGAAGTTCCTGAGAAATCTGTAGAAGACCTCATTAGAGATCTTTACAAACTGTGTCTGCCCTGTCCCTTTGGAACGGCCTAGGTGGTTTAGATCATCTGCTAAGGCAGAAGTTTTTAAAGAGGACTTACTCCAGGCCAGCATTTCTGGAGTTCTGTGCTGTGACTGCAAGAAGCATTTGCAAAGAGCAGCATTTATTTGTTTTCCCTCCCACAGCAGACTGCCCTGCTCTATTGGCGATTAACTTTGGTTGCCCTTTTCAGAATGAGGCATTTAGTCAGGGAGCCCTCAATAGGGCCAGACAGCAGTGCTCTCCATTTTCTCTGCTAGCAAGCAGAGATCCTGTGGGTCAGCAGCCAGAAAAACAAATTTCCCCATCTTTGTGCTCGATATAATGCCATTCTCAGCAACCTTTGTGGGTCACCACCTCCATTCAGCCAGGAGCGCACAGTTCCTAGCATATGAAGAAGCGTGGTTTTGAAACGTATTTTCAGCTCTGATTGCATTAAAGAGCAGGTGTTTCTGAGCTACCAGCAGAGTAAAACGCTGACCTCTACCTGGGCTGATTTGCTTGATAGTCATTGTCCTCAACAGTTTGCCTCTGTCTAGCTGTGCATGAGTGCAGGGATGAAATATGCCCCTTGGAGTGGCAGCAGGACCGGTGGCGTTCGGAGTTCCCGATAACTTCATACAATGGAATATGCCAAATGGAGTTGGAGGCTTTAACAACTGTTCTCAGACAGAGTGGCTGTGCACATATTGTCTGGGGGGGCACCATGACAGAACGTATAATTTACAGCTCAATGAGTTCTGTAAAAAACCTTGCCCGATATCAGTGTAGCACCGCAATGTATTTTACTCTAAAAGGCTGGGAATCTACTTTGATTACAGCTAAGTCAATTCCAAGCCATAGCAGCTCTGCTCACTTCACCAGCATTGCTCTGTTTAATCAGCAACAAAATCTGACCTGATGATCAGCAATAAATACTAAATTTGACCCTAACATTTTTCCTTATGATTATACTTTAGCTAGAATAAACACAGGTATGGGAATAGTACAGTAGAGATACTAAAGCAACCACTCAGCAACTTTTCAGCAACTGATGGTAAAAATTTCTTTTCCAAAATCACCCCAAGTCTCACTGAAAGCTTATGACTGTAAAATGTAAATACATCTGTTGATCACAATGAAAAGATGTGCTCAGCATGCCAACACATCCATATCTATGTGTGTGTAAATACACAATCACATCTATGTGCATTTGGAGACATGGGTATTCTTGTACATTTTACATTACTGATGCTTGCCTTGAGTACAGTAATCATTTTATTGATTGTCTATTTGGATGCTGATTCCCACATGTGTGCCTCTCACTCTTATTCATGTGTTAACCCTACAGAGAACTACTGCTCATGTTTAAAGCAATCACTTTTACTGCTTTTAGGAACTGTATATCTGAAAAAAAGTTTCTTGCATTTAGAATCCTGAAATGATGAAGCCTTTGCAACAAGGATAAAGTTATCCACTTACATTAACATGCCCTGCCAGCATTCAGGCTCCAGTAAATTTTCAATACCCTTTCCTGATTTGGAAAAGAAAAATAGGTTAGTGTCACACATACATACACAGGGGCTTTTTTCATATTAATTAATACAGAAAACATTTATATTGGAAATGCCTGGGGTTATAGATTTTGTTAAATAGGGCTCTTTAAAGTGTAATGTAGGAAACACTAGGGATACATTTGGCTGCCAGGTATGGATAGCAGAGTCTTCCACTAGATGGAAACTGAATTTTCTGTACTGTCATAGCTGTATCAGAGTCCTTGTTGTATGTCCAATGAAACAAAAATGAATGACTGGAGCTCTGAAGTTAGGGTGCCTGAGGTGGCCCACTGCTTTTGCATGAGCAACAGAAATAAAAACTGGTATTCCAGGTTTTGCTGGTACTTGTTACAAATGCACTCAAAATGCATGTATTTTGATATTAATATTTTAAAATTGTCTTTAACCACTACACTATGTGTAATTTAATGCCTAATGACAGGTTTGTTAATAGTGTACCATTTAGTATTTCCAAGGTATTTCATAAGACTTAGCAAATTAAGGGTGAAAGGGTCTTGTATATGCCAACATATTTGAATATGGATACCTATAATTATGTTCCATCACCTCAGTATCTCTGTAAAATACATTAATTCTGTAAACGGGACAGGAAGCAGAGTCTGAGTTAAAAGACTCAGATCCATTTCCAAATTACCTTTCAAAGCAACAAATCCTCTGGCTGTATATGGGAACTGTCCTTGCTTTGCATATGTGGTTATGTAATTTGAGCTGAATATTTCATTGAGCTGGAATGAAATCTTGAGCTTATAAAGGGCTGTTCTTTGAAAGTACCAGCTCAGTAATGAGAAGCAGTGCAGGAAGGCAATATGGATATTGGGGCCTGTTAGGAAAGGAATATATAGTAAGTGAGATGCTGGTACAGGTTGCCCAGAGAAGTTGTAGAAGCCCCATCCCTGGCAGTGTTCAAGGCCAGCTTGGATGGGGCTTTGAGCAACCTGGTACAGTGGAAAGTGTCCCTGTCCATGGCCGGGGGGTTCAAACTAGATGGTCTTTAAGTTCCCTTTCAACCCAAACCATTCTATGATTCTGTGAAAAAGAAAACATTCCTGCCTGCACCTAAAATACTCACGTGGATGTCCCTATCTCAGAGGAGAAAACCTTATTTCTTATTAGCATCCCTCGTGAATTTGAAAGAGAAATGTCTTGTTCCAGGTTGAACTGGAACGGGATTAGACTAATTTGGAAAGAGGTGTTTTTAGGCCAGAACAGGACCAGCAGGAGGAGTAGTGATATCCTCTTTTGTAGACAGGTTCTTGGGTCTCCTCACCTGTAGGCTTTAAGACATACCTTGGAGCTTAGGATCGTCTATGAACAGAAGAAGTTGAGACTGTGTTTTGGGCAAGCCTTCATCTTCTGTATAAAGCCAGGAATGTGATGAATGCTTCATGTGTGCAGAGCCTTGCTGCAGCAGACAGATTTTTGAGGCAGGGGTCTGCCACGTCACCAAGCAAGGGTCCAGTTCCTGCTCTACCAAGAGCAAGCAGAGTGGCTGCAGGGTGGCCACAGCCTGGTCAGCATGGTTTGCAGAGAGATATTTGTGTCCAAGGCCATATTTTGGACTTATGTCTTCCTTGTATTCTGGGGGTACATTTAATTTATGGCTGTAGGGGAGAGAAAGAAATCCAGCATCCAGAAACATGAGCAAAGGATGGTAAAGGAGGATGTGCCAGGTGCCAGAAAACCCATTTAACAGAGTTTTGCTCAGACAAATATACCTCCATATCTGAAACTTAGAGAGGCAGCTTTCACTATCCAGATACTCTTTGACATCCTTAGGTATAATTCTAATTATAGAGCCTTTCAAACTTGTGCGGCAGAAGTGGATTAAGTTAAATAGTCTGCTCAAACTGCCAGAGGCTTCACAGCTAAGCAATGAATTCCTCTAGTTCTGATTTTATTATTGGGGTATGAGTTCTTTTTCCTGAGCTTATTGGAAATGGCATTTTTTTATTACATACTACCTTCAAATATAAGGAAAGAAGTACTTCCTGATATGTGAGTTTTCACCTTACTGCACTGAACCAAATGGTTATGGTCTTGTCTTATCTCTTCAGAAATTAATAGCAGATGGGACAAGTCATCACTAAAAGCGACAGGCATTTATTAATACCAGAGTCTGGTTCCTAATGCCTGGTAGGTATTATAATGCCAATGACTTTCTTTCAGAGAAAAAACATCCTTCAGCCTGTCAAGGTATTGAAACCTATTATTGAAGTGAGACAGCAGAATCAACTTACTGAAAGTTGTTTCTAAAGAAAATCATCTGCAACTGTAAAAAAAAAAAAATAATTGAGCTTTATTTAATGATGAAGCCTATTTACGTTGCCTTATATGTGTCCAGCTCATGATGAGAAATAAATCACATTGAACTATCTAGTGAATTAAAAGCCAGCAATAGCTGCTAATGACTGGCCAGATCTGGACGTGCTTTTCTACTGATGCCAGAGTACTAAAAACTTTATATTCTTGCACATGTCATAAGTAATTAAAGCAATGAGATTTTTACAGTCAAAGACATCTGATTTCCCCCTGCCCTTTTTAGCTATATAATTATTTTCCATTTTTAGCCAGTGGAATTAAGATTCATTAAATACTAGGATAACTGGTTAACATTTCTATTCCTGCCACTCAGTCCAGAGGAAGATGATAAGAGAGCAGGTTTGTAGTAAAAGCAAGGATAGTCTGAATTAACTTTCATTTACAGACACTAACCTCTTGAAGTTTACTTATAGCCCAACACCAGAAATAAGGTCTCCCAGAGGGTAAATCTGAATTACTGGGGAGGCATGTTTCCATGAAAAAAACCAGGGAGCCTAGGTAGATTAGGCGGCCTTTGCTGCAGTGAGTCCCCTTAGGACATTCCTCCTCCCTCCTCACAGGGTTCAACCTTTTTCCATCAGGAGCAGCCCAAAAACTGCTCCTGATGACATCAGCCTAAATGGAGGGCTTTGAGGTCAGCAGAACCAACACATAAGCAAACATCTCCCAGGGCACAGCTCACAAGGAGTAAGGAGAGGTCAACCGAGGGCAACTGATAAATCCCAGGTATGTGGGGAGGGTAGAGACCAGATCAGCCAATAGCACATGTTGGTGGAATGTGTTCCCTTTCCTACCAAAGGGCCAGGAGATTCTCCAAATTCATTTCCAGAGACGCCAGCTGTGGTGCATAAGGAATGGCAGATCCTTTTGAAAATCAGCCAAGACTTTCTCTATCAGCTTGTCCCATGGAGCGTGGCATTTCATGTGGAATAACTGCATTTGAGGGGGGAGCATTTGGATAACCAATGTGTGGTCTGCAGGTGCCCTAAGTGGGGAGGGTGTAATAGCACGAGCAGAAACATCCTCTCTGATAGTGAAGATGAGTTTATCAGAGCAAACATTTTGAAGTTCAGCTCTGTGGGTTTTTCCCAAGTAGTCAGGCTGTTCTTATTGTTATTTATATTCATACAGCATCTAGTAGCCTGAGGTACTGCATTAAGTACTGCTCAGACTCAGTGTTGGCTCTGTTAATCCTCATGTGAAGCAGATTTGCCTTTGGGCCTGATTCAACAGACACAAAGGTGTCTATCTGACTTAATCAACATGAAAAATTTTCTTTTAATTGCTGTAAGACTGCTCCTTGAGTGGGGCTACCTGAATGATTATGTTTGTGATTAAGAATTCTTTTTATTTTGCAGAGCAGAACTAAAAATAGATTTTTTTTTTTTTTTCTCACTCCCTCTGTGGTATTTTGACAAACATGAGAGAGAAACTTACATCTTCAGTGGAGACTGTCTTGTTGTATAACAGAGGAATTGGAAATATCAATGATATGTTTATCCTCAGCCCAACTTCTTGGATTTTGAGCTGTTTGTCCATAATCCCTTTTTTCTGCAGCCCCTGGCTGCAGGTGCCGGGGCACTGGGTTACACAGCACAGGCAAAATGAGCAACATTTCTCTCTGCTGCAGTAGGTGACACTGTCAACTCCAACCTAAACAGTTCTATGATTCTGTAAAATACTCAAGCTCATGATGCAAAAGAATGAGAGGTAAAACAACAAAAGCTGTGCACCTTGGAAAATATGAAAGGACTAGATTCTCCCTGTCTCTCTGCTTGGACTCCTTCTCTGCTTGTCCTCCTGAGAAAGACTCAGAAGTCTTTCTGACACCTAGACAGCAAGATTGATAGATGAACATCTGACCTTGCTAAGAGTAGAAAGGAAAGCACAGAAAGATTGTGTAGTTTTGTGGTTAAGTTATCGTTTGGGTAAT
This sequence comes from Promerops cafer, assembly GCA_013398275.1. Taxonomy (NCBI): domain Eukaryota; kingdom Metazoa; phylum Chordata; class Aves; order Passeriformes; family Nectariniidae; genus Promerops; species Promerops cafer. The sequence goes on from VZSE01015151.1 coordinate 344,234, forward strand.
TTAATTTTTCTGAGCCTCCATCCTCATAAATGAAATAGACATGGAAGTCAGGGGAAAGGCAGTCCCTGTTGTCTGCAGGTTGTTCATGTGTGTTAATAATACAGCCTTTATGTAATGACTTTTAAACGTGTTATGGTGTGTTTTCAGGATGTGCAGTGCCATCTCATTGCTAAAGGCTGGAGTCAGTCCAGCAAGGCTATTGCCATGCTGCCCTGGCAAAGGAGCCAGGGTCTGTTTTCTGTCCCTGAGGCCAGTGCAGGGCATGATTTGCACTAAAACAGCTCAAGTCTCTTGCACTCTTTGATGTCCACACCCACAGATGTGGGAGTGCTGGATGCCCTGTCTCTGGAAACATTTGAGATCAGGTTGAACAGGGCTCTGAGCAACCTCATCTAGGTGCAGATGGCCCTGCTCACTGCAGGGGGCTTGGACTAGAAAGGCCCCTTCCAACCCAAACTATTTTATGATAAGGCTGTAGTTAGTAAGTTTAAACCTGGACCAGAGGGCCCTGGCCTTTTCTTTGAGACCAAGACATGAACATGCTATACCCTTCATCTTGGGCCTTCCCTTTACTTTAGTTTTCCCACTTAGTTTGGGTCTTTATTATTCAATTATTTTTTTTTTCCAACTGTTGTGTTTTTAATTAGCGGTTAATTCCTGGGACTAGTTAGCCTCTGGCTATTTGGGGATTTGGGGAGGGGGGCAGGAAAGAAGGAATATCTTGCTTCAGGTTTTTTTCTTGCTTGTATTTGTCTCCATTTATTCTTCAGTTCTTTTAGGCTAACTGGAGGTAATGGTTCTTAGCATGCTTTATAAATCATTCTGCAGAGGATCTTGAGTGAGCCTTTTATTTAATAAGTATGGAGAAGTGGGCTTTTATCCCTGCAAAAGAGGTGACAAATTCACTGCAATTTCTCCTGGATTACTGTATTTGGGATAGAAGAAGTAATAGAAAAGTCAAAAAATATTGGTCTTACAACAAGTTCCAATTGCCCTACCTTTTCTTTTACTTGCCATAGAAGCATCACAGTTATTTATGTTGAAAAACAGCACTTTAATTTAATAGCAGAGAGGTAGGGGTGCTTGGAAGGAATTTAGAAGCTCACTTTGAAGAGTTGTGTCAGTCTGAAAACCTGAACATTAATGTTCTTGAGCTTTGGAAAAGGTGAGTCTGCAGCCACATCAAATTGCTGCAGCTCACCTCCATTTTTAGACCCTGCTAGAGCAAGTCTCAGAGATGAGGTTGCTTGCACAGGAGAGGAAACAGGATTCGGTTACAGGGATTTCAAAGACAAATCTTTATTCAGGCTGCTGGAAACTGGCACCCTGGCTCCTTGTCTCCTGTGTGCCCGGGATACCTGCCTCTCTTGCACAGGCTCTGAGTCTAGGCAGGGCCATCACTCTGGTTGCCAGGTTTGACTACAGTGTGCAGACTTGGCATCGCCAAAGCTGTATTCCTCATAAAATGATGAAGCCACTGCAGAGAAAGCACAATGCTGACCTACAGCAATTTAAAATTTACTTGAAATGAATGCTCATCATATGGATTTTGAATGACTGTTCCATAGGGATCACATTGAATCTATTTAATCCCCAAAACAGCAGAGGGAAAAAGTGCTGCACATCTCAGGAAACCCTTTGCTAGCCCTGTTCACACCCAGATTAGTGATGAGAAATAACCAGATTTGTAGGTCATAGGAAGTGGTTTCTTTCCAATGACAGAGGCAGAGCAGAATGAACTGTGAAGACATTTTGGTTTTAACAAATGTGTAGCTGGGCTCAGCAGCCCTGTGTGTGCTAAGCATCGCTGGGCTTCACAGGAAAGTCTGTGAAGAAATGATGCCACAGATGCTCTGTCATGGTCAACACATATGTCTGTGGTGTGAATTCTCTTCTGTAGGCAGTCACAAACGTTTGGTTTCCTGTTTTAGTACCTCTCTGTGCAGCTTGTGTGGAGAGCTATCAAAGTCCTGTTAAGTACAGACCTGTGCCTTTTTTCTTGTGAGATAAAATGAGAGAGCAGGTGACCAAGCAGTCAGTTGTAACAGTGGCTATCCCCTCGACTCCTCAATTTTCAACCTTGAAAGAATGGAGTCATTTTTCCAGGTGCGTCATACAGTGCTGTAAAAGCCAGGCTGTTCTGTGTGCTCCTCTGGAATCAGCATCCTCTCTTGAATAACTTACAGGGCTTGAATGAAGAATGGCATTCACTGATATTTTTTCCCCTTGAACACCTATCTGCCATGGAGCATCTCAAGAAATGAAATGCCCAAAAATGCCAGAAATACTTCTGTGGTGCAGGGCGCTTCATAACATTTCACTAATAATGGTATTCCCTCTTTTTGGTTTTTTGTTTTCTTGAAGGATGTGTGCTTGTGGTGTCTGTCATCGAACAGCTTGCACAGTGGCACAACAGTACAGTAAAGGCAGCTGTGGAGAGACTGTGTGACTACATACCTGGTAAGTACCAAATAATGTGCCATATGTTGTGTTGGTGCTGATGTATTTCCCTGTTAATTAAAAACTCGCATGGGAAGTCTGCAAAAACTTCATCCACCTCTTGTGCAGTATCTCAAATGTGTGTAGCTGGGAGATAGATAGCATGTTGCTATTTACAGGAAAGTCAGTGACATGGCTTCACTTAGATTCAGAGCTGGGATTCCGTCCCAAAAGTTAGAGTGAATGGGGCTATATTAAGCCCCACACACATGTGAGCACCAACACAGGCAGAGCAGTTCCCTTCCTTTTTCTCCCCTTTGTCTCTTTGTTAGCTGCTTAAGAATAGATTCACTGTATGCCCCACTACTCCTCCTGCTTGTTGATACGGGTCTTTATAGCAACAGTGAAGATGAATATGTTTTCAGCGGGTATGGGAACTGCTATAGTAAAATTTTAAAAATGAGATGAGGCTGACAGGTTTAAGATGTGAGTATTTGGTGTGCACAGAAAAGCTACTGAAATATAATTGGTGATACAAATTTCAAAAGCGATAGCTATTCCATGTGAATATATGTAAGAGTCCCCTTTTTCTGCCCCTTATTTTATCTACCCAAAGGAGGTTGGAGCTCCACACGCACACCCCTAAACAGAGAACAGTTTGAATGCCAGAATAGCTTTGTGCCTCACAGACCAATCCTATAACTATTTGAGTAACTAGATCTCACATTCATGATATCTTTTTAATGTTATTAATGTAAAAAGATGACTTAGGATTCTTCATTAAAATGTCATTTTTATATGATTTCATGAATTGTGTCTCTGAGAAACCATCTCGCTCTGTAGACCCTAGTTTCACAGGAGATATGTGTAGAATATTAATTCCCTCCTTTCCAAGGAAGGATTTCCCAAGGCAGAATGGGGCAGGGAGCTAATTGCTAGGATTCATTCATCGATAGAATGACGCTTATCTGATTTCTATTCCATAAGTCATATCCTCAGTGTTTTAAATTACAGGCACAAAACCATGTAGTTGCAATTAGAAACACTGATCCTGCTATTAAAATACAATTTTCTTCTTTAAATTATGACATGCTAGCTCTGTGTTCATGATTCACTCAGTGGACCTTGTTCTTCTGACATGTCAAGATATTTCTTTTCAGCTGCCATTCTTTATAAACATAAAATCCTATTATCCCTTTAGTTGAATCTGTATAATCCAGTTACCTTCTGAGATGCATGGATATACCCAGTAGAAAAAAACCTGACCCTGAATTTGAAAGGAGTGAAAAATCCTATGGATTGTGTGGGAGCTACGGTGTAAACCGATTTATCCTCTCCTGGGAGGTGAACACTGCAGCCCAGCAGGAATCAACAGTTTCCTCTTGCTGCTTGAAACAGTAGAAAAGCCTTGGATGCTCCTGAGGAGCAAACCTACTAAAGCAGGTCGTGCATTTCACACCGAGAAATAATTTCGTTATTATGCACATGCCTACAATCGAGAGCAAGAATAACAGCAACAAATTAATGGCAGCGAGGCTTTTCCTAAGGCATAAAAAGGAGTAGGACTCCAAAAACCCTAGAAAGTGGGGGTTTTTGAGGGCCTCCTATAATTCTGATTACAATCAATTCAGGTTTGGATCAAGCCTTCGGTAAAGTTATGTGATGTTCAAGAACAAAAAATGCTTAGAGAAAAAGAGAGAAAATTTCAGTGCCTGTCAGTCCCACTCAATCTCACAGGCTGTGTAGAAAACAGAACCACAGCCTCATTTGTATGGAAATACTTGCAATGTGTGTGATTCAAGCGACATGGCAAATAAACCTCTGACATAAGAACAGTAATGTCATGAGCAAAGAAGGCTCTTGAGCAGATAGAAAGGCCAGGTCTGGGGGAAGAGGCAGTATTTGCAGTGTAAGAGGTGTTGTTAGCAAGAATGTATGTTTACCTGGATACTGACTGTCTGCTTGAGGACACTGAGGTGTCTGATACCCGAAATGTGCTCTGAGACCCTCTGCCTCCGGCTTGGCCTCTGAGTCATGTTCTGCTTCTGTGTTGACCACTGCTGTGTAAACACCTTAGAGCTCAAGTGCAAATGGCAACGTGATAAGAGCATCTTTTTTGCAAATATTTGTCCTCTGGGATTCAGCCAGCGTTTGTGTTTCCAAGACTATGAAGCTATATAGGAAAACCTACTGGACTGTTCTTAGGGGATCTAAGGGACCTTAGGGGATCTCTTTTACCTGAAGCAAGTATACTCTACATTTTCTCTAAATTTTCCAGCATTTAGTTTTGTTTAAGCTCTTTTCTTGCCCCTGAACACTCACAGTTATTCATCATTTTTCTCTTTCTCTCCCCCACTTTTCTGACTTACACTGCTTCTTCCTAACAGAGATTTCTCTTTGCAATATCTTCTCCTTGTGTGTGTTAGAAGAGCTGGAGATTTGTGAACACGTGGATGCAGCTTGGCTCCAATGGCAAGTCCTGTAAATGCTGTCTGTGGCTTTGGTCTTGGTGTTTTGTTGAAAGCCAAAGCCTGAATAGCATCTGAATCTTCCAAGAGGACTTTATGTGCTCAACGATAATTTAATATGATTACTATTCCTTTTACCTCCCATCATTTTTTACACCATGGGGTAATTACACATTAAGTTTCCTATATGTATAAGGAAATCAGTGTGACGAGCAAAACACCTATATCAGCTCCCCAGAGTTGATAGGCAGCCAAACTCTGCTCTCTTCTCAGATACCAGGAGAGGTTACAGCAGCCAGCTGGCTGCTCCAGAGCCAAAAATGTGGAAACCAGCTGGTTTGGGAAACTCATAAGGAGACCATCACCTGTGATACACTGGGGAGGTGTTGGGGAAGCCAGCCACGTTTGCCTGCAGGCTACTTTAGGGAGCCAGGTACCCCACTGGCAAGCCTCATCAGAGGGTGTTCTAATCAGCAGTGATGCCAAACACAGGGTTATTGATGTCTGCAACATCTTTCATTTTAGGTGAACAAGAATAAAATCTAATTCTAGCCAGGAGACCAATTTTTACTTGCAGATTGCTTCTAAAGAGCCAATAGTGAGGAGTTATGTAGCAAAGGAGGCAAAGAAATGAAGCTAATAACTTGATTGAAATAAAATACCTGTCATGGGATAAGAAAAATCAGCTACTGTAGTTACAGAAGCTGCTTGCAACACCATGAGTAGGAGGGTGTTGGGAAAATTATCTCTTCATTCCCTGATATGCCTTCCAGGTGCCAGTCCTCCTTTCTCAGTTGCAGGCTGCCAGCCAAGGTGCCTGCAGTCCTGGCAGGAGAGCAGCTGTGGGAGCAGGAGCACACCCATGCCCACCAGTGGAGTCACTGCCACAAGGATTTGAACCCTCCACACAGCAAAACTATCAACCCTGTATGCAGCAGCCCCCTGGCCCCAGGCGTGCCCAGGCTGACACTGGTTAAAATGGAATATTCAGCCCAAAGTTGGAGGGAAGCAACTGCTTTGGGTGCTTCTATGGCTTTTCTCTGGGAAAGATGAGAATACTCTGTGCTCTCTTCCCCGGGTACAGATAGTTATCTGTCTGGGTAATGGAGGTGCAAGAGAAAACGACAACTCTAAGCAGTTTGAGGAGCTGCAAGTTTGTTGTCACGGCACTTGTGTGAACCTGTCTCTTTTGACATGTCACAGCACCACCCCAGCAAGGCCTGGCACCTCCTTTGCAGGAAATGTGCATGGTTAACCAGCTCTAGTCTGTTCAGGCCAGGAAACAGGCAGTTTTCCTTCATGGGACTGTCAGATCAGTGCCCTGCTTGTATTCAAACCCCCACTCTCCTGCAGTGTCTTTGCTCGAGTGCATGGATCACCTGTTATTTTACAACAGTACCTGAAAGAAATCTCTGATGAACTGTCTTATCGACGACACGCTTCACACACATTAAGGAAACCACCTGAGCCAGCATCCCAAAAAGGTACACAGCTGTAGACTGTGAAAGAAAGCCAAATGAAAAGTGTCAGGTATTTCTTTGAATGCAGTTAATCCTGCACAACTTCTACTCTACACAAAACATATTAAGTCCACAAGCCCCCAGAAGCTCCGAGGCAGTTCTAGGAGTAGCATCAAGCCCAATATCTCTTTCTGCACTTTGATTTATGTGTTTGTTTTCTTTCTTCTTTCAAACCTACTGAGATGTTTGTTTAAACTGCTTAGAAAATTCTGTGGCATGCAAAATTTCTTTTGACTTTTCCATTATACCATACTCAGAAAAATTAACAAAAGCTAGTTATCCTTTTTAGTCTTTATCATGTGACTTACCTAAAGCCAGAAGGGTTTTAGGCAAGATTAAAAATTCAGATTTTCCCATTCTATGGTGCTAAACTGATGTCAGAGATTCACATACCTTCCCCTGAGGTAAATTGGCATTCACCTTAAAGAACCAATTGCTGCTGTATTTTGACTGCTATGAAACCAGTTTCACCATGCTTAATTTCCTTAAAAAAAAAATCTAAAAATTATGTTTTGTAGAAAAACTGCAAGGTTTCTGTTATGTGCTTGCTGAACTTTACGGACCACACATAGCTGAACTGTAAGTATTGCTGTGTCCTCTCAGGTGTTTGCTTAGCTTGTTCTTGACATGTACAGATGTGCTGTCAGGTTGAAGTGGACGGATTTCACTCCTAAAATCACATTCTTTTTAAAGCAGAGATGCTTCAGAGTGATTCTGGTTTGGCATTTGGCACAGCTATTCCTGAGTGAATAAACACAGGCTGCCACTGGTAACCATTTTGATATTCCATTTAAATCTCAGATCAAGCCCACCTGATATAATTATCTTTTGAAATTCAGCTCATTTGGCTGAGGGAGGAATTTGAATAACCCATGCGTGTGAGACAGGTTCTATAAAATCACACTGTTGTTGCTTGGCTCTTGCTTTCCATTCTGCCTTTAATCAGGCTTTCTAATTGTCAGCCCCTACATACTCTCAGCCCTAACCTTGATATGCACTCTCGGGGAAGCCTACTATTTAATCTAAGCGATTAAAAAAATAAAATGTAGGTCATTTTATTCCTCTTTAAAAGTTCTTAGTTTAATTAACAGAGCTTTTACTAGACCTTCTTCTTCCCTAGGGCTTTTATTTTTGTTTTTAAAACTAGCCAAGGGACTGACAAGTGCTTTCAGGACTAAGAAGTGCTATAATCAAACATTTTAATTTAATTCCTGATTAGCCCAGAGGTGTGTCCCAAAAAAGGAAGAAACAATCCTAGCACTCGTGCTTGGTGATTAAAGGTTAAGGATCTTTGAAGGATTTCTGGTTATTTTGTTGAGTTAATGATTGAACATTCATATGTGCCAAACTGCATATGCATTAACTTTAACCTTTAAATCTTTGTCAGGCTTATGATTGATTAAAAAACTGGAATAGTTATAATGCCTTTGATTCAGGTGCTGCATGTAGAGCACAGTCCTTTTCCATCATCCTGGGTTCCAATTTTAAATGCTGAGTAGGATGTCGTGGCAGAAAATCATTAGAGCCCAACATTGTACTGAGCAGCGGTTATGGGCCATGGTGAAGTGAGCTCAGATTATTGTGTGGTGTTGGGAAGATTTAGCTTCCCATGGAAATAGCTTCTACTTTCAAGAGCCCAGAAAAACATAATAGTCTTTGTTTATGCACCATTTCATTCAGCATAGACAGGGAAATGAATGCCGATGTGGTTTGCCATTCCTTGAGGCTGTGTAAACAGGATCCAGGACAACCGCTTTGTCATCTCTACTCTCCTCCAAAGGTGAGTTGGTTTCCCACTTTTCTTAAAACTACTGGTTGTGGAATGTCTTTTAATCTGGAATTGAGCAGTTTGAAGGCTTCCACTGCACATGCATTGTCTAGGAAACAAACATTTAGAGCATGGACATTCCTAAAAAATGTCTGTTTGAACAAAACGTGCATAACACACATTAGCTGTGTGGACCATCATCAGCTGGGTGGAGGGTGTGTGGGAGTCACAGGGCCAAATTCTCCTGTACCAGTGTGGATCAGAGAGGAAGAGTAGGGACTTTATTGTTAAGCAGTACAGTAACCCCAAAGCAGATACTCAGCTGAGGTTCATCTATGCCACTATGGCACAACAAGTGATCCCCACGTTGCCCGATCTGCCGTGACAGCCTGCGTGGGCACAAGTTACCTGCTGCAAATGCAGGGCTATTTGACTTGTATTAGTCTGCAGTGAAAGAGGTTTAAAATAATGTGCATTATCTTTTGCCACAGGCTGAAATCATATCTAATTGCCACCGCTTCTCTGATGTTCGGTTACTTGCTGCAACATTTGCACATCCTTGATTGCATGTCCTAGACCTTTGCTATACTCACACACATACATATCTGCAAGGTGTCTAAACACGTGCTGTTTGTTTTGGGATTCTTTTGGCTGTCAGTAATTTTTTTCCATCCCAGCCATCATGCACCTCCAGTCAAACTAAAACCTGTGAGTGATGGACGTTGTTTGGTGGTGTTGAAAAGCAAGCCGTTCATTTCAGCACCTGTTTTTGGAAATCTTTTTCCCTGCACCTGGATGGGGAAAGGCATGTTTGATTTCTAATGGTCTGCATGAGATGTTTCACACAGAGTCTAGTCTGGCAGTCATTGACATCAGGCAATCTTTTTATGGGCTTCAATGATCTCCAGTTCATCTCCAAAACGGATTTAGTTCTGCCAAACACTTGCCTTCCAAGAATGACAGTAACATTTGGTTTATAGCAGGTGTAAGTCTATGCTCCATGATATGTCAACATAGAGATCTATGGGTGTGCAACCACACAGGGGTGAAAGAAGATGAGTGCAAGCACCAGAGAGGGCCCACACTAACTCGACTCAACCAGAATATTACTCAAACTTCATCAAACAGGTGCTATCAGAAATCCCCCATCCTGAAATGAGTGTCAGAAGTGCAAGGTGCGCCTTGAAATGAAAGAGGGTGCAGGCAATGAACTGCACATAAAGAGAGGAATGGGCTGCACAGTGAGTTAGGCTAAGGAGCCTGGAGAGAGGGGCTGTTTAAATCAAGGTGGCTCCTGTGAAGAAATTAGAACACCTGTGTTGAAATGCTAGGCTGATCAGACAGAGGGGAAAGGATGCCCCTCGTGGGATTGCTGTCACATCTTTGTGAGCTCTTACCCATCTCCCAGAGCAGATGTAGGACCAAGGTGTTGTCTCCTTCCACCTCCAGCAACCTCTTCAGTGAGTGCACTGTCCACAAGGAAAACAGCTGAACGTGGTGGGGCTTTGTTTTTTTTTTTTAAGCAAAATTTGGACTCTTGCATGGCCTGGAGACTGTCCCTCTGAGTGAGCGGCTCAAGCAAACTCTCTTCCCTTCCAACTGGTAGTTAAACCCCTTTCTGTCAAGGAATTTTTTTCTCAACAGGAATAAGAGAACTCTACCAACAAAGCAATTATTTTACACTGACTGTGCCCTTCTTTTTGGCTCTCCTCCTGCTCCAAGAGAGCAGGAGGAGATGGGAAGGGAAGAGCAGCGCTTGGAATTCATGCTCAAGTGGTTGATAAATTGCCCACAGTAACTCTGTGACTAGTCAGACTGAGTAAAGATGAATTATGGGGAAAAAAATTAATATACAATCAGAGACACAGGTGCATAAAATGCAGTTTACCTCACATTTGCTTCTTTAGTTTGTAATTTGATTGATCACTTCAGTTTTATGAGTCTGCAAATGTTGGCGCGGTCCCCTGCTGAGTGTTTGAACAAGACTTTAATACTAATGACTGTTCTGTTCAACTCTATTGATTTTCAGGTACTTCACTTATTCATTTAGACTTTTGGATGCCCATTTTCCCAGAATTAGTATCATATTTGTACTGGCAAAGGGAGTGAAAGAAATAGCATTACCTGTCCTTGGAAGGCAGTATAATGCTCACTTTTTAATTACCTCTACATAAAAAATTGGAAAGTGGAAAGTATCAATGTGTATCTGCTTTTTCCATCACTAGTTTATCTTTTTCTGTTTGTGCACTGTTGCTTTAGTGAGGTTGTGTGTTTTGAGGAAGGAAGAGCCCCTGCTTCAGAGGCCTTTCAAACTGTCTACTTAATGGAGACACTGCAATCCGTGTAAATGATACGTGCATCATTTTACATACTTCCCTGGTCCCTGACAAATTAGCCCAAATTACTTTTTTTTTTTTTTTTTTTTTTTTGCCAAGCTGCCTGGAGCTATTAGCACTCTGTAATTATTCTGGAAGGCTTTGCTCTAATTATGAATAAAAATTATTACTCTCTTCGCATGGAGCTCAGTTTTCTCAGCACAGAGCTGGAGGAGAAGGGCATCCAGCCTGGGCAAGGGCAGCCCCCTGTTGCTGGGACTTGGGCAAGGTGGGCTGCGCTGCTGGGAAGCAGTTTCAGGAGCAGACCTCTGATGTTGGTGGGGAAGATGGGAAGGGGCCCTTGCAGCTTCTGGATCACCAGCATGACCGTGCAACCAGATGTCCCTTGTAGTGTGTCCTGTGAGCCCCTTCTTGCCACCAGCAGCTTGTAGAGCAGAGCAAAGGTTCTCCTCTGCCCTTTAGTATGAGGGTGGCAACACTGGAGTGTCCTTCAAGTAGAGACAAACTAATAGGGCACATCAGAAGTGAAGGCTTTCTAAAGGTGGCTGAAAGGTGGATGGTATCTGAAGCTGGTGTAAAATGCTTTGTGGTTCAAGGTACATCTGTAATGTGCTTTGTAGTTTAAGCCACATCAACAGCAGATATTCTAATATGAGCTGCAGCATCATTCCAAAAGACTGACAGTAGTACAGGCATCCAAAATAGCTGGTTTAGGATGACTGGATAATGTTTTAGCCAAAAGTGTTTATCAGCTCATATGGTGGAGGACTTTCTGCACTAGGTCGTGTAATACAGAGATGTTCCTCTAGTGAGTGAAAAGGGCTGAAATAGGGTGAAGAGTTTTATGCACTGCCTACCAAGTTTCCTTTCTGGCCCTGGGAACAAACAGGTTTGCAGGAGATTATTCTCAGCTTGTCTTGAGATTGTTTTAAGCCAGCTGGCCTGTTTGGTTAAATGGCAATACTTGAATTGATTTGTTGGGGCCAGAACTTCAGCACTGCAGTCGTGCTCTAGCAATCACTAAAACAGTCTGTGTTGGAAGTTTGTACTCCATCTTTCTGCCTTTCAGGGTGCCTCTTCTGCTTCCCATCACTTTTATGCTCCAGATTGTCAGAGATCTTTCGGCCACATATTTGTCTTAAACTCCATCAATAGGATTTTGATGGAAGTCATTTTACATCAGCAAAAATATATACATTTATGCTCTTATGATTTTACCTTGCCAGAATAAACATCACTGCCACAAGCAGTCATGCTGGTTTGTGTACCTTCTATCAGATCTTTCACTGACTTTCTACAAAGCCATGTCCCTCGTGGATATTACTGTGGTCAGCATGCTGTTTGACAAAGTAGGAGCCAACCAGTTCTGGGTGGAGAAAATAAACCCTTTGGGGTTTAGTATAATGAAAATACTCCTGCTGTTATCTCTCATTCATCTTTCTCAGTAAAAATGTGAGCTTCTTCCTGGGAGGTGAGACAGAACCAAACTCCAGGGTGGGAGTGCTTCTGCATTCCTAGTTAAGAGCAGGCTGCCAGTCAAAAGCAGACCTTGTGACTGGGACCTGTTTCCTTCTTTTGAGACCACAAGCAGTAAAGCAAGCATCTGGTATGCAGGCTAGGTCCTGTGGAGCAAGATGCCTTCCTTTTAGCCTTTGTTTTTGGAAACAGGTAAAGGCTACTAAAATGTGAGCTTCTGCTGCAGCCAGAACTGAGCCCTGAAGAAACTACCTATAGATAGGTAATAGCAGAAGGCATAGTTTGAGTGCTAGTTCCTCCTCTTTTACTTGTTTCTCTGCATTTCCTCTGCTCCTCTTCACTGGCAGAAAATAAAGTAAACCCTACTCCAATTGAAAACCCAAGCAACCTCAAAAAGCCAAATCATACAATGTCAAATCAATTCCACCAAATAAATCCAAAGGAAATAGAGTGGCATGGGGTTAGCAAGGTGGTGCATGCAGCTGTGCCGTGCCAATGTAGAAGCTGTCTCAGGCAGGACCCTCAAAAACAAGCCTTGGACAACCCAAAGGCACAGAGATATTTGGGGTGGGAGGGTGAAAGACAAAAGTGTGAGGACAAGGAATTGTTGCTCGTGAACATATCCCACTTTTAGCTGTGCTATTTGACAAGCTTTGCAGGATTTTGCTATCTTGCTACTCTTGGTTAAAGGATGATGAAAATGAGTTAAAAGGGAAACTTGGAGTGTTTTGTAAATATCTGGTCTCTTGGGAAAAAGCTGGCTAACAAGGATGATAAATGAGGGAGAATTAGAGTTGGTTCATGTGGTTGTTTACTATGAGAAATACATCTGTTTGCCAAAAAAGAAATCATTACTGGGAACGTGCAGTCTCTGTGGAGAACACTGAAAGAAGGCAGTGAATGAAATCCCAGCGACACCCTGCCCTTGGCCCCATCTGTGGCTGGATATCTTGTGCACACAGGGTGGCAGGGCTGCTCCAGCTGGGGTGGATGGTGCTGGCTGCTCCCCAGGACTCATCCATCAGCTGCTGAAGCCTAGGGAACCCCCTCCTTGGTGGTGTTCTCATGCCCTGGGAAAGAGAGGAGGCTCCTTGCTAGCCAAGGTGCAGCAGGAGAGGTTGTATGGGTGGTATGGCCTTCAGTGGCAGGCTTGACATGCTGGTGTCAGCCAGGGATTACAGGTGACCCATGAAACCAGGAGTGTTTTCTTGCCAGTGGGTGTTTCAGCTGCCAGTCTTCCACAGTCCAGCCTGGAGTCTTGGCTGAAGTAACTTGTGAAGTGAGAGAAGGTGTGTCAACATTAGTGCTTCAGAGAGAGCATCTTCTACACACGAGGTCATTCCAGCCTTTTCCTCCCTTGTTTTCTGCTTTCTGAGTGCAATATTCCTGTAGCTTTCTGAAGCATGTATTTCTCATGTGCTGCTGCTGTGAGCAAGAAAGGTCTCTCCTACCCTGCCCAGCAGAAAAGGATTGATAAATCCTACCTCTCTAGGAATTTTCCTTTTATTATACTGAATTTCAAGCCATTTTTCACATCTGCCTCTCAAGAAATTTTATTGCAGAAATGACAGCAGCTGGTATTGTACAACATAACTGTGGCAAACGTAAGATGCATGATTGGTTTTGGGGACAGCAGTTGCCCAGGGGCAAGAAACTAGAAAACAATGTCTTGGCTCATTGCTAGCTTCTCTCATCTATTTGTGACATACCCTGATTTTTAGAAGACTATAGACACCATGAATTAAACATGTATTAACTACATATATTAATGTGACACATATATTAAAACCCAGCAGCTCAGAAGTCTGTGTTCCTTGCTGTTTATGGTTATTTGCCCATATCCCTTTTGTTGTTCACCATAAATTTTTGACCCTTGAATATCATGGCTAATTAATTTGCTTTGATCACTGCCTAAATCAATTATAATGACATGCTAAATTTTATCCCCAGCACAAAAATGCTGGCAATGATTACTTTAAATACAAATTTAGTCTGCTTTAATATTCTAATCTGGCATGCCGCTGTTCAGTAAGGTGCCATCACATGAGGGACATTTTCTTTTTTTTCAAAATGCTGTAATAATAGCACTTGCTGAAGCATCCCTATTTTCCCCCTTGCTGAGTTCCTGTAGCTCTGTCCAGATAAATATAAACTTGTGCTGACTTTACCTTGGAACTCTCAGACCCAGTTGATGTCAGGCTGGCAGTAATGTCCTTGGGCTGGGCTGTAGGAGGGACTTATAGCAGGTCCTTTTCAGACAGAACAGTTTGTCCCCACTAGGAGTTTTGAGCAGAAACCAGGTGTTAATGTGTTTGTGATACTCTGGATTTTTTTTTTTTTTTTCCATTTGAAACATTTTCAAAAATAATTGATTTTTGTCTCCTTTTTTATTTTAAGGTTGGGGGTTTTTTTGCCATCTCTTAAAGCCTACAGAACACAAGTAGTTATTCCTGCTGAAAGAGAGCAAACCAGCAGTGCTTTCAGCCTTCACCGTGCTGAATGCTGAGGGGAAGGACATCACTTGGTCACTGCCTCACAGATATGGCTGTTTTCAAAAGTGGCCTAACAAACGCAGCACAACATATGGGAACTGTCATCACTGAGATACAAGAATATTGTCCTGAATTGAAAATGGAGCAGCAGGAGGGAGCACACTGGTGTTACCTCTACCCTCCCAGACTCTTCTGACTGTCTCTTCTCTTATTTTTTCTTTCCTAAATTGGAGTTGTGAGAACTTCCTTTCTTATGGAAAGATATGGCTGAATTTAGAAAGTGCTGTTCATCAGAGTTGTTAAACAGTGGTTAAATATTTTGGATGGCATGAGCATATCTGGGGCATCTCCTCCCCTCCGTGACTGGGAAGAGTCCTTGTGGCAGGAGAAGCAGTGTGCAGTTTCTGTGCTGGGATTCAAGACAAATTTCTTAAGGCCAGGTCAATGCTTAACAGCACGGTGCAGAAACAGGGGCTACTTATTGCCCATGCCTCAACACTTCTTCAGGCAGACCCAGGGCTGTGGACCACATGGGCTGCAAAGATGTATTTGTTGAGGTTTTTGCAATGGCAGAGCCTTGAGGAAAGCTCGGAGAGCAGGACCACGGTGGTGTTTGGCAGCTCCTGGCCATGGCAAACAGCTGTCTGGGTGCATTTGACCACAGCCTTGCTGCACCACACGTGGCACATCTGTCCCTCCTGCTGCCAGCACAGCTGGTCCTGGGCTGTCACTCACACGCATGGACGGTGCCCCTCGCACAAAATTTCCTCTGCTCCTTCAAAGAGCTTGTGTGCAAAAGGATTTCAGGAATTATTTGTGTATCACTAGTAGCTGACTTACTTATAACCCATGGCCTTATGCTGGCCAACCTGATGCCTCTCCAAGACCTTTTCTAGGAATGGTTCTCCTACTCTTTCTTTCTATGTAGGTGTAAGTATCCACATTATGCAGGTACCCCAAAACACCTCTTCAGCACAAGTTGGCATGGACCCAACAGAAAAACTATCCTGCCACTGTCAGCAAGAACTTGCTCTTCAGGGCAGATATTTCCAGAATAAAAAGCTAACCTTCCTGGATCCTAAGCAGGGGATTTTCCTTCCAAACTCTGTTCCCTGCTTTGTACCTTCCTGCATGCCATGCTCCCCTGCCGGGATGAACCTCAGCTGAGTACAACCCTTATCCATGCAAGAGCAAATGTTTCCTCTGTACCCTTCCACAGCAAGTCAGACTGATGTAACATGAGTAATTCTCTTTTAGCCTTCTAATGGATGAGTTTCCCTTCAGGAGGAGTCACTAGAGAAGTATGTCCTCTGCAGCTCACGTAGTGCAGTCAGGATATGAATTTCAGCTCTTCAGCTGATCTGGACTTTTCCTTGGGAAATAAATGATGCCCTGGAGCAAAATAAATGAACTCTTGCTACTGGAGTTTCATAGAAGGTGACTGGATAATTGATTGTTAGTCCAATAAAAAGTAACTGATGAGGAGTTTGTGGACTCATACATCATTTCTGTTCTGTGACTGATATTAAAATAGAAAAAAATGCTAGGAAATGGGGAGAAAAGTTGGTAGGATACTGTGTGAAGCTGATCTGGTTGTTTTTCATTTTGTTCTGGCTCTCCTAGGTGGGACTGAGTGTTGCAATAAGAAAAGCAAAAAGAATTATGAAGACTTCCAAGGACCTGGTAAGAAATCGATGGCATTAGGGTGTTTTACTCTGTACTGGCATTTTATCAGGAGTGAGTCCTTGTTTGTTTTGTCTGACTGTGAATCCTCCTGATTAGCATTGAATTGAATGCTGACTCACTCCTACTTGATACAGGATCTGCTCTATCAGGTGACACTGGAAGAAAGAGAGGGAGAAATAAAGAAAAAATATGAAAGTATGGGGAGAGCATAAAAAATAACAAAAAATGCAGCTACCTTGTAGCTGTATGTAAATGGGTGCCTCATGAACTGACCCACTGCCTCAGAGCAGAGCAACTGCGCTTTGGGCTGTCTGAAACTCAAGCAATGGCCTGAATACAAATTCTGCATATTTTTCCTGTATTTGTGAGATGCTGCCCTTGCCTCTAAAATTTGAAAAAACGGGATTTGAAATCTTTCTGCCTCCAGAAACAGTTTCCAGATTTGTAGAGGATCTCTAAAGGGTAGCACAGAAGCGTAGCAGCTTTTATTCTGCTAGTTTCACTTAGGTGAGTCAGTTCAGCCCTAGAGTTTGCTTCCAGTTGTCTTCAGGCACTTAATGCAGAGGAAATGCTTTAACTGTTTGTGAAGAAATTATTGATATTGATTATTCCTGAATCCTTACTGTGATGCTACTCACAAAAGTGAAAATTGAGGTGCCTAATTAGCCTTTGGGCAATTGCCAAATTGCCAAGCCAGGGAAATAAACAAAGCACTGGAGAGACAGGCCTCAGCTCCCGCAGAACAGCAACCAGCAGGATCTCTTATTTATTTCCCTTCCTATTCGGTGCTGTGCTACTGATGGCCTGAAATTTCTGCTCAAATTACATGAAATTTTTATTCTTCTTTCCCTGGAGCAAGTCCCCACGTTAACACCTGTAACGAGATGCTCTGAGTCAAGCAGGTCCTCTCTGTGAGCTGGAGATCGGGCGCAGGCATGGACGGGGCTGGAGAGGGACCAGCACAGCTGCCCCGGGGGACACAGCTCCTTTACTTCCTTGCATGTGCTATACCCTTGGCATATAGGGCTGAGTCCCTCACATGGCCAGCCACATCCTGCTTTCTTGGGCTGGGCGTGCCACATCCTTTCAGCCTGCCCTGGTAGGGTGGCATGGTTGGCATCAATCTTTGGGTGCAATAGGCTCTCCTATGTTGTCTTTACTCTCCCATATCCTCAAAACTGCTCAATGCCCCAATACCTCTCTCAATCTCCCTTGGCCCCTTCCTGCCCCTAGCTGCCTATTTACCAGTGGGAAAGACAAACAGACTGGAAGCAGAAAGGTCGCAGTTGAGCTTCAATATATTTCCAAACCTCCTGCACGATGCAAGGTCAGCTCAAATTAAAACACATATCATATGCTTGCTCGGGCCTCTCCTGCAGTTATTCCTAGTGTGCTTCCTGTAATGACCCTGGCTGAAATTTGTTTTCAACCTGGAAAATAGAAAATAACATTTCTAGAGGCATTACTTTAGCTTGCAATTTCCCATTCACCCAGACTGAAGTTATTTTCAGATCCAGAAAAACAATGCAGTAAGAAACACAAAGGAGAATCTCTAGGAGGGAGCAGAGTGTGAATCATGCTTGCATAAGCCATGTACCCCAGAGCAGCAGCATGTGATGAAATAGTAAGGAAATCACCTGCCCAGTCTCAAGGCTGCCAAATCATGATCTGTTACCTGCACAGGCAGATACACCTTAGTGAGAGCTGAGGTGCTCTTGCTGCCTGGGGAGATTACCTGGCTGAGTGTGTGGGTGAGGAACCAGAAACACCCCAGCTGTGGTAGGATATCTCTGCATCCACATCAGTGAAGAAAGAAAAACATTCATCTGGCCTCTTTCATGCTCTGGCTCATGCTAGACCAAAGCGTAAAATTAGATCTGTTAATTCTCCCCATATCTGCTCTTTTGGTTGCTTTTGCTGCATTGTATGTTTGGGGAAAGCCTTTTTGAAGAAGTCCTTGCAAGTTAATTGTTCCCATCTTGGCATGGCAGCTGTGTGTGACTGTGCATAAAAAAAGATATGTGATGATGGCTGTTGTAATGAGAATGGGAGATCCATCTGGATCCCAGGATTTCACATTTATTTGGAATTTCTTAGGATCATTGTGAGTTTGGGAAAAAGAAAAGGTATTCAGCAGATGTAGAGATGCAGTGAAAGCAGCTACAACTCCAAAAATTCTAATAACTCTCTCCTTTCATTAAAAGGAGTGAGCCATCTGTAAGGCACTGGCTTAAACCAAACACCAACAAGCATTAGGGGCTCATTGTTATTCTTTTTAGTAAAAACAATTAAAATAATTACAGAAATGTCATTAGGGAATGTTAACAGGCAATGAATAGGATATTAGTGTTATCTATCACTTTGAGCACCTCTAGCATTAACTTTTCTTGTGGGTGGAGAAGAAACTAAGTGGCATCTTTGAGCAATGGCAATGAAAGAATGGTGATTACGGTTCTGGCACTTAATGAGAGCAGGCACCATTTGTACAATCCTGTCATGACTACGAGGCCCCTGCAAGTCACAGCCTGGCAGTGGGACAAGTGGGAAGCTGTGGAGGGAGCCCAAAGCAAACTGACAGGCAGAGGAGGACATAAGCTGATCTCCTGCCCAGCCACTCATGTTACACAGGGGCAAGTAGCCCATCTTCTGTCAACAACTCATGCTGCAATGGTAGCCTGCCTCTGCTGGGAAGGACCCAATAGTGCCTGTTCACACAAGGAGTCCCTCTTCTTTTATACCTGTATTCCTTGCCTTCTGAGAGTAGCCCAGGACACCCTCGAAGAGCAGATGAGCCACTCTCCTGCACAATGCCAAGCAGAGCTAAGGCATTAACTCCAGATCTCACTGTCCCACCTGCTGTGGGAATACAAAGGCTGTGGAGCCAGAGGCTGCTGGGCTTCGGAATGGTGCTGCAGCTGGTCCTCAGCAACAGCATTGCCAGGTCATCTTCATCATGCATCTACTCCCACCAAAGCTGGGCAGTCTTTGGGACTGTAGAATAACCTTCCTTTGAAAGTAACTGAAAGCCAGTCAGCAAGAATTTTCAAAAGACTAGCTGAGAAAAAGGCAGGAAAGATTTTATTCTGTTTACAGCAAAGGGTAAACTTCTAGCAGCCTGTGAGCAGAATAAAAGATTTTATTTATGTATTTATTTTTTGCAAGCCCTGTAATTTGTCTTTCTGGTGAGGTTTTGGCTCCAGGTGCCTTAACTTCAAAGGTTTGGTATACTGTGACTTAGTCTGAAGTGAAAAGCTGACAGCTCAGATGAAGACCCTCCAAATCTTAGCCTGATGGAAGACTTAAAGAGCCTCTGGTGCTTCTGTTGGCAGGATTAGTCCTACATGAAGGAGGCAGGGAAGTGATTTCTTTCCTCTTTCCAGGAAGCGTACATAGGTTCGCAAATCTCTTTGAGAAAAGCTGGCATCCTGTCTGGGCACCTCTCATGCTCTCTGCCCACCTGACCATACACACAGAGCAAAAAGGAGGCCTGTGTCCCAGCCATGCTGCAGGACACAGCCCTGAGGCAACCAGTAGCTTGACTACAGAGGTGCAGAGGGATGGGGAAGCGCAGAGGGAACTGGAAGGGCTGCAGTGGGACCAGGTTGGCCTTTCAGCCTAAGGAAAGGCCCCACTTCCTTGGCTGCTTTTGGCTTTTTCTCCCCACTTCTTCTGTGGTTGTGTTCTGGTTTCTCCTTTCACTCCACCAGTACCTCCCCCCCCTCCAAACTAGTGTGACTAAATCTTTGTCATCTGAGTGTGTTGGACAGCTGAAAAAAGTTAATTGGTGGCTTTTTTTTTTCAGGTTACTTGTCTCCCTGACCTTCCTTTTTCTTTTCTCCTTGATTTCACTTTTGCTTTCTTCAGAAAGTGCACTGTTAGAGCTCCTACTCCACTACAGATCTCTCCTTCTCTTCCTCCTTTTCAGTGGTACCTGAAAAAGCTACGACTCTTTTTCATCTTCACCTTGCTGCATGGTCACTTCAGCCATCAGCACAAATGTTGGCTGCAATCTTTGTACTACGGGCTCTGTCCCCTCTCCACTACCCCAGTTCTCCTCTCCACACTGAGATCCTGGCTGTGGCATGTTTCTGTGCCTCACCTCCCACTCTGGGCAGCGTGAGACCCTTATCTCCATCACCTCTTGTTACCTGTCCAAGCAAACACCTTCCCTGGAGCTGCAAGTCAATGCCCTACACCCCTTGGCCTCATTGCCTTGCTGTGCTGCCTTGAAGGTCTCCTTTGTCACTCAGAGTGGTGTACACTGGGGTTATAGACCCACATGGTTTGTAATAACCTTCCATTGGCCTCTCATGAGCTGTATCCAAGCTTTACCTTCTGTTTCACAATGGGTATGGGTTATAATATCATTAAGTTTAGGACTACCTTACTCTTTTTTTTTCTGTGTATATAAAGAATGTAACACAGGGCAGTTGGTCCAAGGACAGAGCTTTCAAGGGCTATGTCTGTATAAACAACTACTCTTCTTTGCATAAAGTTATGAGTATGCCCATCTGCTCATTTTCTCCATATTTACATGGTAAATGTAGCCTCAGTGAATACAGAGAATTAGGCTGTGCACCAATTAGCCCTCTGCATTTAGAGACCACTTGAACACCCTCAGTGTTTCAAGACCAACTGAACTTAGAGTGAAGCCACATGAGCATAATGGTTTTTGGGATTAATTGCCCATGCAACACAATTCATTAGAAAGGTCTCTTTCAGCCTCTGAAGCTTCCTGGCTACCTGGAACATCAATTGGATTGGCCCAAGGCTATGGGCTGCTAATGTTGAGAGTTTTTCTAGCAGCAGCTGTCTTTTACATCTTACAGGTTTGGCCAAGATAAAACCTAGATTTCCAGTTAAAAATCTCATTTAAAAAATCAAGGGTATTCTATGCACAGTCTGGATCCTCTCATTTCTCCTCTTCTTGGAGTTGTCCCTGGCCTTTGGCATGTAGAAACCAGACTCCTGGCTCCAAGTGTGTGGCTTTCACTAGTTTTGCACTGTGTCAGGTGCTACTATGTTTACCAAACATGAGAACAGTAATTTTCACAAAGAATGAAAAAACCAAAATTGGTTATATGAGAGAAGACAGAGAGAAGACTGGAACTTTTTCTTTCTTTTTTGAGTTTTAGAGGTCTTTGGAAGCAAGAATAGTTGGTTTGTAAAATGCTCAGCCTTAATCCTTGACTGCTGTGTCAGGTCTAAATCCTCTAGCATGTAGCGTCCTTATTGGCATCACTGGAGTTTTTGGATGTTTCTAGGCAGAAAATACATGGTTTAGTTCTGTAATTTACTGACACTGAATATCCTAAGCTACCCCACCTCTGTGAACTAATGCATCCATCTACTTTTCTTTTTCTTCCTCTCCAGAAAAGCTTCATGGGGTTCTCAAGTGTATGTGCATTTCCTCTTCTGGCTAACCTGTGTGAGAAGATTACATAGTATGTATATATTTTCAGTCCTTAACCAGAAACAGAACATGGTAAATTTGCTTCTTTCAAAAGTCATCCTTAGGTAACAGAGCTTCCCGTACTTTACTTATGCTGGTGTCCTTTATAAAACCACTATCTAGGTGGTACAGAAGGAGCCTGCACAGAGTTCAGGTAAGTAATATTCTTCACAGTGATCCTTGTGGTTGTTTTAGTGCTTAAACCATTTGCTGAATTTTAGCATTTCCCAGAGCTCAAATATGTGGCACACTCACAGATGTGACATCTCCAAGAGGAAGCCAACTTTCTCCTGAGATTTTCTGAGCCCAAGAAATTTCTTCATTTCATTTGTTCACCCAGTTATGGTGCCCATATCTCAGTGCAGGTAGGCCACCAGCACCTGCATAACACTGTGAGGAATCAAAATTTAATGTCAGTTGTGAAGCATAAAACAATCCCAAGGTGTTTAAGAAAGTCAGGTGGATGGCATCCAGGAAAAACAACTCATGACAATGCTGACTTTGAGTCAGTTTCTAAGAAAGGCCAAGGACATGAGCTGGACCATTACTCGTAAAGTGTATTTGTCAATGTACTTACTTGGAGGAATACTCAAGCAGGTCTAAGGATAAATCAGGATTATCAGCTGTATGTTTGACTGATTCAGCTGCCAAGACTAACTTGCTCACCTATTTCTGCTCATTTAATTGGAACAGCAGATATCAGGAGTTTATTGGGAATGGGCTGATTGACATGAAAAGTCTTGCAAGTGTCTTTTGAAATGTTAGTCAGGACACATAAACTGAGTTTGAGCCCTGTGAGTTCAGACAGTGGAACGGAATGAAATTGTATATCATATGTTGGATTGCATGTGTTCAACTCAGCTTTTCTAATCTCCCCCCATACACTCTCTCTCTCTCACAGTCTTTGGTTTTTTACTTTCCTGTTTCTGTAGCTTAAAAAAAAAAAAAAAAAAAAAAAAAAAAAAAAAAAAAAAAAAAAAAAAAAAAAAGAAAGAAAACAACAAAACAAAACCAACCAACCAAAAAACCTCCAAACTTTTACCACAGATTTATTGTCCTAGTTTGTTTTAGAGACTGCAGTTTTGACTTTGAAGCTATACAGGAGTCCATCAGCCTCAACTCCAGAGCTCAGTCAGCAGATATTGATATACAGAATTTGCTCTTTTGGGCAGGTTCACTTTGCTGAAGTACAAGCACAGAGCCACAACTGAATATAGAGCAGTGAATATCATCCCAGTTATTGTCTGTTCTGTACACTTCACTGTGTTTTTTACTTTCTTAATAGATTCCCTTCCATATGCTAACACTATGGGTTTTGTTTTTGTTTTTTACAGTGTTCTAAGAAATAAACTGCCTTTTGAAGATTTTGATGGAGATAAATTTAGTACCTTCCCAGTAAGCAAAACCTTTCCTTTGGTACAGTAATCCTTTGATAATGAGGATGTCTCTGGGATTCCTCCTACTTTCTGCAAAGCCTTATCCATTCATGTGAAAATAGGTATAGGAATAAAATGAATGGAAGGTTTTCTGTCATAAAATGTCAGGTTTTTTCCTGGATGAAAAAGCAATCATTCATGTGTGCTACCTGGGGAAATGCACATATAAAGCTGTGCTCCCTGCAGAAGCAAATTGCTCTGCTGCTGAGTGGTTGTTTACTGAATTAATAAGAGGTGAAGTAAAGTCATATTAAACAAAAAAATAAATTGCCAACTTGTCTTATTTTTGCACCAAAGCATGCTAGGTGTCATTTATTAAAGTTTAGCAAAGGGACTCTGGAATACAACCTGTTTACTGGGTTTTATTCCTACACCTTGAGTTAGATTCTCATTTTAGATATTTTAAATTAAAAGTGCAAGGCTAATAATGGCTGCCCTATCTGTGTGTTTCTCCTGGCCTTTAGACATTGAGGGGCTATCACTGGCGAGGCAGAGACTGCAATGACAAAAACACAACCGTGTACCCTGGCAGGCGGTAAAGATTTTAATTACTTTAAAGGCTTCTTATTAACTGTGGCTTTGAGAAGAATGAGCTCCAGATTTTGTTTTGACCATACTGTTAGACAGCACATCACTGCTTGTTGCTTGATTTCACTGTGAGGGAGACAAGAGGGGATGATCAAGACCAGGGATGGGACTCATTTGCAGGGGTGGTGCACACATTTCTTTCCTTTCTCTAAAGCATCTGCAGCTAAAATGGGTCAGACAGATTAAAGGTGGGGAGGGAAACCATGCCACTGACTAAAAGGGTTAAGTTTCATTCACCAGCTTCCAGTATTAACTTTAAATAAATATTGCATTTTGCATTTGCATTTTGCTAGGAAAAATTGCCTCTCCTAAATCCAAAGGGAGAAAAACCCCACCCTTCCATGCAGAAGGGAATTTCTAATTCCTTTTTAATCTTGGTGGGAAATGGCACTGGGGATCTGATTTTCTGATTTTTTGGTGACATTGCTTATCCTTTTGTGTCTACATTCTAGTCCTGATAATTGGGATGCAAAAAGTGACTCTAACTGCAATGGCATATGGGTAAGTAAATGAAGTTGCACCTTCCTGAATGCTGCTTCTCTTTTGTCCTCTTCAGTCTTTGATTTAGTTTACAAATGTTTCTTTTTTATTTATTCTGTTTTTATTAGCTGATATTAAGTTTGTTTATTGATGCTTATGATTGTTTAAATTATAGCTTATATGATTAATTTAAATGTACATATACTTATTAAAATAATGTAATAGAAAACATCATGATTATGATGCAGTGCCTCCTGCAGGCAAACATTCAAGAATAACTAAATTCTCAGCCTCTGTTTTGCACTGCCATTCTTCAGGTGCTAGATAGATGCTGTTGTCTACCCTTTCTCTTCTTCAACAGGGTGTGGATCCAAAAGATGGAATACCCTATGAGGAGAAATTCTGCAAAGGTAAATCATTAGAGTCAAAACAATAAACCATGTGTCTTATGTATTAATTTTATAAATATTTTGATATTTGCACATTCACAATGCAAGGGAAAGACAACAGGCTTTATAACACCATGAGAACAGAAAAATTACTGAGTTTTTTTTAATCTTGAGGATGGGTAAAGATGAAACTTGAAAAACACAGGCTGCTGGTAATTTCCTTTTAAAAGTCAGCTCAGTAATGAAGTTGAATACATAGATCGGGGACAGCAGCAAACTGAGATGTCACCTCTGCATCTTCTCTGGTGCCTGAAGACTAACCCAGAGTAATGGCTTTGAGATCTAGGGAAGCAGCTTAACATTTGCATTTATCCAGTTTTTACCTCTTGCCATAAATACATACATTTTTTTCCAGAGAAGGCCCTAAAGGGGTGAAGTGATGGCATCAGCTGATCTCCCTGGCCATGATGTGGGTGGGTGCCTGTGTGTCCACATTGCACAAATAAAAGCCTCACAAACCAGTGGTGACTGCAGTTGCCACTCACCTCACCTTACACTGAAATCAGTATCCTGGGGATGAACCATTGCCTGGCAAGACTCCTCAACATTTATAGATGAAAGGCTAATCTACAAATGTTAAGTGACATTAATTAGAAACCACACAGATTGTTCTAGCAGAAATACTCATATGAGTAGCACATCTACCACCCAGTTCTGTTATAAGGAGCTTTGAGCAATTTTCTGAGTAATCCGATTTCCCTAAATGTTTAAGTACTTTTAAATGCATAATCTATGGATAGTAAAAATAAACACTGTCTGCACAGCAGAACCTCTGCTGAAATAACACACAATTTGAATACAACCAGGATTCTTTTCCAATTAGCAAGACCTCCCCCTGTTTTTCATGCCCAGTCCCCAGTCGTTTCTCTAGGGTTGTTGGCAAATGCCTGTTAGACAGTTTCTGCTGCAGATGGAGTGAAAATCTTATTGCAGTGTCTGAACATTTAAGCCACGTGAAGAGTGGTGTAGTCAGTCACCCTGTGACTCCATCAGCCACTGCTGTTCCTCTTTAAGCACTCTCCAAGCTCCGTTTCAGTTTGCTCTTTCTGCCCATGTGACTAACAAAATGCATCCATCAGGTGCAGACTCGAAAGGGGTCGTGCTCTTGGGAGACTCGGCCGGCGCTCACTTCCACATCCCTCCCGAGTGGATGACTGTCACGCAGATGTCAGCGGTGAGGAATCACGTTCAGCCTGCCAAAACCACTGACTGCCATTTGCTTTCTCTGCTGTGCTGCAGGTTGCCAAGGGGAAACAAGTGCAAAATGCTTCACTGCACTGGAATTTGTAGTTATGGTCTCACGTGTATCGGTCCCCTCCTGCATCTGCTTCTATGCAGATAAAAAAGCACAGCCCGGTGCTGCTGCCGCTCCTCCGACATCTGTGCAATTGGGTCAGGGAAGAGTTTGGCTGCAGTGTCCCGGTGCTGTGCCAGAGACACAAACCAGGACATCTGGCTTTCCACACACGTGCCTGCAGCTCAAGGAGACCCATGCTGTCTGTGGGATCAGACCTTCCATTCGCAGGCTGGTTGGGATGGCTCCTTGCTGTGAGAGTGTTTGCAGAAGTGACCCTGCTGACAGTTGGGGAATTTCTGCTTTAGGGACCTGGCTAATTACGTGCCCTGGATTGTTTTCCCTCATCCTGTGGCATAAGTGAAATAGGTCTCATAACTCCAGTGTTCTGTTTTTGAGGATTGTTGAACAAATGCATTCACAGGTGTTTGAGGGTCATCCAAGTATTTGTAATAGATTTGTCCTTAAGGGAAGGGTTCCTGTGACCATAAAATATCACTGCCACACTGACATCTATCCTAGGGTGGTATCCCAGCATTTCCTATTTTCAAGAAACAACAAAATGCACCTGACTGTGAACTACACTGAGCCTGTTGCAGTTCACTGGCATGTGATGAAATAATTGAAAGGAAAAGATCATTCCAGCAAGCTGCAATTATGGGGTGGAGATAAATGTGCCAGGTATGTTCCTAACCTTCACTATTGTTTGCTATCCTGAAGTGCTGTCAGTCCCTAGACAGGGAGGACTGTACCTTGTCCTTCTCTGCACAAGGGTCTGTTGCACAGGGGTGAGCAGATAGATGATCATTGCCCACCCTTCCTGATGAAAATCTTCTACTCATCCACTGGTGTCTGTAGAATAAGGTTACAGACATTTTCTGGAGAACAATTCTTTTTCCAGACTGTTAGTAGTTGCAGTGCTGTGGGAGGTCTGAGTTTCATGGGTTTTTTCCACTTTTGCTCCCAGAGCTGATTTAAATGTTGCAGATTAGCCATTGTTTTTCTTTGTTAAATGCTTATGAGCAACAATTAGACGAATGACACTGATGACAGAGCTGATGAGGAACATAATAAATTAGCACTAATGATAATTGAGATTATCTCATCTAATAAAGATGATCATAATACTGATGGCTATGATGATTCTAACAGTAACACTGATAGTAAAGCCATGTAGGCAAGACCAGTTTTAGACTATGTCAGCATTTTATTATCACTGTAATGAAGATTTAGAAAGAACTTCTCTTGCTTGAAGCTTGCTGATCCACCAGCTGGATGGGTCAAGGTCTGCTAATAGCATGCCAAGGCACAAGCTTCAAGGTTGGGAGCTGGAGTGGAGATTACAAAAGTGAGTTTTGGAGGCTTTTTGTTACTGTTTGATGAGTGTAGAGCAGCTTGCACGAGGAGGGAACTGGTGCACTCTGTGTAAGGCCCAAAAAATATATGTGAGATTTGGGATAGGAAATAACATGGGTTTTTTTCTAGGACTATTTCCAAGCTTTCCTACCAACCTGGCAAAAATACATCAGTTAAATATTAATGCAGACATACAGAGATCTCAGTGGTATAAAAAACTATTATCTGTGATTAAACTCTAGCAAAAGTAAAAAGTTATTTAATTTGGAGCTCACCATGAGTGCGAAAGTTGTCACCTGAGCACAAAAGCACTAGCAATACCATTTCTGAACTAATTCAGACTTTATCACTGCCTCTTCCTTCTCCTTGTCCTCTGTGTCTTGCTTTCTCTGTGAGGAATGTCAACAGCTGCAATTTAACTGCCTTGGGGTTGTGAAGGTGCAATACTGTTGTCTCTTGTGTTGTATTAAATGCCACTGGCAAATATCCTTCATCTCTAAGCTTAATTAACAAATTAACTGGTTTCAATGATTTTTCAGTGCAAGGCTTCCCTCAATGAGAATTTTGAAGCATATCCAGGGATGGTTTTGTGACCAGAGAGAGTGCAGAGAGTCTGTGTCCTAATCTTACAGGAAACATCTTTAATCTGGGACCACAGCAAGAATTTGAAGTTAGGCCTTAGAGAGGAGAGGATAAGGCATTAGCTTTGTGTACCTGCTGTTCCTTTGTGCTATCTAACTCAAGACACTTTGCTTTGATTCTGCCAAAATTTCTTTGATAAGACACATAAAAATATTAGTTTGTCAAACGGTTTTATCCACAGTCAATACTAGAGTAAGTTGAAAGCTTTAATTTTCATTTCAATAGAATCTCAAACCTCTACGTGGAATTTCAAATAGCACTTCCTCGCCCCTGCCCTGTCCAGATTTTTTATAATGTGTACAGGAAAAAGTTGTGTGCCTGTTAATTTAGATTTATTCAGTGTATTATTTTATTACTTTAATATTTTTCTATATTTTTACATATTCATTTTATATGCTTTCTATATTTCGCATATTTTTTATTTATATTTATCCTTTTACGTGTTTACATGTACAAGTGTTCACTTATACAAGTGTAAAGTTAAATTTACACTTGGTAACAATGCTGTGGGCTCATCTGCTAATGAGCACCACATCAGTGGCAGCTGTTAATTCCAGTTTTGAAGCTAATTAGGTGAGGAAATAATTTTTTAGGAGAGGTGCTGAGTATTCCATTAAAAGGCTCTGCAGAATGGTTGTTTTCCCTGATTTTGCTGCACGTAGTCTACCTTGCAAAGGAGAGGCTATGGAAAGAGAATGTGAATGAGAAGTTCACTCAGGATTTTTTTTTGGGTATCTGGATATTCAGCACAGGGGTGAAAAGATGGGTATTTGGGCTGAACAGCTTTGGAATTCATATGTCCATGCCGTTGACTTGAAGAGCATTGTTGGGAAGATGCTATACATTGGATTTTAGATTTTCTGGTTCACTTAAGAACTTACTGCCCTTTTAGCTTTGCTCTGTAAGGGTCATAACCCCCAGTGTAATCTGGTGCAGGGGGACATGCTTCTGTTATAGGTCTCATGTTGCATGGGATGCATCAAGTTGCATCATTCACTTTTCCCATATCAAGTCCTCTGGCATGCTAAATATCAGAGAGGGCACTCTTGTGTTCCAGTGCTATTTCCAAAGCCTTTACCTAGGAGCCAGTCACATATACAGCTAGCATCCCTCTCAGAGTATGTTCTTCCCACAAAGAGCACATGGAGGCATTACTTGGTGTGGAAAATACCCATTATGAGTTGGAAACATCTTCGAAAACTGCAGCTCAGGCATGCTATTTCTACAGCTGAAACAATCAAATAAACAAAACAACAAAAAAACCCACCACTCTTTCCTATATAGGGGAATTCACAGCTACCTTACACAAAGAGAATTATACACCCCTAAGAAGGGGTCGAGTCAACTTTATTTTGGCTTTCTGGTTATCAATAGCTCTTGGGTTTGCCAGACTTTTCTTTTAAGAGTTTCAGCAAGAATTGAGCTGAATGTTCATCCCTTTAACCTGAAAATTTGGATGCTAAAAATGAAGTGTAATGCAGTAGACATCCACTTTATAAGGTTTAGCAAAGCAGAAGAAGTACTGAGGGGTTTTTTGAGGTAGATGTTTTTTGCAGAAAGCTAATGTTGAAAATGCTAGTATGTCTAGCAATGGATATTGTGCTCCTGCTGCTCTGTCCATCTGCTTACTATTGACTTCCAAATAGCTACTAATTACAGCATTTTTCTGTTGTATGTCTGGAATAGAAGCAACTTTCATATCTCATTTTAGAGACATTTTTATTTTGAGGTAAAAGTACTATATTTATAAATATGATAGAAATAATACCCTTTCTGGAAAGATGCAATTTAAAACTGTTGGATCTCTATTTTGTTGCTGAACAAAGAGAAAAATAAATGCTACATTTATCCATAGTCAAGTAGATACCTAGTTGCCCACAAACTCAAGGGGTTCTCAGATATCATTAAAGTAACTGTTTCATATTATTTATTTCCTATTAGCAGAATTCATCATTTCTTCAAAATGTGGATTCAGGATGTCCCGAACACTCATCCCACTGACTTCTTTTTTTTGCACCACTAGAAAAAAAACAGGAGTTTGATTTGTGAAATTCTTTTTAAAAACATTATCTAGCATTTCTCTTGATCCAGTGAAATGCAGGCAGGTTTCTCCAAGCTAGTATTGTCATGATTAAGACATTGCATTTTGTGGGAAATAAGGTAATAGTTTTGTTAATTTCAAACCTCTGTCCCTTGCAGCTTTACAGAGCAGAAATGCAATTCGTGCTTTTTATAAAGATAGGCTGAGCTTTCTCAAGAGCTTAAGGTTTGCTTATTTGTGTACTTAGAATAATAAAGTTGCCTGTGGTGCTTAATACTCTCACCAGGATTTGTACTGCATTAAAATAATTTTAAAAAGAAACACACAATTTTCCTTCAAATTAAGGTATACCTCAATGATTTCAGGATTTCCAGGACTGACATTCCTAAAGGCTTGTATGAGTGTTAGGCTTCCAGCACCCTTTTGTATTCTGATTTTGAAAATCTCTTGCCCCAGCAACCCTGAACCTTCTTCCATTTAAGCCCAGCTTGGAACGTGTGCGTTTAGCATCAGCCATGGCTTTGGCTGCCCCATGCTTCAAGGTGGAACACATCTAGGAGACTTCCACTGAAATGAGACCCATCTAAAGCATTTGAGGCTAAATGGCATTTGAAGCTAGGCTGGAATAATTTTCTACTGATTCTCTGCTAAAATCTGGCATGTGGGCTGAAGTAGGTTTCTCAGCCAGAATAGTCTAGAGAATGGTATTTAAACAAGGCTGTGCTCAAGAGAGTTTTATGCTAAAAGTCAACACAGTTGCACCTCTAGAGTGGGACACATTTGCATCTGAGACTAAGCAACACAGTCTGTTAGGCTGTACTTTCCAAACTACATCAATGCAGAGTTTAAGGTTCAACAGTCTTCTGAATTTTCCATTAACTACTCATCTTCACCCTCTGGACCTGAAATATCTTCAAAAGTCTGGCCCTTAAGTGCTTTATTGGAACAGTGTCAATGCTAAATGTATATACAGTTTTCAAATTCAACTATAATTTTGGGCTCAAATGTTCCTCTTCAAATCAATTTGCAACTCAATTAGGTTCTGGCAAATTCATATTTAAGCCAAGTTTGCAGGGGAAAAAAACACAGTTACAAATTACTGGGACTTGTCCAATGAAGATATTGTTTTAGAGCGCCAATGGGAAATAATGAGAGAATTGTTCATAAAACAATTTTTTTAAAAGTATTAAATAATTCTTATCTCTTTAATACTCTAATATATGTGTCACTTATAAGAGGTTGGTTTGGTGGTTTTGTTTTTTTTTTTTTGGTGCTAGGTTAATGGTTACTTCACCTCTAAAGCCTGCAAGGAGGAAAATATTGCAAATGGCCAAGCTATGCTGTATCCCTCCACATCTGTTCATAGCTGTGCCCTTGGATTAAGTGCTTGTTTGCACACAAAGCTAACAGATTTTAAGAAGGCAAATTTGAAGTTTCCATGCAGCCCTAAAAAATGAAAATTTTTTATTTTTATAAGTATCTACACATACACACGAAGACACATATATGTATGTGAGAGAGAGAAAGAGAGAACAAACTGAAAGATAATTAAGACAGCCCCCTTTTCACCTTGGTAACTAATGCAGATGTACTGCAAGTGGGTCAAATGTGCTGTTACATGCTTTAAACTGGCATCTGCTGTGCATTAGACTGCTCAGAGCATGGCTTCAGGATTTCCTGTGCCCCACAACCCCCCCTTTATTTGCCTTTCCTCCCTTTTCCCTGCATCTCCCTCCATCCTCTTACAGTCAAAACCCTTAGACATATACTCAACCCATATCCTCAAGTATAGCTCCCATTCACCTAAACAATAATTTTCTGGGAATTAGAACTTGGTGGGGAGCACAAGATTTAGCTCTACTCTAGCTCCTCAGTTAGTCTGACCCTCCTGGATAAAGAATTACCCGCCTGCTTGTTGTTTATAGCTGTGAGGTCTTAAGGAAACCCCACAATTTCTTGAAGAGAAAATGAAGCTAATAAATTATATGGATTAAACCAGCCTGTGGGTTCTCTGATTTTATGTTTTGACCTTCTTTTAGTTATTACCTTTTTCATCAGCAGTTTTTCCTCTTTATGAGCGCATTGGATTTATACATTTGTCTTTGCAAGCGTACCCCAGACTAGGAGAAACTGGAAATTTATTCCATGTTCTGTCCTTCTGGGGTGGCACAATTTTTCAAGGCTATTTTCCTAACCTTTCATGATTTTTGGGACATTCAGAAAACAAAGTGAGAAAGAGCAGGGCACTGTGTTTTGAATGTGCAACATGGCTTGCATCTGTAGAGAGGTTTTCTCAGGGGCAGTCACTGTAAAAAAGCATTAGGGACTAATATCAGCAAAACAGAGTAGGGTAAAGGATGCATATATTTGCACAGGAAGGTTATGTCAGATGATGTGTTCTTCTCCCTTGTCCCTGCCATGCTCAGAGGCCTTACTGACTCTGTTGCTTTAGTGCCATCCCCAAAATTTAGTCAGGACCAGGCAGAGGTTTTCAGGGGATCAGATGTTCTCAGCTCACCTTGCTGTAGAGGACAGGGGATCTTTGAGAGAATTTGACATTATGCCCTTGTCATATTCTCTGGGGACATCACGCTGTCATCTCTTCCTGTGCCCAAGGCTGACACACCTTTGGGCAGGACAGATGCTGGAGCAGTCAGCTGCTGCCTTGGGGGTCTGCAGAACCTGCTCACATGAGGAGGAGTTTTGGACCCTTCCAGCAGGAGTTTTGGACTCTTTCAGGAAAAAAAGGGCACCAAGAGCTGCAATTCAGATATCTCCTCTGCTTTTCCTTCCTCCATCTCTTCATATGCCTGTCTTACAAAAGCCAACTTTTTAAGAATATGCGTACATAATTACCACTACTAGCGGTAGTTGCAATTGCCGCTGTCTGGCTAATGCTCTGGCTAAGAACTGTTCAATTTTGCTAAGAGGATTTTATGTCTGTGAGGGTGAAACCGGGTTGATTTTAAAATTTCTCTTTCAGAAATCATTTGCTAATCTCCCCATGGCTTTCAGTGATGAGTTTGACTGGCCCCAGTTCTCAGAGATCACTGGATTTCTGAATTCCACCATCGGGTAAGCCAACAGACAGAGCGGCCAAGGCACAGCAAGTCTCTAGGTCTCTCAGAGCACAGCAAGGAAAAAAAACCAAAACAGTGCTTGAAAGGAAAGAGAAAAACACTATTCAGCTCTGCATCTGCTCTTTCTAAAACCAAGGTCAACCCTGGATCAAGGGTTTTTAAAGTATATTTTAATTATATAAGCAAGTCTTCCTGAAATTCAGGGTAGGTTTTAGAACTGGTCAAACTGTAATTTAGAAGGAGAAAAAACCCAAAGAAATAAAAGATAAACTTTTTTTTTTTACAAAATTCAGGGGAATGAGAGCATTGCTGGAAGTAACAAAAATCAGCCTTTCTCTTTTCTTATTTTTTTTTTTTTTTTAATCTTCCTCTCTTCCTTATGTTTCCTTTTTGCTGCTGAAACAGTGGAATAAAGGGTATCCCCATGGTTATTTCATAGTGTTCCCTGCTGGGGGGAAATCTTTCTTCTCCCCCTCCCACTTTTTTTTTTTTTTTAACACATTTAGAAGGAAATAGCAAAAGGAGAATTTGAAAGAGTCTGTGACCCAATTTGCTGTGTTAGTTTGGCTCATGTGGATGGGGTAGGTTGTAGATGGAAAAAAGTAAGTCTCTGCCAGAAGGGAAGGAAAATAAAGTCCAAACACAAAACACCTTGAATGCCTGCAGTTGTAACTGTGAAGTTAAAAAAAGAAAAAATCTTTTTATTAATCATGTCTCTGGCCAGCATTTAGAGGCCTTTGAATCCTGCAGGATCTGTAAGATACAACCATCTACCAGTGCCTGGTCTGACCTAAGTTTCAGATAATTTTTATTTTTTATATAGGATAGGTCGGGAATACAGCTGAACGCCAAAACAAGCATGGGTCAAGCCTGAAGATGCTTTTTACCAGCAGAACTTAAAAGTTTAAAAGTTTTTATTTTTTTCCAGGAACAATATCTGTTGCACCATATACCTGGACATTTGTTTCCTTTTTTCTCCCTGTGCAAAATCCAGGCTCTCAGCCTCAGCTACATTCACACAGTATCTGCTTTAAGGCAGTTTACTCCTGGACAAGCCAACAGGAAAGAACTGTGCAGCTTCTCTATCAGAGCCATAGCAAAACTGACGTTTAAAAATCTGTTACAATGCCCAGCTTCTCAGTACACAGTACTCCTCTGGGCTCCAAAGAACCTGAAGCTCACAAGTGATCAGAGCTTAGAAGTGCCCCTGAAATTGTCAGTGATAAGCTTTGGTCCAGTGTTCAGTTTTTAATCTCTTGCACTCCTGAAAGAAAAAAAAAAAAAGAACAAACAGCTGCAGCCCAGATAGAAATGACCATGTACTCATGGCTGGGAGCTTGCTCTTCTCATCACCCTTTGGGCTGCTATCCTTTTCATTTGTTTGGGTTTGTTTTTTGTTTTTTTTTTTTTCTCATTTTTCTCAACAGTGCAAAAAAAAGGAGAGAACTTATAACAGTCAAGCATAACCTGTTTTCAGATTAATCTGTCCAAGATTTATGATGTTGGGAAATGATTCCCCTGCCAATATTTCTTCTCTTTTACTTACTGTTCCATAACAACCAATTGAAAAGTCAATTTGTGAACAACCATTTGATAAATGATGTATAACACAAAGGTTTTTAAACACCTTATCTGAAAGACCAGGATAAAAGCATTGTTCCTGGATGGAACAATGACAGAGAAACTCTTAATTGATTTATAGTTTCTGAGCAGGTATCTTTGCTTTATTTTAGGCCACCATGTTCAAGATTAAAAAGATTTATGACCACAAAAAAAGAGAGATGGTGAAATAGAAGCGTATACATAACTGGGGTATTGAGTTTTTCAGAGACAAGAACATACTTCATTTTTAATATCAACCGTATTTTCATCATTATCATACGACTTTAACAGTTTGCATTTTCTCAATTTATTTCAGAGGGTGGACAGACTCTCTGTATCTACGTTTACGCAAGAGAAATCGCTGTAATCACAGAGACTTGCAGAACATTTCCCAAAATGGTATGTTAACTTTTTAAAACTTTTTTTATTATTATTATTTTTAACATTACTAGTGCTAATAATTGATGCTGCATTAATGAACATCTGTCAGGAACAAAGAGAAACCCCTTCTTAATTGCATGCATTTCTTATGGAAAAATAAAGAACAGCCCTTACTTAACCCAGTTGTGCTGGCATCTTAATGTGCTCTCAGAACAGATTTTTAATAAGTAATCAAAGACATAAACAAAACTTAAGACTTTTGGGTTTTGATTAATTTATTTTGTTGGGCTGGCACACATCATCTTTCTATTTTAAAATATTTATATACATATATATANTACGCAGCAGACCTGTTCTACCTAGAATTAATGAAAGTGTCTTGCATGGTATCCCAGTATGCAGGGAAGTAGAGGAAGATTAATACAAGAAATAAGAAGTGGGTAGAGAAGCAGCTAAGTAGGGAAGAGCAGTGGGTTTGAGAGCAAAACCGTGTCCCTCCTGCATCTCTCCTGAGGCTAAAAATGCTGCTTAACATTTGGAGTGGTGACCTTAGAGCAAAGACCAAGGTACCTGCTTGACGACTTCTGTGAATGATGCCAAACTGCAAAGTATTAACCATCCTGGAGTGGGACATATCCTTACACAGGAATCATTTAGATGATCTTGGGAACAGCAGTGGCAGGAATTGCAGCAAATACATGCTGCGAAATTGTACAAAACATGCATGACAGAAGTGATGAGACTTCTCTGTAAACTAGTGGCCCATCAGCCAGAGGTGGTGGAGGGGCAGGGGTGTTGGGGTGCAAAGAGAAATTCCAAGAAACTATCAAGAGTGCAGGGTAGAAGAGGAAAGAGAGTAAGAAGGTTGCAAGATGCATCATGCATGGCATTTTCTTTAGAGACAGGGAGACAGTCCTTCCTCATATAAGTCCTAAAAAGACCTCAGATTCGGTGCCATTTATCTAAGGAGGACTGACCTTGATGGAGACACAGGGAAAGGTGTTGGGGAGAATTAGGGCAATGGAGACTTCTGAAAGGATTATATATCATGTTGACATTTCAGCAAAGCATTAATTAAAAGGTATTACCATTTTGAATTCCTTTGAGGCATAAACACCACAGAAGGGGAAGAATGGTTTAAACTGAAGGATAGTTCTGGTACAAGAATATGGGTTTTCATTAACCTCTGTTTGGAGGGAAAATTAAAAAAAAAAAAAGTTACTATCAAGGAGTGAAAACCTTAAACCAGAGGAATGAAGGCAAACAAGAAATCCTGAGTTTTCACAGGGGTTGTATGAATGGCTGACAGTAGTCTTACTTATAGAGGTTTATGTTGTTAGCTTTTGTGTCTTGGATTAGCTGATGTCCCTAACAGCAGGTTTAAAAGGCACTTGATTATGCTGTGATTATGCCTTTTTGTTTCTATTGTATTTAATTAATTTTCATGCTTCAGAAAACTGGCTGCAGAAGCCTGGGAAAATTTATTTTCCTCGGGTAGATAATTTGGCTATATGGGATGTTCTTCCTTTCCAGCAGATGATTCATGCTGACTACAAATGAGGAGCCCTGCTGCCTCTAGAACTACTTAGAAACTTATTAAATGGTTGGAATTCCCTGAAAAAAACTGGGATCAGAAAGGATCAGCCCCAGTCCTCCACCTCCAACAAACGGATACATATAAATATCTCTAAGGCAGGTGCCAAGAGGACTGTGCTGGAGTCTTTTTGGTGGTGCTCAGCACCAGGATGAGGAGCAATAGCCATAAGATAAAATTCAAGAAGTTTCACCTCAACACGAGGAGGAACTTCACACTGAGGGTGGCAGAGCACTGAAGAGGCTGCCCAGGAAGGGTGTGGATTCTCCCTCTCTGGAGACATTCCAAACCCACCTGGATGTGTTCCTGTGTCACCTGCTTGAGGTGACCCTGCCTTGGCAGGGAGGTTGGACCAGATGATCTCCAGAAGTCCCTTTCAGCCCTAAAAATTCTGTGAGTCTGTGATCTTACCAGGCAGAAGAGGTTGCACAGACAGGGATCACTTCCAACGCTCAGGTGGGCATTTTCACCTTAAAAATTGCATTCTGGTGCCAGCACCAATGACACTGGCAATGCCTCTCATATGCCCTCCTTCTTCCTGTGGTACACATGGTGGTCCTGAGGCTTTGAGTCTTCTGTGAAAGTGTTTTACGTCTTTGGCATCATCAGTCAGGTGCTTCTGACTTTCTTGCCTGTAAGTTGCAGGGCACTAGAGTTGGTGACTCCTATCATTGCAGTCACCCAGGTGGGCTTTCTGGTGTGAGAGAATTAAAAAAAGGGCCAAACTAGATGGTCAAGGATGACTAGCCCAATGGTTCTTCTCATTTATATCCAATTTGTCTCAGTACCTGATACCCTAATTATATTGTTCTGCTCTTTTTACATTAATGGGAGTAGTACTTCTTGTGCTTCCTTTTCCCAATTCCCTTGTAGGTTTTTTAATAATCTCTCACTGTGTTCATAATTCGTTTTTCTCTCCACATATCCCCTTTCCACTTACACTACAGACATCTGCAGGATATAAAAAGAGGTGAGCCCGTGTCAGGGCAAAAGACACTGCAGAAAATTAAGAAGTGAATTTAAAAAGGGAAAAATTGCCAGTGAGAGAAGAATCTCAGGATATCTTCTCTAAATCATCGCACTGACACTACATTGTGAAGATTCACTTTTATTGCCTCATTTGGTGTAATAGTTTCCCAGAATGGGAGGATTTAAAAAGCCACCCTCAGTGTCAATAAAGCAAACAGCTGGCCAGCAGCCTGACCTAAACCCACCCGGGACAACTCAGCCTTCCTCTGAAAATGTTGCTTCACAGCCCCACGTGTGTGCAAGGAAAGGATGCTGATCTGGTGGAGGAGATATGCAGCCAAGAGCTAGAGCCCAGGGATGGCAAGCCAAGCCAGGCACCAAGAGCAATGCTCCTGTCCAGCTCCCCTACAAAAGCACCAGCACTGTGTCAGATTCAGCATGAAGGGACGTTCCCTCACCGCTCTTCTCAGGACATGCATCTTCACCATGGAGAAAGGCTTCCCCAGCCTCCATGCTAACAGGATTTCTGCCTTCCCTTTCTTAAAAAATCACATTGTTCTCTGGAGGTGGTGGACCCATCCCTCACAACTGGAAGCAAACCCAACCTTATTTTCTCAACCAAAACTGAAAAAAAAAACCCCCACTGATCTGAGAATATTTGGAAGGCAGCAGAGAGAGAGAGGCAGGAAAAAAACAGGGGTAGATTCCAGGACATTCAACAGTGTGAGGGTAACTGTTCTGCTTTGTCTCCTTTTCTCTCGAATGTTTTCATCACAGATTGCATCCTGTATCACAAAAGCATCCTTGAAGACTCAATTTACCCATGAAAACTGTTTTCTAAAAAAACCCTTTCATTTTCTTGATGTTTTGATTTGTAACTGTGCTAATGCTTTCCACAGAGCTGCTTATAACTACCTATGCTTGTGGAGGTAATACATACCCAAGGACGGTTTACTTCTTTTTTTGTAAATACATTTTAATTTCTAGTGGTCCCACTAGTTTATTTATGCTGAAACTGCAGCCGCAGTCCAGGGAGCCTTGTGACAGAATGGCTTAAACAGAGGGTGTTCAGCTCTAACTGAAAGAAGGGCTATTATACAAAAAAAAACAACTGTTGGTAGTTATGTTCCAAGCCATAGTTTCAAAGGTTTTTGTGGGGCTCTTACCCTGCTGAAAAGAGCTTCTCAATAGAAGGGCTGGATTTTTGAATGGATCAGCAACCCCCAGGAGAGAAGCAGCAGATTGATACATTCATTTTCAGCTTGGAAGAACTGGATTATTTAAAACATAAAGGATTCCTTGATATATGCAGTTGGCATGACTGTGAGTGATAATAACAAAGGCATCACTATTAAAATGCAAAGTGTATTATTGCCACCTTAGGGGTTTATCTCTTAGATCTCTTCCGCCATACCAATCCCGCAGGGATTTAATGATGTTCTGTCCACAAGTTTCCCCTCAAGAGCAGCAGGGAGGGCAGGATTTACTCCTCAAAGCAAGCTTCAGAAGCAGAATGCAGAAAAGGGAAGAGACAGACCAGGGAAGAGTTGAGCTGAGAATAGGAGGAGGATAATACAAGAGGAGCTTTATGGTATCTTTCCCACCTCCAGCTGCCTCTCCAGAAGTGCACAATCTCTCAAGCATCTTGTGATGTATCTGCCAGCCCTGATGCAGGTGTCTTGGATACTCTGAGATGTCAAAAATGGCACTTGGTGCCTATGTTTAGGACCTGAATCAGTCCCAATGTGGTATAGCTGTGAGACACTTACTCTCTCAGAAGAGTGAGAACAGTTCCCTTTGCAATTTATAGGGAAAGTTAAAATAGATCAACTGTTGACAAGTCAGGTTGGCTGGTTTACAGAAGACTACTATGTTCAACAGATGGGAAGAAGCTGCCAGATCTGGATTAAAAGCCAGATCCAAACAACCCTGCACTTAAAAGTATTTGATTTTCTACAGGCTGAAGTGTACAACTCAGATAAGAAAGCAGCAGGTCCCTGGATATAGCTTTACTTCTTAGTGCCAACACCTAAAAAGGTTACAGAGATGAATTGTTGCTCCATTTTTACTCTCAGTGCTTCTACATTCTTGGAAATATGTAATGTGGTTTGGTTTTGCATTCAGAGGTGTTTTGTCACTACAACAATGTTGTACTATTTCTCTTGTTCCCCCTATGTGTGTTCAGGTGGTTCTTCAGGAAACCTCCTCTCTTTAATAAAAAGGTGAGTGCTTAACGGGATTCAAGAGCTAACTCGAGGCACAGGAGCATTGATGAAGTTCTACCTCTTTGACAGAAAAAAGCGAAGCACTGTGAGGATTATATTATCCATGAGTGTTCTAAAAAGCACAGCTTCCCTTGACCAGTGTGCTCTGAAATGCTGGCTGCTTCTTCTCTAGTATAAACATTATTAAACAAAAGAAAAACTGGGTTTAAGTGCGGATATCACCATCTCCAGGGCCTTGAACTTGGCTCTGTTAAGCCAGTGGAGCATTTCCAGTGATTTTAGGGAAGAGAATAAGCTCTTCCATAAATCTGTGTGTTGGGTCCCCTTAACTGCATGTAGCAATGTAGACAGACACGGGCAGGCCCACTGTTATTTCCATATGGCTATAACTGAGTAGCTACTGGGTAGTGAGAGGCTGCAACTCTCCTTTTCAGATGAATTTGGGTGGGTTGTAGGTCAGCTGGGTTTGATTTACTTTGCTTGACACTGATATAGTTTGTGTCCTAAAGGATTTATTTTTCTCTCCTCCAGAAAAAAGTAGTAATGAATCCTTGCCCTCTAGCACTGAGATTCAAACCACATCCTGATTTGATCTTGAGTTCAATTCTACACATAGATTTAGTTGTCAGCCAAACCTAGTCTTCCTCTCCCATCTCTGATTAAAAAATT
This sequence comes from Promerops cafer, assembly GCA_013398275.1. Lineage (NCBI taxonomy): Eukaryota > Metazoa > Chordata > Aves > Passeriformes > Nectariniidae > Promerops > Promerops cafer. The sequence continues at coordinate 384,677 of VZSE01015151.1, forward strand.
CCCATCTTGATTCATGTCTTTGCCCCAAAGTAAAACTATTTTATTTGGCTTCTGAATAACACAAAGAAAATGGAAAGCCAGCAGGAAAAACAGTGAAAAAGACAAGTCCATGACCAGAGAAAGGGAGAAGAGAAAAAAACTTCATTTAAGTCACTTTACTGAAATATAAAACCAGAGCAAAAAAAAACAACCACCCCCCCCCCAAAAAAAAAAAACCACAAAAAATAAAAACCTCTCACAAACACAGGAGCACAGTCATTTGGGTATTGGCCATATCCAACTAGGATACTTACAAATGTGATCTCTCTCACACAAGCATGGTGTGTGATTCAGACACTGGGAGCGTATTTCCCTATTAACATAGTTTCATATTTATCTTTTAGTTTGGCCAGAAACCAGCTGTTGGACTATCCAGCCATAGTTATCTATGCTACAATTGGGAATGATGTCTGCAATGGGTAAGGTGCACACTAAATGAACATTTATATCAGCATAAATTTGACTTCCTTAGAGTACTGCTGGCTGCCTGTACGTTTGTGTCTCGCTGCTTTGTGCTTCTCCATGATGGCATTTTTCTTTGCTGTTGGTCCTTCTTTGTTAATTTTCTGCAGAAAATATTTGTTGTTTCCTTACTTGTATTTGTCATAGGCACTTACCAGTCCTCATTTGGAGCTTGCATTTCTTTCCTTCTTTCTTTCTTTCTTTTTTAAGCCAGTCATAAAATGACTAATGGTATGTCTGAAGTAATTATTTCTAACTTAGCAGAGGAAATGAATAATAACAACAGGAGGGGGGAAAAAGTGTTTAAAAGCATGTATATCCATCTTACCCAGTGTGCCACCTCCTCTCAGGAGGGAGAGCATGACTGGTTCATCATTTCTGATGAATGACAACGTAATCCCCTGTTGAGGTGCGTTTCCACCCTGCCTCTGCTGCCTGCACTCTTTGCTGTGTTCTCCTGATGAGGTGTTTTGTCTTTCTGTCTTTATTCACGTCATCAGCTCTGCAGGAGAATGAGCTGAAGCTTTCAAAACTAATAGTTTTGGTATTACCCATTAGCAATGCTCACAGGGACACCAAGAGGTCACTTGCTGGATGCTTCCCTTCCTCCTGGTAATGGGAAGGCAGAAAATATCTTGCAACCAGGCCAATGCACAGCACATCCATACTGCAGTTTTGCAGAAGGTCTGAGTGCTGTTGCTAGTGCAACTTTATTTTCACCATGGTCAATCTTCAGCTTTTCTTGTACGTGGAAGAAATCTATCTTACTTACACAGGGACTTTCAAAACACTCACTTTAATAAATGCTGCACACTCAGCTAAGTTTCCTTCCAAAGGTTTTGAAAATTCTCACGTGCAGATTATATAATGAAGTGGGAGCTACATTCAGGCTGTCAGATGTGGCCATGAAAATGGTCGAGGTTTCATGTCCTGAAACTGCTTACCAGGCAGTTCATAGGTTGAAACTTTGTTTGCCATGTGTTGTGTTCCAGATGAGGCTGTCCAAAGGCCAGGCAGGGCTTTCCTTGGCAGTGCAGAACCTGGGAGCCCTTGGCTGTGGCAGAAGTGGGGCCACAGGGGCATCTTTTAGGTTCTTTCCTGGCATGACCCTCACCCTAGCCACATGCAGGCAGCACGCAGAAATCACCTCCCATGAAACCTTCACCCTCTGGTGCTTGTGCTCTCTCTGCACCACTGCCCAGAACTGCCAAATCTGCCCCCAGCACCCTGCTCCTGTTAGGGGAAAGATGCACAAATCCTCAAAAGCAATGCTACCATGCTCTGACTGAGAGGGAAAAGTAGTCACAGGCTATCTGGAACTTGCTGACAGGACTGTCCTGGGGATCTGTTTACTGGGAAGCTTATGGAGATATCATTGCATCCATTGCCAGGATGATAAAGCCCCTACTTCCCCCTCCACAAAAAAATAAAAATTCTCCCTTTGCTGAAGTCCATGGCTCCTGCCATGGAGACTTTCTCACAGGCTGTCTTCTCATAGGCTTGGCCCAGGCTCTGTTGTGCACATATTTCGATTCTGCTGTGTCACTGCCTTTGCTAAAAGCACCTCTTTTTCCTTTCTTTTATTCCTCATTCTGCAGGCTATTCCTTTTGCTTACCCTTTCTCTAACACTGCTTTCTACTCATCTGAAGTAAAAAGAAATTTTCCAGAAATTTAAACCGTTTTGACCTTGCCTCACCCATTTGTATATTACAAAACCTTCCAGAACAGTATTTAATGCTTGCTTGAAACTCTGATGTCTTTTTATCCCAGCTTTCACTGTCTGGCAGAGACACTTTTGTCTGCTCAAATTCTCACTGCTGTTTTCTGTCTGTTTTCTTCCAAAACATTCACATCATCAAAAGAGGTTATCAGGCTGTAGTGATCCCTGTGACTCCTGCAAGGAAAGATGCCACAGCTTCTGTAGCATCTTGCTGTTTCCATTGAGGGGGATGGACATGGGAGAGAGATTTTTTTCAGTGTCCAGTTACTGTGTAGTTGCCCTGGCTCTGATGTACCTAGAGAGGTTACAGAGGATGCAGAGCATCTGATGGGCTAGACTTCAAACCTAGGGCTTGGCAAATAAAAAACCTCATCAAGGACAGTTCTAAACTGCAGGACTACAGCCTTCCTGGCCTTATCCTGTATTTTGGCTTCAAAAGAAGGCAGTGTGCTGAGCATACTGGAGACACAGCTCTTCCCAAAGAATTGTTAAAATGCAGGTATTTCATCCCATTTGAAGAGCAGGGCAATGAGTAATGTGGATGTTTGTAGGGGGAAAGGATAATGAAATTGGCAGCCTGTATTACACATTCCCAGTAGTCTCCACACCGTGGTGTCCAAACAGGGAGGGTTAGAAAAATAGAGACAGATGGCAATGGTATCTCTCAGCCCACTGAGGTGTAAATATGGGATACAGAGACCTAGAACAAAAAAAAAAAATCAGACAAGAAAATAATGAGCACCAGAAGTCTCAAATGCTGTACAGTTATTGCAAATATTAGTTGCATTTCGGGTATGGCACCATTTCTCCAGCCTCTCCTTTCACAGATCTGCACTTATGGCATCTGCAACAAACAGCAAGGTGGCAGCAGCAAAGCAGGGTGAGCAGCAACCCACCGTGAGAGGCCCTTGTACAAAGTGACACCAGTGCCAGCAAGAGCATAGTGCCCCTTTATTGTATGGCTATCAGCACCAAAGAGCCACTGCACCCTTCCAGCCCTAAAAATAGTGTGTGAGCAGGCAACACCTCCAGCCCTCATGCCCTGGGCACACCAGCCCTGTGCAGCAAGCCCAGGGGAATGAGGTGAGAGCACCACAACAGGCCCTGGTGCTCACCCAGGCACCTTGGAGTCCTTATGGCAGAGCCAAAATCAAACGTTCCTACAAGGTTGCTTTCTTCTTATTCAAATTTAATTTCATAGCCTGGCACAGAAAAGAAATGTGAAGAAATACACTGACATATCTTCATTACTTCAACACTGTATGGCAAGAGAAAGTGGAATTATGAATGTCATATTAATTTTGGCTTATGCTGACATGTTTACTTATGGTAGAGGCCTTACATCAGACCAGTATTTTGGAATCAAGTGCTGCAACACCTGTAGGCAAAATGAAGTAATTTCAGAGCAAATCCACAGTCTTATCTCAAAAGAAGCTTGATTTGGTGGCTGTCACAAGGATAAACCTGAATCCTAATGCTGTTTTTCAGTTCTCCCTGCAAGAAAGTCTCAAACATTTCAGCAGCACACACTGCATTAAGATAAATTTCTGGGCCTAGGAAACTCACCCAATTATTATTTTGTGTGCAAAATGCAGCTCACTGAAGAATCCAAAATCCTTCTAAGGGAACATGGCTCTCCCACACAGGACTCAACACCCACTCCCCCCTCTGGATCCAAACATTTTGAATGCCTCAAGACAGAGCAGCAATGCCTTGGAAAGCTCCTGCTTCTATGGTGTTCACTGACAAGGAATCTGACCCAATTCACCAGCAGCTTTCTCAGCACTGCAAGCATCAAGTTTGCCCTTCTCTTACCCCTGGGAAGCCAAGAAAGAGATGAAAGGACTTTCCTAAGGAAAGGACCTGGATGGAGCCTTCTGGCCACTGTGGTGATTGCTTTTCTACAAGCAAAGAGCACCAGTAAGAGGACAAAATGTGGGAACCACCAAAACAGTAAGGACGGTCATTAGTGCAACCTTCTTGCTTGGAAGGACATCCCCAGTCTTTCTCTGAACACCTTGGTCAGCTGAGCCACACCACCAAGACGGAATGAAAGCTGTCACAAGACCCTGCTTCCCAAGGTGGATGGATCCTCTCTTGATGGGATGGGACAGCATTCTCAGGGCTGTGTTCCCCCCTTGCTGTCAACCCCTGTTATGGACACGTGGACCATGAGAGCACAGCAATAGCTCTCAGGCAGGAGAGTGCGTGAACGCTTTTTCTGTAATAAAGTGGTTGCTATAATAACATAACTAGAGCAGTGTTCTCCAGGCAGCCTGGGGTGGTTTTGCTTGTTTGTTTTTCTTATATAAATTGAAATGTATTTCAACTTTAGGATTTAATTTCTCCCCACACTCCTGCAGAATTTACAGCTAAATACAAGAGGGGAAGGATAAACCTGAGCTGGGGAATCTGGCTTGAAGAGGTTCACGCCTGACAATGAGTCACAAAATGTGGGCATTCAGTCCATGTGGAACGCTGACACAGCTGCTGTACCCCAATGGACTATTTTAGTCTTAGGTATCACCTCTCTCCAGGCTCACACATTTGTCCAGACCCCTCTCTTGCCCTCCTGGAGAGCTGTAGTTAGAGGTGTAGGACACATGAGAGACGAAGCTACCTTAGATATTCCTACCTTGCATAGTCAAAGAGCATGTTGAAGGTAAGATATGCACAGGAACCCATGGGGAAAGAAGTCCTACTTTCACCCAGCTGTGATGAGGGATTGGTTTTGCATCACTTCTTTGCTTGCTTTCTCTCCTCTTCTACTTCTCCCCTGCTTATTGAACAATAACTGCTTTGGTTTGGTTTTTTACCTTGACCCCCAAGTTTTCTTGCTTTTACTCTCTCTTCTTCCCCTGTCTCACTGGGGAGGAAGCAGAGGAAGGAAAGCAGGTAAGCAGCTGTGTGATGCTTAGCTGCCCACTGGAGTTTACCCACAACAGGAGTCCACTCTATAAAAAAGGGACTCATTTGTCTGTTTTTAGCAGAGAGATGGGGTATGCTGAGGGAGGGAGGTTTTTATATTATGTCTGATTTTGGCAATGACAAGTGAGAGACATCACAGCATTCTTCTAATGTTTTATTCAGCTGACTTAATGTGGAAGAGCAGCAAACAGAGAAAATGACACTGCTTCAGGTGCCCTTTTGGGGACGTGGTATTCCTGACACAATGTCCTATTGCCATCCTCTTCTTTAGGGAACGTGACACACTGGCCCACATGACCACACCCAAGGAAATGCTCTCCAATGTGGTGCAAGCTCTGCGATACCTGGACTCCCATCTTCCAAATGGCAGCCATGTGATTTTAACAGGCTTGGTAGATGGTCGCTTCCTCTGGGATAACCTGCATGACAGATACCATCCTCTAGGTAAATCTGAGGTGCTGTGGGGTTCCTCTTGGTTATCTGCCTGTTCATGTTGCCTTCTCTCCCTAAAAAATCTATGAATTGATTGATGACTTCAAGCAAACCTGGCAGAGTGGAGGAGATCTGAGAAATATGAGGCAGATATTGGCTGTGCTGCAGAATTAGGAATGACAGCTCTTACCATTCCCAGTGCAGGACAGGTTAGATCCCTACTCTACCTGCTTCCCCCACCAGCCATACCCAATCAGCTCCAAACCAGGCTCAACACATGTTGTGGTGGTGTAAACAAGCTGTTCTACCTCAGCCTTGGCCCAAAATTGTGGCTGGCCTGCCTGCACTTCATCCTGATTGCTGTTACAGGTGGAGATGGGCATTTGGTTTACACTCACTGACTGGTGGATGTTGTGGTAAAACTGGATGTGGATGAAGGCAAAAGATTAAGTCAGAGGGTTGCAAAAGACTTTTTTTATATTAAAGAAATAAATTTTCTGCCAGCAGTGGGTGCCTGGCACCTCCTACACTACCTATATGTGATGATTGAAACCTCATACTGTGCGCAGGCATGTTTTGGGACATTCCCTCAAAGCGTAAAGTGCTTTGGGCCACTTTTTTCAGAGATTTGGAGGCTGCCTTTGAGAGCCTGTCATCTCAGGGTGTGAATGACACAGTACCTCTGACCATTAACAGACCACTCACTCCTTGGCTTTCTAGCCCAAAAGCATGTACTTACTTGTATTGGAGTAAAAGAATCTTTTTTTGCATCTGACAAGCAGGAAGTTGTTGTCATAATCGTTTTTACCAGCAAAGAGAGAGAGAAGCTAAATCACATCATTAAAATGGTAGATTACAATTTCAGATGATTTTGGCAACTGCTGGGTAACACAGCTTGCAGCTGTGCTGTGGTTTCCTCAAGGCTCCCTAGTAATTACCAATGGGCTCACTTCTTTCCCATTTCTATTCCTATATTTTTCTCTCATAACCGCTATACTAGTACCAATGAAAAAAAAAGAAAAAAGAGAAAAATCTTACCCCTTTCAGGGCAGGGGAAACCTGTCATAATTAATTTTTAGTCACATAAACCCATTTCTTCCCTTGAGTGCCTGTTTATCACAGCGACAGTTCCTCTAACTAGGTACCTACTTATCACAGACAACACGTAGCCAAATCAGGAGTGATTAACTATAGGATCAGTTGGAAAACTTTCAGAGGGGCTGATTTGCCTTGGAGGGACCCAATTAATCCTAAGCAACACGTTTTACAGCAAGGGATCCCTTCTGGCACATCCCCCAACAGGCTGTGAGCAGTTTTCCCCATTTGGCTGCCAGTCAGCCGTGAGCAGACATCAGTCTGTCTTTCTGCCAAATCCCTGGTCCCCACAACAGCCCATCCCAGGGCCTGATGCTTCAAGCTACAGGAATCTGGAACATCCAAATAGCCAGAAGTGTTCCTAGATCTTTGAACTCCCCACCTTTTGCTTCCTGGGCAGCTGGAACTGCTGCTGGGTGATGGGCAGCTGCACGAAAAAACACATCTATATCAGGGAGCCACTGCAAAGCAACCTCAGAAGCCCATTTCACTTGGGAGAGATTATACTTTGCAGTTCCTAAAAACAACAATAAGAAATTCCTATTTCAGTACTGCAAAAGTATCAAAGCCTGATGGGATGATCAGTGTACTACAAACAATAATACAACTAATAGAAAAAATGTGGCTATTTAATTCCCATCTTAGCTGTAGTTACCAAAGAAGCAAAAAGATTGAGAAAATGGATAATTTTCTCTAGCATGACAGGCTATTGCATAGCACAGTGAATTTTATGGAATGTTAGCTGGGTGCTTGACTTGGTGCTTGAATTTCCTCACCCACACAAGCATATCCACTTCCCTCCATGACAGCAAAATTGTTTCTCCCTTTTAAGGACAACCTCTGCGAAGTAAATGCGAAACTCAGAGTGTATACAGGCACCCTTCAGCTTTGCAAACCCTGCATTTCTTTGGCGGGTGAGAGACAGGTTAATGGGAAAATATCAGTCATGCACTTTGGAGGTTGGCATAGGCTGTGATGACTAACCCCACACGTGAGACACATCACCTGTGAAAGGCAGGAGAGGGATGAGGGAGAAGCAGGAGCTCTGCACACTGTGGGGACATGGGCACCTTAGTAGGAAGGATGTCTTGATGCTGCCACCTCTATTGCACCCCTGCTCTGGTGTGGGAGGGTACCCTGGGGGGCGTGGGGAGCTCTTGGGGTGCCTCTTCGCACCCAGGCGTGTAAGGCATGGGAATGCACAGATGTGCAGAATGAAGTCACATTTGGCCATCGGGCACACGATATTTCGCTCTCTGTGCTTTGCAGGACAACTGAACAAGGATGTCACGTACAGTCAACTCTACTCTTTCCTTGACTGCCTCCAGGTAAGGTCTGCAGCTGTAGCTTAGGAGCCCCCCTTTCACCTCGGTCCGCTGCTAAAGCCCCTCTCCTCATGCCTGCCCAGGTGAGCCCCTGCAGCGGCTGGCTGACCCCCAATGAGACCCTCAGGAATCTGACCTCGGAGGTAAGTCTCAATGGGGCTGCAATGGGATCACCCCAGTGCTCAGACACTCTGCCCTGCATCTGAGGAGAGAAGCTCAATTGCCTCAAAGGCAAGACGTCAGAACATTTTTTTCTTCCAAAGGCAAGGAGAAGTTGTGGAAACATCCATACTTATTCTTTCAAATGCCTCTCAGGCTCTGGGTGGCAGCATGCTCAAGTTAAGGGATTTGTAAAGGTACTCCTGTTACAACCTCTCAGATACCCAAATTTATGCTCAAGGGATGTGATCTCCCCAAGACAAAACTGTTCAGGTTCATGTACTTTAAGAAGAAAATGTGCCTGATAAGAAGGGAAAGGCTTTGGAATCAAATGAGCTGCTGGTATGACAAGCCAGCTGCATAGATTTTTCCGGCTGTGGGATCAGGTCCTGAGAGCAAGAGCCTTACCCTGTTTTCATTTGGGATTTGTGCTAATCTTCCTCAGACACATTTCTGTGGACTTAATCACCAGATGGTGTGACCAGGGAGCATCCAGGCTCAGTGCAGGAATGGGAACAGACAGAACAGAGATGTCTTAAAACTCAACCTAAAAATCTGGCTGCAGAAGTAAATGACACATAATAACAGCCACTTATTTTCTTATGGTACAAGCTGATTTTTAATCCCAGCAATCCCCTGCAGCCATATACAAGGAGCCAGTAACCAAATATTATCAAAGGTGTCATCTCTGTGTATGGTTGTATTAATGTTTGCATTCACTAAACAACAAAATCTGACCTTAATTTCACCAAAGCTTATATATGTATTTCATTTTATGCCCTGTCCCTCTTGACTTCGGAGAAGGCCATTAAGCACATTCCTAAACCTTTGCAGGATTGCAGCTTATATATTCATACCAACAATACAGAACACAGAGTACATGTAACTTCTGTCCATGAACAATGCATATGTCTGCAGGGTATGCATTAATCATTCTGAGCCCCTGTCTGAAACTAATTGTCTATGTTATTATCCAAACTGCACAATTTAAATATTTAGGAGATCCTGATCTCTGTTATGGCTGCAGAAATTGGATGTATCGGTTAGGCAGACGCTCAGTGGTGGTAATTTACTCTTCTGAAAGTAAAGGTGGAATTTGGTCTGCATAGATAAGCATTATCACCCCCAACTTAGTAGTGGCAAGGATAATAGGAAAAGAGGACATTTCTCTTGTAGAAAATTTTTGCATTTCTTTAAGAAAGAGCTCCAAAAGCAAGAAAGTTAGAATATTTATATAAGTGTAGGGACACTACTAAAAGAGGTCTCAAGTGAAATAAGCATATGCTGTAATGAACTTACGAAATCAGCTAAGGCCTCAGTGCAGCCTGTGAGGATGAGCTGGGTAGTCCAAAGGCTGATGGTGCTTATGCAAGTCCATGTTCTGATGAAGTGCCCCATTTCACCTCCAGTCCCCCAGCTGAAAGGGAAACATTAGCTTTCAAATTCCTGCCTACACATCAGTGACAAAAGCTGAATCCATGCAAAGTAACATGAATAGCAATGAACAGTCACTAAACTGTTTGATTTTTGCAGAGAGCGTTACAACTATCCAATGTCCTGAAAGAAATAGCAAGATCTGAGAAATTTGCCAACTTTGATATTTTCTACATGGATTTCCCACTGAGACAAAGTAAGTTGTTTTTTACCCTGTCTTTTTCACAAAGCATTAACTCAAGTTCTGACCTGCTGATATGCTCCTCATATTTTGGGTCTGTACCAGGAGAAGGGCAGTATATTCAGCCAGCCTAGGTGACCCTGCTGTCAGCCTGTGGCCAAGGAGGTATCCTTAATGCCAGCTTCTCCTGGCTTCCATGGTTGGGGTAACCAGGCACCTTGCCTGAGACAAGATCTCACCACCACCTTGGGACCCACAGCCTCCCCTCTGGGTCCAGCTGCCAGCACCCACAACCCCAGCAATGCACAGCACACTGGCCACTTCCTCTTGGGTGGCAAGGTAACAAGGACAACAGATGTGCCTCTGCTAAGAAGGTCTCCTGGTTGTCCACTGCAGCTTCTCAGGCCGATGAAGAAAAAAAAGAAATCTCAAATCATATTGGTCCATAGGATTTGGGTTTATTTTTGAACTTTGCTTTTATAGTGGGTTATCTAGGCTGGAGATGCATACCTGCAGTGGTCAAAGTGGCCTTCATAAGATGTAGTTTACTTCATCACTGACTGGGCTTCACGCTGGCTCCTCTGGGCTGAGCAGTGCCTTGGGAAGCAGATCTTTGATCAGGCATTTTCCTGCCTCAATAACACAGCCACCCTCTCACTGTTCCCAAAAGTAGAAGCACCTCTCTCAGGAATAACTGGCATCTTTCCTATGTTTCTTTAAACACCTACATACTACTGTAACTTCTGACTTGAAGAGCTTACAAAACTTGTCCTTCTGTGATCTTTAGTGACATTAGGTAAGTGCATTACCTAAATTTTCATCTGAAACTGACACCTAAAACATCCAGGAAATTTTTGTCATTACGCATGAGCGTGAGCAGGCAGTGTCCCTGTGGGGCTGGGGACCAACACCTGTCCCTGAATCCCTCTCAGCTCTGCTTGCCTTGCAAGATGCACAGGGATCCAGCTTGAGGCAACACCCAGCATCAGCTCAGATTCATCACAAGGAGAAACACACTCCTTCTTTTTAAAAATAAGAATCATCATGAGATGCGGGATTGAGTTGGGCAACATATCACAAGTAGTTAGACAGTGATGGGAAAGTAGGAAAACAGCTTTTTATTTCTATATCCAGCCTGAATCTCCCATTTTACAACTTGTCTCTCCCCCTCCCAGTGTGCACTGCTCTGAAGAGACTGGCCCCATCCTCATTGTCTTCCCACAGGCGTTTCCCTGGAATGGACCATCCCTGTGCCTCAGCCTCTGTTCATGGGGCAGGAGCTCCAGCCCTCACCACCTTGGGGGCTCTCCCAGATAGCTTGAATGTTTACATTCAAAAAATAGTATATAATAATTAGGGGAAAAGCTTGATCTGCATTTCCTTTTTTTTATATTCACATAGAGAGGTAGTTCCATGTAGTCCTTATTGAAAAATTTTGTCTGGGGACTATATTTTAAATCCCAGCATGCAGTCATCTAAATCCAAAGCCACAAAGGGACAGAAGCACCCTGTCAATACTTTAAAGTGTACTTCTCTAATGCTTCTCCCCATTAGTGCTTGGCTGTCCTTGAAAGCACGAAGCTGCCATGGCATCTAAGATTATTAAAAAAAAAATCTCCTTTTGCAGCCAAACCCTATCAAAATTCACAAACTTATTTTATCCTACATGACCCAATTCAGGAAGCTGGTTCTGGGTCTCATGAAGACCATATGGAATAGGAGGAGGTAGAGAAGTGAGGATGGGAGAGGCAGTCTTTCTGTCCAAAAGTTTCTGTCAGAGAGGTGGGCTCCACTTTCGAGTTCATTCTTGTAGCACAGAGTTTCAAGGGTGTCCAAGTCTCCTGGTGACTTTTGCCTCAGCTACTTAATATTTAACAAGTCATTAGGATTTGGAATGCCTACCTGCTGGGTAGGCAAATTAATAAGATAAATTACTAACTTTAGTTAATTTATTTGCTTGCACAAAAGGCAACATCTTAATATAATTTGCTGTTCTTGATTACATCGCGTTAAATAAATGAAGTAAACAAAATCACACATGCATATACAAACATCAGCTTTGAAAGACACTTTGCAAAATTTCCTGCAGCCCTGGAGCCAAGGATTTGAGCTTGCCATCAGGAAAGCTGTCAGATCGAGAGTGTGCTCAAAAGCCAGCTAAGGCTGCTGACCTACTTTTCTCTACCTTCTCTTTCTGAAGCAAGTGGCAAATCCTCCCCAAACTCTCCAGACATCAAATATTTAGCAGTGGTTACACACTGAGTACATTGATTTCAGGCTGGCCTGGGCATATATATGTACATAGCAGCTCCTAGTTTTCTCCAAGTAAAATTTGAGTATATTAGCATTTATTCTAGATTTATGCGGACACTCAAGCTCACATGTTGACCTTGACTGAAGAAATTAGTGGTTCCTTTATGAAGTAGTGCAATAAAGAGGGGGATAGGGGTTGCTTGTTATTCCTTTTCCTTGGTGTGTATGGGAGCAAGCTCTAGTCTATTCCAGCCAAGGCAACAGGCATTTCTAAGACAAACCCTGGACATACTCAGCTGTTGGGTATTTGCTCAACTGCTGTAGGATTTTTGCAGGTCAGGTATAATAGTGTAAATTGATACAAATTTTACATATCTTACCTCCTCCTTTGCTATTTCTGGCACTGGAACAGTAGTCTCTCTACAAAGTAAAATGTAGCCTTGTACTCCATGTACAATATCATATATAAGGGCTTAGGTAAGTTCACTGTGCATCTGTATGTGCACTGCATGGTGTAATCTAAGGTAAATATGTGTTATGCCCAACATACTGTAAATTTGAAACAAAACTACAAGCCCCATGTCTTGAAAGAGGTTACTTTGGGCACTGCCTGAAGTATCACAAGTGGGTTTCTACAGTCAAAGCAGGAAAATCACCTTTCTGTGAATTAGAGTTAGCATGGGGACCCAGACATCACTTTTTGACACAATAGCCAGGGTCCAAAAACCAGCAGTGAGTCCAGATCAAACTGTGGTGCTTGAATGGAGAACATTTTCCTCCTGACAGGATGCTTGCATAATGCTATTAAGAATTCTTAATCTGTCATTATGAAAGGAATTATTGAATTTACAGTCTGTTAATGCCATATCCACTAGTCCCATGTTTGATCACTCCACAACCCTTTTGAAGAGAGAAAGCTTTTTACTTCTCTAATGGCTCCAGGGCTTACAGCACAGCATCATTTGCATTGAATGTCACGCTTATGTAATTCAAAAGGTTATTTTGTTGGAGTTGAAAAAGACCACTTGGAAGATAAGTAACCAAAAATGACAGTCTGTTCATGCAGACTTCAGCCCATGTGAATATTCTGTTACCATCTCTTTCTCTAAAAAGCGCTGTTTTCTTTATCTCTACTTTTTCTTTTGCACTGCTGAAGATGCAACTAACATGGGAAATGCAAAAGTATTAAATCAGTATTAAATAATTTACAGCTTTACTTGCTACAGCATCCATCTTAGTTGGGAGGGAAAGTGAATTGTTTTACGATCATTTATGTTCAAAGCAGTTCCTTGCATAAATATCGCAGAGGAAAAAAATAACAATAAAGGCTTAAATACTGCCCCAAGGGAGGGGATCATACACACTATTGGCTCTGACAACTCTGTGTGAATTATCATAATCTTCACGCAGAGCTGTTGTGTGCTTAAAAATACCAGGGGTGCTTTGAGAAGGAGGGGGGTACATCTCTGGGCGGGTGTCTCCGTGCTCACTGCTGATAAACCCCTCTGCTTGCACTCTTTGCAGCGGCCGAGGAGTGGCACAAGATGGGAGGTGAGCCCTGGCAGCTGATTGAACCAGTTGATGGCTTCCACCCCAGCCAGGTAAAAACCCAACCCCAGGAGGTGGGTGGGAGTAGGTGGGATGTGGGAGCATGTGGGATGAGGGAGAATGTGGGATTCTGGTGCCTATTGCTGCCCCAGGCATCCGGCTGTCATGCCACAGGGATGCAGATTTGGGGAATCTATCTATTTTAAAGGAGAGAGAGTCATAAAATCATTTAGGTTGGAAAGACCTCTAAGATCTTGGAGGTCAATCATTAAACTAATACTGCCAGGTCCACCAGTAAGCCCTGTTCCAAAGCAGCACATGTTAAACACCTCCAGGGATACTAATGCACCCACTTCCCTTGGCAGCCTGTTCCAATGCTTTACAACCCTTTCTCTGAATTAATTTTTCCTAATATCCAATCTAACCCCTCTCCAGTGCAGTTTGAGGCCATTTCCTTATGTCAAATTAATTGTTTCATGGGAGAAGAAACCAACCCCCACCGCCTCACAACCTCTTTTTAGGTTGTAGAGAGCACTAAGATCTCCCCTCAGCCTCCTTTTCTCTGGGCTAAAAAACTTGTGTTCCCTCAGCTGCTCCTCATTAAGTCTTGTGCTCCAAAGCCTTCCCCAGCTCTGTTGCTCTTCTCTGGACAAGCTCCAGCACCTCAATGTCTTTCTTGTTGAAAGGGGCCCAAAACTGACCACTGGATTTGAGGTGCAGCCTCACAAGCACTGAGTACAGGAGGACAATCACTGCCCTAGCCTTGCTGGCCACACCATTGCTGATACAATCCCAGCCTTCTTTGGGACAGCTGTAGCCCCAGAGCCGATATCTCCGATATTTCTGATGGCTGCACTCTGCTCTGACTCCTGCAAGGTCTTCTGCCTCTTTCTCTCACTAACCAGTATCGTGGTCAAACGGGTCTTAATGCACAAAAACTGATCCTTGCCACTTAGGCTGGCCAGCTGCCTGCCCAAACACCCGTGGGAGTTTTGCAGGATCAGGACAGTAAGGCAGCACTGCAGAAACCAGACAGGCCCCCTCCAGCCCTGCCCTTGCCCTGCAGCCTCTGAGGCTCCAGGTTTTCCTTTCACAACCTGGAACAAAAATTATTTTTGAAGTTATACATTTCAATTGCTTATGCTCAGCAGCTACGTATTATTACATTTTCACTTGTTTGCTTGGCCTCCTAGGACAGGTGGCAGGAGAAAGTTTACAGTCTGTTCATTACAGAAATAAACAAAAGGGAAGGAGAAGCAGCTGCTCCACTGTAAGTCCTTGCTTGGGTTTGATAATTTAGCATGAGGTTTCCTGGTTCCTACCTTGCTCACTTCGAATTAGTTTTTTTTCCGACCCTCTAAAACACACCGCGAGACCATGTTCTGCAGTCAGCTGCAAACAAAGCCAGTTGGTTTTCTGTGCACTACCTGAAGGTTTCAAACGTGTGCAGACCAAAGCAGCAGTCAGTCTCCCTTACAAGCAAGCCCCACCACACTGCCCAGCCACTGGCAGTGCCACTTGGTAGTGCCCCCTGCTCCGAACCACGGGGGGATTTTATGGGCCAGTTTTATGTTGTGAGATAACACCCTGCTTGTGTTGACTCCAACAACCCTATCTCCATATGACCCAGTGTGATGCTGCTTTCTACCCTGGGAAAGAGCAGTCAGTGGAGAAGAACTTCAAGGGGAGTGAGTCGCAAGCACTGATGGATTCCAGCATTTCAGCAGCTTCTCCATTGACTGTTCCATCAGTTAAGCCTGGGGAGACCTGCAGGGGGAAGTCCAAATGCAAAATAGATGCTTTAGGTGCTATCTTTTACACCCATGTTAGTCACTCGGGGCCATGCACTGCCTCACTTAGCCTTGCCAAATTAAAAGGTCCTCGTGTTCGAAGAGGGACTCCTACACAGCAGAAATTCCTGCCTGTCTACCATACAAGTACCAGGAGACAGCTGCATGAAAGTATGAACTCACAGCCTGGGGATGTGGAGAAAGTGTGCCTTGATTTTTTGCTGCAGGCCTTTTGCAAGGAGGCAATTAGAAAAAACCTGGCAAATGAAATGAGAGTGAAAACAGTGATGAAACAAACCCCATTCCCAACCCTGCCATCTGGGGAAACTGCAATACAAAGTCTGGAATGCAATGGAAACTTTTGCATTATTTTCCTGTCTTTTCCTGGCCTGAGGTTTCTTAAAACCCCCAGCACGAGGTCACAGTGAGAGCCAGGTTTGTCATATAACAGCTTTTCAACCAGCCTCCTGCCCACATCCTGTATCCCACCAGAGTTGAAGGCAGCAAATATTTAACAGGATCCTTCCTAAGCTACAAGAAAATTACAAAAGGACATTGAAGGGCAGCTGCAAACCTGCTTGCAGCCCCCAGAGTGCTGAGCTACAGGATGCAGTCAAGCACTGCCATATTTCACTCCCTCTGGACCTGGCATCCTGCAGTGGTTATGATCTCTCCCTCCTGCTGTTAGGATGATGTTAATGCTTTTATAGGTACATTTTCACTTACAGTCAAGGTGCCAGCTGTAGATATGCCTCATTTCAAGTGAGTTATTGTTGTCCTAGGATTTATTAATTAGCCTTATCCAAACATCCACCATTGTAAATCC
Organism: Promerops cafer; assembly: GCA_013398275.1. NCBI lineage: Eukaryota > Metazoa > Chordata > Aves > Passeriformes > Nectariniidae > Promerops > Promerops cafer. Next base: position 400,870 of record VZSE01015151.1, read on the forward strand.
ATTTTTCTTTTCCTGTTAGAGAAGTCTGTTACCAACATACCACTGTTTGGACTGAGAAGTAGCACTCTGCCCCAAAAGAGTAACTCTCTTAATAAATAGAAGGGGAAGTGTGAGCAGAGACTGCTGTTTCGGAGTGTTCTTAAGGAAGATGATAAACAATTCACTCACTCCTAATACAAGTTTTATTTGAAGTTTTACTTTCTCCTGACATGAATGCCTCTGGCCAGGTATGGTTTTTGTAACATATAGAGCTGCCTAGGAGGAGAGGATTGATTCCATGCAGCTTGTCAAGTGAACAGAGGCTCTTACTTCCATCCCTGCAGCTATTCCCCACACCTCACAGGCAGCTTGATAATTACAACAGATAAGATACCTAGCCAGCGCATTTCTGCTGAACTTTACCTCTGTAGATATCAAAGCACCTGATAAATATTTCCAAATTCTTGGATTGAGAGCCCTCCAAGGAAAGCATAAACACCTTAGCTCTTGCCTTCAATGCAAAGAAATTTTGAAGTTTGGGGTGAAGGAACCACTCTCTGTGCCCCTTTCAAGGTTGAGCTGGCAAGTGTGATCACTAGGTGATCCCTAAGCACTGTGGTACAGCGATGGGCAGGACAAGCTGGTGTCTGTTGTCAGCCCCTGAATTTCACCTGCTGTTTATTCACTGTGTCTTTAATTTTTTTTAAAAAAGTTGTCTGCTGGTATAAACATGGCAGAAGCAGGTGTCAGCATGTATATCCAAGGAGTCCAGAGGTCCAGACATTCTGGAGGGATGTGAGAGGGAATTGAACCTTTCTAATTAAAGCTTGCATACCTTGCAAGGAAAAGGCAAAGAAAATAAGAAAAAAGGCCACACCTGCCCTGTTCCATCAGATCTAGTGAAGTTTTTAATGCATTGGAGAAAGGCTGAGTTAGGCACTCAGGCAGAAAAAAACTAACCTCCATGGTCCCCACTCCAGGCAATATTTTATATGAAAAAATCGCAAAAGATGGGAAAAACATCAAGTACTGATTTGTTGAGCTGGGCCCAGAACCACATTCCCTTCCTGTAAATTTCTTGTGGGAAAAGGGTTTTCCTGCATGGTTTTTTTTTAGTTGCAAAACAGGAGGGAGCAAACAAAACACTCATAATTGGCATAACTGCATTCCAGTAAAGTTTCAAATCTAAAATTTGCCTCCATAAAGTTTTTTCCAAAACACGCAGCTCAGGATGAAGGTGGAGGAAATTCAAAATATTTACTTTTAATACCTAAAACAAAGTGATTCACTCAGTCCTCCCAAGTTCCCTCTAGAGCTGTTTTTGAGACACCATTCCCCAAAGTCCAGCTTGGTTGTCCTTGGAAAAAATCTGACTTTCTCTTCCCAGTGACTATAGAGGGAGCCCGGGGATTTTCTTCAGCATCTCCTCCTTACTACAAAATTTCACTGCAGATCCTTGAGAATGCCAGATGGCTTCAAGGACACTACTTCCCTCTAGAGCAGTTGATTGCTTTGTTTGGATGACAGGGCCATGCATTTCAACAGGATCCTGCATAAACGGCTCCATTTCTTGCTTTTATGATGGTTCCAGGGAGAATGCGAAAGCCCTGAGCACCACAAACTGGAACCTGAGATGCTTGGAAGATTCTTAATGTTTATGTACAGCCAGGAAAGCACAGCTTGAGTGTGATTAGCTTCTCCCTTTTTCTTCCTTAAGTCATAGCAAAGGACGTTCCAGCCAGAAATAAAGAGGAAAAGCTGAAGTGATGCATATCAGATGAGTTGGGTATTTACACTTTGCTGAGAATCATGCCTATCAACTGTTTGATGCAGAAGGGGAAAACAGATAGCCAGAAGCTGCTGAAAAACCACAACTGCCTCCCAATTGCAGTCACTCAGAGCTCTGTGAGGAATGGGTAATACTTCCTTTTAAAAACTTGCTTAGATGTTATCTTCACAACAAAAAAAATAATTGCAAAGCTTATAAAAATTACACCACGTCTCAAAGTACAAGAACTTTGGAAATTTAAAAAGACCTGCAAGAAAGCAATTTCCAGAGTCACAAACCCTTCTCTGTGCTAAACTACTCATCCAGAATTAATTATTGAAATCATTGGGACGTCAAGAAATTATGTGTGCACAGAACCTAATTCAATTTAGGGCAGTCTAAGCACTAATACCTTTAGTTAGAGTCAGCATTAGTCTGAACACTGTAGAGCATACCTCCAGTGATACCTTTGCAAAGGCTGTACCATGCAAAGACAGTAGGGTTTTTTTAAACCACCCAATCTATCCTGCTAAAAAACACATGGAAGGCTTAGGGAGGTTTGTGAAGGAGTTTTGGAGACTACCATGCCAGAATGGACCACTCTGACAGGGACAGGCCTCAGTGCCCTGGCTGCCATAGGGTGTCCCGGAATAACATTTGGTCACAGTAGAAACTGCAACCAGGAGAAAACCCTCCAATGAGCAAATCTCCACTATCCCTCTTCCCTGCCTCAATCCCTTCATTATCTTACAAGACTTTGAGTTACCAGAGTCTAAGAGCCTCCCTCCCACAAATGTTACTCTTTGTACCAGAGCCCTTAAATAAAAGAAAGACTTTTGTCTTCCAGCCCATCGTTAAAGCTTCTTTTAAAACACAGGGAGCTTCTTTTAAAACATAAAAATTCCCCACAGGCTCCAGTATCTTCCCAAACTCCAAAACAACAGTACTCAAATAGTTTGATTTCACAAACCAACTTTGGTTGCTCAAAAAAAAAAAAAAGGCTTTATCAGCCTTATTTAAACCTCATAATTGCAATCAATATCAGTGTGTTGAAAAGTTTGGGTTGAAAATAAAGTTCCCATATAGGCCAAATATTACTGCAGGTCATGAGTATAATAAAAATACCTTAGAAGGGTGTAAAAACTTAGATAAGGGAGACTCAGGCTTTTCTCTCTGTCCCTTTCTGCTACCACTGATGTTTTTCACCCTGGCAATACAGCAGATAACATTTCTCTTTGGTACATAACTTCTAGGGCAAAAACCTCTGTGAAAGCTGGAGGGAGACTGATATTGAGGAAAAAAGCTATTCTACCATTTCTGCAGGTCTCATGGGAAAAAAATCTCTGAAGACAACCCAGTAGCAGGTGCAAACTTAGAGCATCAGACACAGTTAGTTATGAAACTAGAAATAATTGGGCCTCTTTTTCCTCAACACCTGTAGTTTCCTCCCAGGAGAGCACAGAGAACATTTATTAGAAGTACCAAAGGCATTTGGGAGCATGAATTCCTTTGGACTTGCTAGAATTTTATGCATTATACCCAGGCGGCGCTTTTGACATACTTTCAAAATATTTCACAGGAGAAAAAAAAATAAAAATCAGACTTCAGGGCTTTTAAATAGCAGTTTATGGACTAGACACCATAGGCATCTGGAAATGGTTTGAGACAGACTATCATTTTTAGATAAATGACAGGTCAGGGAGTTGCAGATATATGGCGCTCACCCTATTTTCACTGTTCAGAAGGATTTTGCCCTGCTCAAGCAGCTGCAATGGGGTATTTCCTTTGGTTAGAGGTTACAGTCCATCATATGACTATACTGGGCAGTCTGCCTTATAGTGGGGTCTTCTGAACTCTGGCATGAAATGACTGCATTATAGAGGCACAAGAAATTGATAGCATTTGTGGTTTGCAGATTGCCGCAGCCCTTGGAACGGGCATTACCTGGCAGAAGGCACTACACGAGTGGCCTCAAGTACTTGGCAAGGAGAATCCATTCAACGACCAGATTGAAGCCATATTCAAAGATCAAGGTGGACACTGACTTCCGAACTGCTGGAATCCTCACGCGATTTATGGTGGCACTTCCATGAGTCAAGATGATTAAAGACAAAAAAGGGGAGAGGGGAAGTAATGAGAGCCAGTAGGAGTGGACATAACACAAGAGCATTCTTTTCAGTTTGTATCTCACCTGCACAAGTAGGCCATGCTTTTTCTGTGGAGCTACAAAAATAAAAATCAAAGGATAGCTGCCAGCTAGACCATTTATTGTACCAGTTTGAAAATCTGTATTTCTTTTTTCCATATATAGCAAACTCTTACCCCTACCTAATTTTTTTTTTCTTCTGCAGAACATTTCTAGGCAATTTGTAGTTAATCTGATCCCAAAAGGAGGGGGGGGGGACCCCAAACTCATTATGTTGCTATAAACTGGGTATATGTAATTGCCTTGACTGTCAATACATTATTTAGCTGCTATTTGCTTATTAAAGTGTGCCAGGAATAACAAGGCACTACAATTTTGATGTGCCTGGCAGCATCAGCACAGGCTGACTGAGCACAGGTTCTCTTCCCCCATTAATAAGATATTAAGTTGACAACACTTCATGTGTGTAAAGCCAGTTGCTTTTTCAACCTGTAGCAAATCTTTGCTTTCTTTGCTTCCTAAGAAATATAATATGCCCAGTCCTGTGTCTTTTACAGGCATGGGCAAGGGAATCACTGAAAGTACTGGGCAGCCCTTACTTAACAGCCAGACTTGAAGATGGAGAATTACTGTGTTTTTTCACCAGCTTATCCAATGCCCTTAGCAAAATAAAGAAATATTTAAAAAATAGAGACAGCTCTACCCCACTCACAACCTTACTGATGATGGACGGATCAGAGAGCATAAAACTGCTTTAATGATGGGTGGAAAATATCCAGTAAATAGCAAGCATTAACATGACATGACTAAAACCTACCCCAACAGCCGAAAGCTCAGGCAGAGTTGCTCTGCTCCTTGTTCTGAGCCCTTGCACAAGGCTGTGTCACACGTGAGGCAGTTCTTGGGCTGTGGTCCAAACCCAAGGACAGGACCTGGCTGTAAGACATGCACCCACTCAGCATTTTGAACAGGCAGGGGATGACTTGGCTAATACTACTTTGATAGAAGCATGTACTACTGCTTTCCTAGATCCTGATCCTTTTTATAGAGTACAGTCAATGCTGGGTCTTTTATTAAGATATTAAGATAGAAATTAAGATAGAAATTCCTTTGGGATGACTGCTAACACTTAAGTAAATATTCAAGTCACCTACTTTGGAAACCAGAAGGGAATACATTCCTTAATTGAATGATACTTGTTAATAAGGCCCCAATTCATTCAAGGCATTTAGATGTTACCAAAATATCCAGTCTCCCAAGGAATAGTTTCAACTCCAGAGAGGCAAGCCTGGGGAAGACTATTTAGCATTAGAAGGAAATCTCCCTGCTTCCTATAGAAATTTTCTTCAAACAACATAACATTCCACGTACCCTGCCCAGGTAAAGCACCTCCTATTTTTGTATTACCTATTCAGGACTCTTATCTTTCATTAAATACAACACAAGGACAGAAACAATTGCATCCACATGTTTTTACTACAGCCCAAGTACAGCACAGGCAATAATTACAGAATATCAGATTATTTTCTCTACATCAACACACAGAAGTTTAAGCAATTAAAAGTGGGAAGGGAGTCATGTTTGGAAGGCTAATTTTCAAGGCAATTTCTTCGCAAATTATTGTATTTCATTTGAGGCTGGGATTTAATAACACCAATTAGGAGTTTTACAAAGTAGTAAAACTGAAATTTCCTCAGCTAAAATAAGCTTCATTGCCCAGAGCAAAGCATTTTTCTCTTACAGACTTTCTTACTTGTGAACTTACTGAATTTCTGAACAATGGGGGAAAAAAAAGGTTTCTTATAAAACTAGAACATCTTTTGAGACAACCTGAAACCTCCATAGCCAAATCCCAAAGCAAAGCCCTCTAAAAGGTTTGCCCAGTACAATTGCTCTGTGCTGGATATGGGGTCTCTGAGGGACACCAAGGAATGGGCTTGCCCCTGGCTGGAGGCACACTACACAAAGCACATGCCCTCGTGCCTCAAGGTGAGCTCTGCACCTCCAAACTCAGCTGCATGCAGAAACCTGATATGTAACTAATGCATTAACTATCTATCTGCAAAGAAAGATGAATTTTGGTACTATTAAGCCATCAGCATTTACAACCACTCTGTCTATTATTTCAAACGCAAAAAAAAGCTGAAGATCTGCACCCCCAACCATCAATCACTTACCCATACCACTCTAAAAATACATGTCCTATATTTAAAAAAAACCTCTGAAAAAGCTTACTTATGCTAAAGCAGTGACAAACTATGAATTCTAGTCTATTCCATTAGGTTAACTATCTCCTGGTTCTTAGATTGGTTGAAGGTGAAAAATGCATGGGGAAAAGAAAAATGGGGAAAAAGAGGTTTCTCTTGGAAAGCTAATTATAATTCCATGCAACTCAAAGTTTATTAGCAGCATGTACTTCTAGAAGGAGTGGTCTGTCTAGGGCCTTTTTTGGGGAGAGTCAGAGCATGTGAATGAATACAGAAGGGATTATTGTCACTGGCTGGGTCCAACACACTGCACATGGGAAGGTTCTCTTGATGTTACTCTGCAAACAGTTTTTACAAAACTTAAAGCTTTGCTTGAAATCAGACAGTAGGAACTCTTTTTGAAGTATAGAACATCTAAACCTACCTGAAGCTATTTGAATTCACACAGTCTGGCCCTTCCTCACAAAGGATCTGCTCCAAACACTGAAAAGCTACACGGCCATTGTTGCAAACTCTTCACTGCAATGCCTTAAAAGAGCAGAGGGACGTGGGAGGGGAGGAGGCAGCACCCAGCAGTGCCAGCCAGGAAAGCCATAGGAGCAGGCTTCCTGCTAAGCTTGCATCCCATCCCATGCTTCTGCTGGCTGCAGGAGCCCACATCCTCACCACTCATAGCTTGTGCCCAGAAGTCACCACACAGGTCAGCTTTTCTAACTTAACACCACCAGTTGCACTTTATTCTTCTTGGGCAATGAACAAACACAGATTGGTTTCTGCAAGGGATAATAGCCCAATTAGCCTAAATAAAAATGTTCCCTTGAATATCATCCAGTTCTGTTCTTAACACCTTTCTGTGGACTTATTTCATAATTCAAAATTTAATGATTTTTAACACTCACTTGGGAGTTTGAGAAGACAGCCTACCACACATCCACGGCTGAAATTTGCTCTTGCACTGTCCATGTTGTGTTATTCTGCTGCCATGTCTCTGTCACAAAAAAAAGAACCATCTCTCCTCTTCATATTTGATGAGTTGCTGCACATGGACAATCTGGCCTCCCACTACAAATTTCAGCTAGCTACATCCAAGGCTTCACATTATCAAGTGGAATTCTGCGATCCTTGTACAGAATAGAATCCTTCCTTAAACACTGTGTGGAGTCCAGCTTTTCTTCAGCCTACAAATTAGTATCTCAAATGCACAGATGACATTATGAAAAAAGCAGAAAGGGTTTTACTTTTTATTTTAAATGAATAAAATAAATCTCAATACATAGTTTGGAAATATTTAAAGACACCAGAAAAGAGAATGAGATTTAAAAGCAAGTACAAAAGGGGCAGGATGAAAACAGTACAAGGTAACAGAATTTAGTGTTTTCAGTGTGAATATATAACAACAATAGCAATCTTTAAGTTTTCCACTACTGCATTCCTAGTGAAGTAATGAGCTGGTATTTCAATATGCTCAGTCAAAAGCTGTGAAAACTGCAAGTTTTAACTGAGAAATGTTGCCATTTTCATTATGGGTCTGAAGTACTGTTTTTCTATGCATTTGTGGACATGTCTGTCAAGAGGAAAAAGACCCATTCTTTCAGCCAGCAGAGTATTAGTTGGTACATAGCAGCTTTGTAAAGTCTTATTATTAAACAAAAACAAAAAAAGGGGGCACTTTTACAACCTATTAACATATTCCTGGTTCTCAAATGGAGAATTCTTGCTTGTAAAAACCACAAGTCCCATCCCAGGAAATACTGATGTATACAGCCCTAAACCTAAATTTTTCTGTCTGATTATTTTTACATAACAGTCCTAACAAAAATATTCAAAACCTTGCATTTCTATCAAAGTGCAATATACTGCATACTTAATTCCACACCTGCAAATCACATACTGTACATGCCATGCACTTATCCATACTAGTTTGTATAAGAAATTGCAAAAGTAGTATGAATGTTGTGCACATTTTGTTCTGACCACAAGGATGCTGTACAAGCAGAATTATCTATACTGCATGTTGTAGAATAAAATTGACTAGTTACTTCTATGCCTGATCATTACAGAAGAACCCCAACAAATGCTACAACATTAAATCTTGTACTTCAGCAGCATTCTTGTTAAGAGTATTTTGAACTATTGTTTCTTTCAGGGAGCTATCTAGAAAACTTGTCTTTCACTAGCTAGTGCCCCCTTCCTGCCCTGAAGTGTGATTTCCTGCAATAATTTAGTTGTTTAAAAAAGAGAATGCACCTAGCTAGAAGACTTCCAAAAAAGGAGTTATATAAATATTTATTTAGCACATTTAGAAACAGCTAATTGCTTCCTACCATACTCAAAACTAGGAAGTAAAAAGGTTTTAAAATTTTTAAGTGAAATAAAAATACTGCATAACATAGTCCTGTATACTGTTAAATACTCTCTCAAACTTAAAGCATAAGTGACCCAGAGGACTTCCCACATATTCATTTAAATTCTTTTCTTGTGTAGCTCCCTTCCTGAGTTTAAAGCTTTCCAGTAGGTTTGTAGCAGGCATCAGGCTGCCACATGCGAAGGTCAATGAGGACTTGGTTGAGCTTTTGCATCCAAAGGTTACGCTCTTCTTTAGTATCAGCGGACAGCCAGTTCCTAGAAGGCAAGGAACCCCATGGATTATTCTCCATCTTCTATTAGTTATGGTGTTAATGTCAAGCTGATCAACCATAGAAGCCCAAACATCAGGGTTAAAAATCAAGTCAAACATTCCACAATCCTGCTACCAAGCCACCTGGCATTTTCACTTCTAGAAAGCAGTGACTAAAAGTGAACAAAACAGTTCAAGTGCCACCCAATATCTTAGCATTTAAATGACCTTTTCATCATTATGACAAAGTTGTAAAGCTCTTATGTTACTAAAACTATCACATGAGGTAAAAAACCCTCCCACAACCTCCATGATTTTATGCACTCACTTTGTAACACAGAGTGTGTCTCTGCATTGGCTGACAAGAGTCTCACGGTCATCTTCTCTCTGAGGTCGGACAGTTATTAGTTCAAAAGTGTTGGGACGGGCACAGAACTCTCTGTTGGCAGGTTCAATCTGATGATTAGTGCAGTTGGCCAAGTTTATCCGGCCCAAAGGATGCTGGAAGTGAAATCAGTTCATCAGTCAAGAACACTGAAATCAAGAGTAATTCTGAACAACATATGCTTTGACAACTTCAACAATACTAAGTGAACACACCTTCCCTCAGTCAGTTGCTCCATACAAAAAGGTGATATATGTGCAGCTGTAAGAAATTTATTTAAAAACACGTTCCATGCTTTAAAGTAATCATGGCCTAATACTGATATTTCTGAGCGACATCTATCTCTGCACAAAGGAACACATACAGAAGGGACAAGAGGATGCATTTAGTAAGTTTAATATTTCTGTAGGTCACGAAAATACAACTGACCCTCTCTCTGAAAAATAGTAGAACAAGTCTAGAAGATTTTACATAACAGAATCTCAAAAACAACCAAAGCTTCTTCCTTGCAGACAAAAGCAAAATAGGAACCTTCTTCTTGTTTAACTTAATTTTTTTTTTTTTTTTACTATCTTGTCTTACAGTAAGCAGAGATTTTTCCCTCTCTCCTGGCAAGGAAAGAAAGTACATTGATATATTTTGGCAATGTCAGCTATCAGCATATGGTCTTCCTCTGTTAGCAGGGAAGAAACTAAACTCAGGCATCTGGATTGGCATAGAAGTCCCAAAAGAACCAGAGTTTGCCACAGAGTTTGGGAAAGAAAATGTTCTGCCACTATTCAAGAAAGTGTTTAATGGTAAATAACTTCAGTGAGTCAAAACCCCTCTCGAAAGCACTCTTGAAAAGAACCTGGAAACATTTTAGTACACTGCAGGAAAACACTAAGGAGACAAGAAGGTTCACCTCAGAGACAGATGAACCTCTGATTTGTCTCATTAGCCCAACAAGAACTTAGTTTTCTGTGAGAACCACTTAAGAAGCACCAGTTCCAGCTACAATGTGGAGCTGCAAGAAGACAAGGACTTCAAATAAGATAGTCCATAATTACAGCTATGGTTCTGCAATATATAAGGATTGCCCGCTCTAATTTTTTACAATTTTAAGTGTTAGTCATCATTTTGCCTAAAACTTAAGGCAACTAGATACAGTCTGCTTATTAAGCTGTAGAAGTCCAATCAATTTCAATTAAATAATTAGTGATTTAATGAGCACAATGGAAGGTTTTAAGACTAAAGAGGAAATTAAACATGGATCTTCCATCACTTTTCCCCCTTTCCTACTAGACAGGGAAGTCAGTTTCTAAGTTTGCCCTGATTTAGGTTAGCTTTATGAAGATAAGTCTCCTCCATTCCCCAAGGAAGCTTTAGGAGCTTGAGTCCCATGCTTTACCAGTCCAAAGTCTAAAAATTACTGTCCTTAAAACTGAACAGCTGTTTGCATAAGGTACTACAGAACTTTAGACTTAAGCTTTACAAAACAGCATTACCTTTCGTTTCTCATCATCTGGGTATGTCCAGTAGGAGATACAATTTCCAGACAGCACACACCAGCGCCTATGCCATGCTCCAAATCCACTGACATCTTCAAACATAGTCTTAAAAACAAACAAATGAAATGGGGTAACTTTGTACCTTGAGCTTGGTTTGTATTTGACTATTTTTCTACCAGAATGGTTCTGAAAGTGCAACCCTTCACAAGACTAAATGAAAGAGAAGGAAAAAAAAATTCATAATGAGAGATGCTTCTACTTGGACAGTGTATTTATTTTCCAGATGGCATAGAAAATTAGCTCACACTATCATTCTCAGTTTTGCAGCCTTTTGCTAAAAGGCACCTATCATTGCTCTTTAAAATTACCAGATTTTCATTCCCATTATTTTAAGGTAAAGAAGGGTTCTTTATAGAATATACAGTATGAGTGGTCCACAAAACATGTTCAAAAAACAATTTATTATTATTAGATATTTGAGTAATTTCTTACTTACAAACCAGGACTAAAAAACATACAGCTATTCAAGAGGCCACACTCAAGAAAGTTTAGTCAGTTCAAAGGAAATTAGAAATTGATTTTTAAATGTTTGTGTTGGCAGTTCTTTTATTGGATGCTGGATTTTGTCAATTTCAAGCCCCATTTCCTTAGTACTGGAATGGAGAGTTTAGTATCTGACTTCTATTCCTCATACCTCTTGAACCCGAAGAGAACTTTTTTTCCAATTAATGTGTGTATTGTGATTCTCACTCTTGACAATTCAGATTATAATTTTCAATAGTGCAGAGAGTTTCCAAAGCCTTACTCTGAACAAATTCAGTATGCATGTACATCATTCTTCAGGTTTTACATATTGTATAGTAGAAGCAAATATGGATTTTCTCAAATTAGTACACAGAAACATGGGACAGCAAATACCATAAGCATGTGAAATGTTTGCATCTAATGAAATCTGTTCAACTTCAATTAAGTAAAGAGAAAGGAGACAGAAAGCAGTGTTTGAAAAGAGTCTAAAGAAAACGTGATTTCTGGAACCACCAAAATAACAGCAAATGTTAATGTTTCATTTTCATAGCACATTTACTGCCATCTCGTGGACATTTCAACAGTTCCAGCTCTTCGGCCCAAATATCAGCTGCATTTTCTAGGCCCAGTTTAGAGAGAACTGCACAAGATGCTTCTCAAAAAAATACTGTTGTTTCTTTGTCATTTCCAAAGGCTGTGAACACAGTGGAAAAACCTCAATCTTTTGTTTTTATTAGAATACACAAAAAGAGTCCTCTAAAATTTTCTGCCATAGAAATTAAAATCTCATCTAACAACACAGATTTTAGCAAGAGAAGGTTAAGTTCAGTTCAAAATAACAAATAAACAGGTGTTTAGAAGAGAGATACACAAACTCTTAAAAGGTATCCTTAACTTAGACATGATTAGAAGATAAATTAAGAAAAATCTGTGGTCCGGTTCAGATTAAAAAAAAAAAAACAAAACAAGCCAGTTTTAAGCTTCTAACACAGGCGTGACATCAAAAAATTACTACATGTAATAGGACCTGTAATTTCCAAGGCAGGAGTTTGAAGTGAATATAGTAAATACCTTACCAAGAACCCTTTCTCCTCCACCAAAGAGTCCACTTGGCATTTCAACTTCAGATATATGTGACCTTCCAAAGGAGACAAAAAGGGAACCTGCAAAATGTAAAACAATCATTTAATTTTGACACCTCTCAACTGTCTTACCAGTTCAAGCAAGCCACCTGCACCAAGATGTTAGCACTGTCTTGCTCTTAGGACCTTCAGCCAGAAAGAAGCAGTCAGACTCAAGCAAGAGAGTAATAATCACTTTTGGTTTTAAGTTCATTTAGAAGCTTTCCAACAATTATTTATTAGTTTGCTCAGGACATATGCATAAACATGCATTCTAGCTATAAAAACAGGCTCTTGAAGCATGGTTAGGCACAGCAGAAGGCACCAGTCCACACCTTTCAAGCTTCTGTCTCAGTTTGACACCAAGTTGTTTGGAAAACATCAAAGTGAGCTTAAAAGGAATGGTACTTGGATACCATAAGCATTTTTGGCAGATACTGATGTAGTAATGCCTACTCAGATAAATCTTTGTATAAAAGAAAACCTAGAAGGGGGAAAGGTAATGAAAAGTTCTCAACTGGCAATCAAGGTGTTAAAGACATGTTAAGTAATTTCTAACAGAAAGGGTTCCCAGTCCTATCTTTTTGCCACTGGAAAAAAAAGAGTAGCTTCATTACTGTACCAGAGGTCAGTTAAACAGTTATTTGATAGTCAAGAGTTTTGAGGAAGAACATGCAACAAAGGTCTGCCTTTGAGCTTTCCCCAACCCCTCCACACATAATGCCTCATTACCTTGACTACTCCCATGAAATCACATCCCTTCTTTTTTTTCCCCCTCACTTGGAAACTGAGGCAAACTGCTAATTCAACAAGCAAATGATGACCTGCATGGCATTCTACACACTGCATTTTATTGCTAATCTGAATAAGCAACACTAATAAGAACCTTGAAAAGAAATTGACAAAAAAATCAGAAACACTCTACTAGAAAAACCAGGAAGGTCAGTGCTGCTACTCAAATACAAATAAAGAACTATTTGCCAGGGAATAGGCACAAGCATGTGTACACAGTAACAAAATAGCTTTCAGAAGTATGGAATCAACACGAATCAAATGGAAGTAAATTTTGATAGTAGTTAAGATGAAAGGAGCAACCCTCAGTAGTTAAAAGTGCTCATCTGTGGGCCTCAGTGAGTCCAGCAGAACACCAAAAACAGGTGTTGTGGTTAAATTTTGAATTTGAATTGAACTGGAATTTGCTTTGAATTGCAGACATCCTGCAGCTTCCTCCCAGACATAAGACACACATGCACAAGCAGGTGATCAAATCATTTTAGTATGTCAGACCTACTCAATTAACACAGCATGCATGGCTTGCTCCTGCACTCAACAGGCATAGTACAGCACAGAAAAATTCTAAGCATCAGGTAGGAGTCTGCATGACCACTTGAGAAGCAAAAAATAGTACAATACTTCCACATAACGAAAAATCCAGGACTGATGCAACTTATCAGCAAAACTATAACCCTACATGCTACACCAGGGAATAATGGCATATAACCCTAATAAAGCACAGTAGAACCCATTTCTGAATGAGGGCCTCAAGGACATTTGGCCATTCCCCACTTCAAGCTTATGCATTTTGCATCCCTTTAAGCTTTTCGTCAGAAAAGAATCCAATTTATGAAGTTTACCAGTGAGAAACTGTGTGACAGGCAAAGCAAAGAGGCTGTATAACAAACACAAGAGTTTTGCAGAGCCTACAACACCATAACTAATTAGTAAGGTAAAGCAGGTCTCAAAACACCCTCTTGTACTCATAATGAGAAAGTATTGAGTTCCAGTTAACAATACATGTCTTTCAAAGGGTTAAAGGTGATGGAAAGAAAGCAGTTTGACAAATATCCAGCTAGATGAAAAGAAAACTAAAGCCCATGACTAGGCTATCTTGTATTCTGGTGTGGTCATTCAGGTACTTGCCACAGGAACACAGCTTACTGTCATTGAAGATTATCTGTAAAGGGTCTCAAGATAACTCAAGAATTTGAAAAACTGGTTTCTTAGGAGACTTTTGATTAAAAATAGGAGATGATAGGTGCTAAAATTATCACTTGCTTAATTTTGAGAGAAAACATGAAAATTCACCTAAAACATTTTCTTATGCAGGACTCAAGTAAACTATTAACTAGATAAAATGATTTTCATAGGTTAAAGACAAATTATTTCTGTTAAGGATATCAATTCACATAATTGTTAAAGCCAAAAACATATACACCAAGCAAAATATTTTAAGTGCATATTTGTGTACAAATAAGGACCTGGGGTTTTTTGACATGTTTAGTATTTTCAAAACTTTTTGCTTAAATAAAACCAAATGTCTTGATATGTCTTGTCAGAACAAGGTTAGAATAAGAAGCAAGATTACTTAGGTCCTGAGAGACTTTAGCTTTTTTCAGCAGCAACAAGTTAAACCAACATTTAGGCTGCCAGACATTTTTCTCTGGTTCTCTTATCAGCACAGGAGCTGAGTTTGTGTTCTGTGTAGTTCATCAAAAAGCTGGCTCAAACTTCCTGACTAGAAATCTGTAAGAAACACATCCATTTGTTCTGAAGCAAGAAACACCCTCCTCTAGAGTGATCTAGGAAGACAAGAGAAACAAGCTAGTAAAGGAAAAATCCTAGGTAACCTAAATAACTGAGTTCTAGCAGCATGCTTATTATTGTGAAAGACAAGGGGTAGAATTCTGCAAGTCTCAAAAGCTTCTAACATCTTGTGTTTAGTTAGTAAATCTTTGTAAGCGTTTTCTCAGAAGACTTAAAAGCTGCAAAAAAGGCCAGACAGAAATGAGCAACATGCACTAGGAAGCAGTTTCCTATTTTAAGTTACAAACTAAAGGATCATAGCAACCTTGTCCCGGAACATATAGCCCAACAGCTCTTTTTCCTCCCCTTCAAAATTTATCTAGGGAAAAAAGAAACATGCTCAATGCAATTAGTATAAAGTTATGGTCTAGTAGAAAAAAGGACACAGTTATACATGAGTATATTTTGGTCTTTTATATCCTGAATTTTAACAGTACATATGTAAAAGAGAGGAATGACACTCAATAAACCACTGTGGCATCAGTTTGTTCCAGATTAGAAATGCATGAAGCAAGTTAAAAAGCTGCTGTTTGGTACAGCCATAGGCCAAGTCAAAACTGAAATTTTACTGAGGAAGTAATTTAATAAAAAAACCCCAAACAAGGCATGAATAAGAATTCCCCTTTTTGCCAGATAACTGTTCGACTGTACCTGCAAAAAATTAACCAAGTGATAGTTTCCCTGGAATTCCTTTTGAACATTGTGCTTTCTCTATATTTCACTAGTCCAGCCCAGTCTCCTGTCACACAATGCAAGCCAATGAAGTCCAAACCTCAACTGCTGAATATAGTGCAAAAGCTGATTCCATTAACTCCAAGAACAAGGGGTTTCCAATAAGGAAGCTATACACAAAGATTTCTACATCTAGTTCTGGTTAAGAGGAACATTTATGCTGAAGAACCAAAGTGGCTACTCCTGAAATTCACACACAGTCAGTACCAGCAGTGCAATTTAACCATTAAGTTCTGCCAGCTGTTTCAGCAAAGGAATCTGCTTCTATCTACAAAAAGTAAAACTTCCAAAATGCAAGTTGGGATTATTGGGATATTTTGTTTTAAGGCTTATACACAAACACAACTAGTCCTTGTTTTCTTATCTCTCATCAGAAGCTGTAATTGCAGTAATACTATCATCACCATAAGACTTGATTAGCCAAAAAAAATAAAATTATTCTTATGCTGCTGTTTGGGTAGCTAAAGCTGTGATTTAGTACTACCATAAACTGTAGTAATATTTGAATTAATTTAAACTAGCTTAGGATAGCTGCTGGCATAAACACCTATTAAAATAGGTTTTAGGTATTAGATATTACAAGGTTAGATTACAATGAATGTAACAATGTATTTTTTAAACTTCTCATAGCAAAAGCCAATAAACATTCTGTTTAGACAAGGAACTAATGGCATAAAGCTCAATAAGAGCTCTCCAAAAAAATTTAAGATAATTTGCTTCTACAAATTTAATTGGGATATTAAAAGAAAAACTCATGCTCATAAATATATTCAAATAGCATTTTTTCGGTCAAATTAAGTGCAGAAAAATTCAAATACTTCATTATCATTAAAACACACTTAATGCCTTCTTTAGTGATAACTGCAAGACTAGGAGCAGCAATATGAAGACCACATATCGAGATGCCAACTGCATACATCAATTTTTTGTCAGTGAAAGCAAATCAGTAATCAAATTCCTTCATTATCTCTGCATAACCATACCTTATACTAAGCTACAGAAATAAAAGAGCATCTGGCATAGTAATGTAAGTCTCCCTGTTTATCTCAAAGTTACATTTAATTAATATGAAATTATATATCAGTAACAATTACGCAAAAAAATTAATGTCTATATAAATAACATATCTATAAACCAATATCTATGTTTCATTTCTAGGATGGTACTTCCAGCTGAAAAGTAAATCCAGACTCATTCATTTTTCTAGTAGTATGCAATTAATTTTGGATTAGTAACCAATAATTTCCAATACCTTGTCCAGTGCAAATTTGGTATTTCCTACAGAAGACAGCGATAACTTGTGGGATCCAACAAGGATGAAATTCGTACTGCGTATGGCATTTGGGCCACCTGGACTGGCCATGGCTGTGGAGAAAAGTTAAAGTGAAGTCATAACAAAACACACAATCAGGATGCTGCAAGGCTTAAAAAAAGTACTTTATTTGCACTACTGTAAGCATGCCCTACTCAGTACTCCAGAAGTGCTCTTTGCAGTGCAGCCCAGCCCGGCAGCGCATTCAGGGAGAATTTTGATACACACCACTCCTCCCCAACAAATCTTCTCTTTCAAAAACAAGCTTTGAAAACATCCACAGAAGCAAAAACAAAGCATTTCAAGTCTCAGGGAGATGGAGAGCATGCTGGGGGCACACTACAAAGCACACATGCCCTGCAGTAGGAACGTGACTTTTCCATCTCTTAACCTCTTCTCAAGTGACACCCTGCAATCTTCCAGAATTTGTACACCTTCCCTTTGCACTTACAGCATGAGAAACACACACTGTAGCTCAGGAATCTTACTAGTTCCAGCAGCATGATACACATTCCAGATTCCTGAGCACCTTATTGCTGCAATTTCTGCTAAAGCTAGCTCAAGTATCTCAGAAGTGTACAGCATTTTTATATACTTAGAAAAACACTTAGAGATGCTGTTTTTCCCTGTCAAGAGTCAGAAATATATAAACAAGTTTATATATGTTTTTATATATAAATATATGTACAAAACACTACACAGAAGCAATATTTCATGATCTGTTCATGTTTTCAAATTATTCTGTATTACTTTGTTGACAGCAGACTCTAGTTCTCTACTGTAAAAATAATTAAATTTGAATTCATACTTTCAGGGAAAAAAAAATGTAAACCATGGGTATCTGATACCAGATTTTAGTTTTCATTTTGTAAAGATAACTTCCATTGAACATAATGGTAACTCAGATACAAGCACAGGGCCAGTTTCTGGGTTAGAAAATTTAGTGTTTATTACTCAAATTGTCTTATCGTTACAAGTATTATTTATTGATATAGTAGTTTTGACAGCAAGTGTAGATTATTCATCCTGGCATAAGATATTTAGACTCTACTCACCTGGAGTAAGAAGGTTGCTTTTCTAGAAAGAGAGAGAAATAAAAGCTTAGTGAAAAAGTATTCTGACAGTTTCCACAGAAGACAAAGCCAAGGTAAAAAGAAATTAGATCTGAAGTACTTTTAAAAACCCAATCAAATAGAAAAAATATCAAAAAGAAAGTCCAAATAAATGTGTAGTAACTGAGTATTTCCAGCCCTACATATGTAACAGAGCTGTTTCTTGAGCTGATGACTGAAAAATTTGGCAGAAAACTGGACAATTTATAGAGCCTTTCGTAAGGGACAGAAAGAACATATTATGGGCAGCCTTAATCTGTGTGAGAACATGGCCTTTGGAAGGGGTCATAGTCAGATCTTGTTATAATATTACATTCATACTTACCGAGGTAATAGATGTTAATAATCTCTTTGGAGTAATAACCTACAAAAGAAGACAAAAAAAATAAATGCATTTACTGCTGAATTTGTCCACCACACTTGCATGAAAACTAGACAGTGAAACTACTGAAGGCTTATCTGAAATTTTGAATGGTTACTCATTACTCTGAATAAGTCTTGGGTTTTGACTGGACATAATATATCTCAGTGGAAGAAAAGCTTCATATCAAAGAAATAATTACTGCAGAAAAGCTAAAGCATGCATTAACTTGGGATGATTAGCATATTTGAGAAAACCAGTCTTAGTAGGCCTTTCCTATGCAATGGGATTCCAAAGTTACATTTGCTTAACTAAAGGTAAGAGTTAACAAAAGTATGGATATGTTCAATATACTGCTGTTATACATTATTATTTTCAAATTAAAATCTCAAAGTTTAAGTGAGACTGTATATTAAATACAAACTGGAATTATGTAGCCTTTATTGAGGCTGAAAGACAAGTCTAAGCAGCTTGTCAAAAAGCAGATAAAGGATGCCATTGGCAAACCTATAACCTCATATCAGCAACTTACCTACAGCAGCAGAAAATCATTCCGTTTCAAGTAAAAATTCCTTTAAACTACAGCACAGGAGAGAAGTAAACCCTGGGACTTGAAACTTTTATTAGAGAATAGGTAGAAGCTTTCACTGTGGGAAGCTTCCACTGTGCCAAATCAAAGAACAAAGAAATATCCTATTTCTGCTTGCAGACATGGGACTTAAGTACTCATTTCAACTGTTTTGAAAAACAGTCAAGTTTCTTGCTTTTACCAAGTGACAGATACCTTGTCAAGGAGGAAATCAGACCTGAAGCCATTAATTCACTGTGTGCTCTATTAGAATGAAAAGAAAAATACACCCCCCTCTCCCAAAAACAACCCAAAATAAGCAAACCACCACAAAAAAAACACCTCCAGAAAGGCTTGTTTAGGGTTACATATCCTTAATAAAGCACAAACACTTGATATGCACACCCTTATTAAAACAAGGATCTCTTTAAAAGGTAAATATCTAGTGCTTATACTTAATACGGGGGAGAAAGAGGAGTTTTTAGTTGATCAATAAAATCTTTAAGACAAATAAAACTCCAGGGTAGGGCATATTGACTGGCATAGTTTAACTGAAGTGAAGAAAAAGGGCAATAAATGGCTATCAGAGGCCCCACATCTAATAAATAAAGGTCTGTAAAGCATAGCACTTTGCAGAACTAGTAGGACTTCTTCCCCACCGATGTATTTCAGACTCAACCAAGTGCTGCAGGTCCAATCCACTAATTGCTGTAGGTCTCCATAATCCATCTGTCATGGCAGATGTTCCAAGAAGGGAGCAAAAGCAAGCAACAGATTGTCTAAGACTATCAGTCAGTTTTCCTAGTGCACCTTCTGTTGAAACATTACATACTGATTTTCAGGCTTCATTTACCTTAGATTTATTTGTCTTTTTCCTTTTATCAGTGCTTGTAGCTTCTTTTCTCTGCACCTGTAAGGCAAGAAAGTATTAAGAAAGTACAGCACATCATTCTCCCTTACACCTCCCCTTGACAGGAACTGATACATACCCAACTGTAAACTTCTATATTTATTTCAAAGTCATTTGACACATCATGCCTAAAAGGCAAGAAGAAAAAACAAGTTAAACAAACTGAAGCAAAAAGGCTTTTATTTTGGTTTGTGGCAGGGCTTTGGGGGTGGTTTTGTTTGTTTTGGTTGGTTTTGTTGGGTTTTAAGTTACTCCTTACTTCTTCCCTCCATTTGCTCCTTATAACTCTCCAAGGAGCAAGAAGATTTTAGTGTATTACTATTTAAAAATACTTTCTGGAACTCAGAGAAGAAAAGGGGAGGGGAGGACAAGGGGCAGATAATGTGCATCTACCATTTCTCATATTGCACCCTCCCTTGTCAGAGATTGGGTTTTTTGAGTAAATAGCTTTAAGTGAAAATTCCAGTATAACTGAACTTTAAAAACAGTTTGTTTATTTATTTTGAAGACTTACTAACAAACAGCCCTTTGAACTCACAATACCTTTTTAGCTGACATGTGAGAGTTGAAGTTACAGTTGTAAGAGCACTGTTTTTCCATATACCAAAACCAAATAGCTATATAAAATGTTAGCTGCTGCAAAGGAGAAAAACACATCTCAGGCACAGCAATCCATCTGTCATTGCAGGTGTTCCAGGAAAGAACAAAAGGCAGAAAATGCAAGAAATAAAACAGCTGATGGATGGTCAAATAAGTCTAGGTTGCTCTTCTGAGAGAAGTGCCTCCCAGCTATTTTTTGAAGAAGGAAATAGCTATACCACAAAATCTCTCCATACTTTTTTGCAGAATGACATTCTTATAACTAAGACTTTAAATGTTTTTATGCGTGCTCCACTATCAGCATTTTCAAAAAAGAGTTTCTTCATACTTACATGGTAAATGTTGTAGTAAAAGTAAGAGCGTCTCCAGTCAGGGAACTGGCAGTACTTGCTAATGGAGTTGCAACCATGTTTTCTGCTCCAGATCTCAGTATTATTACATAGTAGTAATTTCCTGCTTCTGTAAGTACACATCAGATGGTTTGGTTAGCCAGAGGACTCCAAGTATCTATAAAAATCTAAAAAAAGTACTGCATTGCTATTAAGCACATCTCTGTTTCACACTACTTAAAAACATTGAGTTACAGTTGAGACTGTCTTATAAACTTAATCTTAAAACAATTTTATTTTCTTTATGCTGTGTCTTCAAGTTAAATTGTCTCCACAGGATTCACAGCAACTGCTTTACTGCCTGAGGCATTCAGGCCAGACCTACACTAACCAGTGTGTGAAAGGGGAGAGGAAGAATTTTCAGTCAGATCAACAGATACTAGTTCTTTATACTCCTTAGGTCTGCCAGCTAAACCACACACATCAGCTTTCACTGAAACATAGAAAAATTAGTCAGAAGCAGATGAACTGAATGCAATAGCTAAATTTTCATTAGAAAATTAGATTTCTGAGACCATCAATGCAGAAGACAAAAAAAAACAAAACCCAAGGAGAATGAACCAGAAATGTATGTTGGGAGAATGAGGAAAGAGGAGAAAAGAAATAAAGCTTTTGTTTGCTAGTTTTACCTGGCTTTTGAACTGTACCACATACAAAGTCTGCTTTTAGAGGTAGACGCATTTCTGAAACGGAAACAGATCCCCTGGAGGGAGCAAATTCAGCCGATGTAGAAGCAGCTTTATTTCTTTTATTATGTGGTCCCTCACTCTTCAGTTTATTCAATTCTTCCAATAAAGCAGTTCTCTTCTCAGCTGCACAAAGAAATTAATTATAGTTCTACAGAAGAAAAAGTACTAAACAATTCTTTTCTACCGTAAGTATGTAAAATGCAACCTAAATGCTAATCATTTTACAGTGTAGTAGGAATATAAGGATCAAGAAATATACTAAAAATGCCCTCTTGTCTATAAAAAGAGCTGAGACAGAACAGATACTATCCTGGTTTTTTTTTTTTCCAAGTGAAGAGCTATTAATAAATGGCCACAATGTAACACAATAAATGTGGGAAGGAATTATGAACCCTGTCAAAATGTTCATTACAAAGAATTGAACTTGAGTATGAAAACCTACTTGCAAATAGAAGAAGTCTCTCTGCTTCTGCTTCTTCTTGTGACCCTTTTCCATGTTCCTCATCAAAACAGCAGTTCAGAGCTTGACTGGCTTGATAAATCACTGTCTGTTGCATGTTGATCTCATTGTTCAGTTCCTAGAGTAAACCAATAGTAAAAATAATTACCAAGAAGAAAGATTTAGTGTTGCGTCCAAACAAGGAAATGTCTCAAGATGAGCTTTTTTGGGGTGCAATGCTTCACAAGAAAATCAGATCCTTTAGACAGCAAACCACAAAAGCCTTTCAGTTTACCGTTACTTCAGCTAAAGAACATTGCAGCACAACTTTTTTTTTATCTCAGAGGTGTGGTGGGGAGTTAAAGACTCCAATATTATATGTTCCATATGCCGTCTGATCTTCCCTTCACCAGGTGAAGAAGCACTAACCAGAAATTCAGCAATATAGATGAACAAAGCACTAGTAAAGATGAGAATGTTACCTACTGAAAGCAGGTAGTTACAAATTCTGCCTAATTCAAAGGCAGTGCTAAGACACAGATTCTCTGTCTCCTTCTCAAAATAATGGCTTGTTCTCTCCAGACTTAATCTATAACATGATTTTAAAAGAAGCATTAGCTGTTCAAATTATGCATCATCATTCCCTACCATTAGATATTTGTGCTAATTTTGCAGTTCTAAGCAGTATGTTAATGTCCTGGACATTCACAGGGCAATTAAATTTGGAAACAGTAGATTAGAAAAAGGATTTTAAGAAGCATATTAGGTACCTGCATTTTCTTTTTGATATTGACTTGATCAGATGGGCCATTTCTTCTCATTTCTAGTTTGGAAGCAACATCTTCTTTGCGAACAATTATCTGCTTTATTGAAGGACGATCAGTTTCCTTAAATCTTTGGGATCTGTACGCATCAACACTTTTAAGAAAGGAAACCCCACAAAAATGTTTCACAGGTGTGCCAAGCTCGTTTTAGCATATACATAGATATGTATCCCATATTGAAGCTTTCCAAGTTGCCTAAATGGCTTCAAAGAAAGCATTCTATCAGCTGATTTTAAGTGTAAGCAACATAAAAGACTACACAACCTTTGATAAAGGCTAAGATCTTGCAAAAAAAGCGTAATTTGTAGTTTGAGTTTGAGCAGTACGCATCATTAGAAGAGTTTAAAAAGCCAGTGTTTTAACTTGTGCACTTACAGAATCAGGGGTGTGGGGCTGTGTTTATTACCTGTAAAGAAGGTTGCGATCTTCTGACATCGAGCCAATACTGTCTCCAGATTCTGCCCTGGGAACTCTAGTCCTTTGGAACTTCTCAGACTTCAGACTTACATCACTGACACTGCTACCTTCCCCAGTTGACTTAGAAGGAGAACCAAAGGCCTGAGGAAAAGAAAACATTCTATTACAGATATCTGTTCACATAGTCTCTTTTCTCTCTCCTTTACTTGTTTTACATATAACGTAAATTTACATATTGGAGTAAATATACTTTACATATAAAGTAAATTTGTTTAATACTATTTAACAGATTATATTTTACAAATATGGACATAGAACAAGTTATTTAAGAACACTAACAAATTATTGACTTCAATGAGATGCCACCTTTAGTTTCCAAATCAGTACAGTTACATAATTACTTCTCTTCAGATTTTTCATCAGCCGTCACTCCACTGAACGCATGTATACCACTGCAAGTCCAGCACTAGTAACAGGTTTGATTTAGCAGAGTATCCAATATGCTACACTATTTTCAGAGAAAAATAACTTTGCCTCATTATGCTTTCATTACCAAAATATAATTTCTTACTTCTTTATTTGCCCAGATATCCTAATACTACAAAATATCACAGCTCACAAGCCAGTTGGACATGTCTGTCTGATAAGCAAGTCCTTCCCCACCCTCCCTGAATTCTCACCTCTGAACCAACAGATTCCACTAGAGGGGTTAGCAGAGACATTGATGAAATGTTCAGTGACTCTTCCTGCTCATCCTCATCACTTTCACCTTCCAGGCTCATGCTCATTTCTTTCTTCAGCTTTTCTATGTCTGGACCATCCTCTTGAAGAATTTCAAAAATCTCATTTATCACTTTTGAGCTATTCATCTCATCATCCACATGCATTTTGCCTTCGTATACTTCATCTGAAGGGTGACATTTTTGAATGTATTAGTAGCATCAAGACTCTCATTAAACAAACAGAGAAGCAAAGTTGTTTTGCTTTTCAAGCAAGCTTGATTAAAAAGCACTTCTTACAGTCAGGCATATAGAACCTAGAAGTACACTTCCATGACTATTTTAATATACTATTTTTAAATATACTGCATAATCAATGCAGAAAGGGAATGAGAAAACGCACATTTTAGAAAAATTTCAACCTTTTGGTTAAAATGCATCTGAAACTTAACTGCAAGTCCAACAGTAGGGCAGTCATTTATGTCCTTTCCCAATGGATTTTTAATATCAGCTTTTTAATATTCCTTGAAGACTTGAATGTCAAGAGAGAAGGCTTATGTATGACAAGAGTAGTTTCCTAATTTGTTTTATATAAATATCATTACAAAACACATGGGGATCAGCAAATGGATGGTGAATTCATTGTTCATACTTGATAGGTATTAACACTGTCCTAGACAAGGGGCAATAGAGAGCTAAGTCATTAATAATACATCTACTCAATACAGACCTTTTGGCTTCTCATCAACTTGTTCAAGTTTTGAGACAGACATCACTTTTACAGGGCTCTTTGACTCAGTGATCTTCAGAGGACTGGGTTTATCAGTCTCTTCAAATTTAGAAGTATCTAAGGGGTTTATAAAGAAAAGAAATATTATGTCTAGCCTTTATTTTAGTTATTGAATTTTAGAAGTTTTACTAACAAAAAGATCACTGGATTAAATATTCCAGTTAGCCACACGTCAAAAAAAACAAAGAATACCCTCCACAACCTGTACATCTAGACGCCTATCTCATCATCAGAAAACTGACATCACAATAAACAATTCTGAAACAATAGCAGAGTGCAGACACTCAAGAACAAAAAGGGAAAATTTTAAAAAGACAAAAAAAAGTCCACTACACAGAAATCACTGCACGCAAACCCAATTTTTCTAGAAAGACGTTTGATAGATCTTACAAGTAAACAGGCTACCAAGACTGTTAACTAAAGTTCACACTTTTTTCACAGAGAGCTGAAGATTCTTCTGCTCAGTAAGCACCAGAAAGGATGCCAGGAGCACCTCACAATTCTATTCAGGTGTCCTACCATTAGAATTAATATCAAAAGGGGATACTGACAAGGGAAGAGTAGATTCTTGTGGAAATTTGGTTATTCAGGTACAGCATAGACTAAATATGTAACTGACAATTCTCATTCACTTCCCTGCACTTAACCTCCATTAAAGTTTGAGGTATACCCATTGAGAAACAAAAAGACAGTCTTGCCTTGCCATCCTTCCAAGTGGTATAGGAGTGCAGAGTACTACTATCATACAAGAAGATTTAGATAAGATAATCTGCAACCAAAGGAGAGGTCCAGTTCCACACACCAGTGTTACTGGCCTCTTTCTCTGCTCATGAATATCAAGTGCAGTGCTCCTGTCCAGCACTAGTCACAGGAAAACTTTGGCAGTTCTCACCCGAAGACTCCACGCTGGGAGACTTTGCAGGCCTGTCACCTGCTGATGTGTCTTCTGATGATCCAAGAGCAGAGGCATCCGAACTAGGAGGATGTTTTGGACTAGCCTGAGATTGGCTTTCCTGGCAAGAATAAAAACAGAATGCATTCAGGAGGTAATGTTAAAAGTGACAAAAAACTGCCAGAAAGGAACACATTTTAACATCTGCTAGGAAAAAGAGGTTGCCTATCCAGTACCCTATTTATTTATGCAAGGTATTTAGCTGAAGTAGCAAATATTAAATGTTTGTGTGAGAAGCTCTTTTGCTTTTGCAGTTATAGAACATAAACCTCCCCCCACTTAACATAATCAAAAAGTAAATAAATCAATTGGCTCAAAGCAGTATCACTTGTCTTCGTTGATTCTACAAGAGGTAAAAAACCTAGTAGCTTGTTAATAATCATAAATCCCTCGACAAGTGGTCTTGCGCAGCCCAGGCACTCCCAAAGCATGGGTTTTTATGCCTTATATACATTTCCATGTCTAACTCTGTATTCAGAATATGTTAAAGCAATTCAAAGTATCATATTTTGATTGATGAGGTATTACATTACACATTACCATTTTAGCTTCTGGAAGCTTCCTCTTTGAACTGTCACCTTTCTCCGCACTCCACAGATTGCCCCTATCGAATCGGCCACGAAGGCATGCAAGCTCTCGTTCACGTTCCTAAACAAATGAAGGGAAATGGGAGAAAAGCTGACAGCTTTAAGATGTCACAACACTTCAGATTCCTCAGGTAGGTGCAGAAGAGTAATAACCTTCCCCAAGCTTATAAGCTAGCTATGAATGTAACAAGTCATACCTGTTTAAGCTGAAGCGCTAAACTGGCAGTAGAGGAATTTTCATTTTGTTTGAGAAGCCTCTCCTGGATTGTCCTTGTATTTGGGGTAACAATGGGTGTTCTGCACCCTGGAGTATTCGTAGCAGGGCTGCGGGCGCTACGCTCTTGACAGCGCTCCCCAAAGCGTTCCAGGAAGGGCTTAATTCCTGATCCCCCTACAAGAACAATTTTTTTGCTTTGAAAGAAACTCTCAAAATTAAAGAAATCACTGCAATTTTTTATCCTGATGAAGGTTCCCAGTGAGGCAATTAAGGTGTCTCCTTTAAAGCTCTTACTCCATTATACTTCACACAAACTGAACGTGAAGTGCAAATCATAACAGTAATATTAATAGAACAGTAAATCAAAGCAAGTAGATGTCTCTCTCTTACTACAATCCACACCAGTTATTTAAACTGGTTTGCCTTTTCCAAATTTCTTCTACAACCAGCCCCACTTCTATCTTCCACAGAAATAAGCATTCTAGTACATGAGGAGGATATGTTGTTTGGCATCCACCCTGCTTGACTGAGCTTATCTTTTACTGCCAGCATATCTAAAACCTGCTTTTCTGGCCATCATTTTTAAGAGTTCAAGCTATCAGTCCAGGTTTCTGACATAATAAGCAGTTGAATTTAAAACTGAGGATGTTCACTTGTTTGGACATCAATGCTATCACTAAATAAAGATACTGCAAAGTTAGAGCACCTATATGGCACCAAACTTTGATTTCTTCTAAATATACAGGCTCTTAACATTATATCAAATGGATACATATAGTATCCAACAATCTGAAATAAACTTTGAATCATCTCAATTAACATGTTAGGCTGATTTTGCTCTTAAGAGTTACTAAAACCATGTCCAAGAAAACGTCCCCTGCAAAATACAGAAGCTGTACAATTTACAATAATTGTCACAGAACTCATCAGCATTTTACTCAAGTTACAGCTGGAAATAGGTATTATCTGGTACGGTACTTTAAATTCTTAACTAATATGTAGTTTTCAACACAGCACTCATAGACCTAATTTGAATGAATATTTACTGAAGCTGAAAAAACAGCCTACCTGGTGTTGTGGGTTTACCCTTAGGTTCAAGTTGCACATGTGTTCCTTTGACTGGCTCTGCTTTGGACTGAAGTGGTTGAGGCAAAGCTGACTTCGCTGTTTGTGTATGCTCTTCAGTTTTCCACGGACTGCAGGGATTCTCTGTTGGCCGCTGTTGTACTTCAGATTCTTTAGAACAGGGAGCAGTGACTCTTGAGGATTGTGTTAAAAAATTGTTTGGATCCTTAACAAGAGTAAAAAAAAAAAGATGAGTCTTATGTTCTTATTCCCTCAAGAGGTAAAAGAATGAAAGCACTCTGCATAGCATACTATCACCTAAAACACCTACTCCTTCAACAAAAGAAAAAGCCAAGAACAAGTGTTAAGCTTTTAATAGACTTTTTTTTTAATCCAGTATTTCAAATTACTTCAGCATTTGATTCCAGGTGCTCTTGCCAGCTATTTCAGGTATTATCCCACATTTCCCTAAACAAGAACGCACATGGCAGATATTGTCATTGCAGAAATTGCATAAATTGAACAATAAGTGTCTGGTACACTTATTTCATCATTCTGATTGAGTCTTTGTACAGCAATAACATTTACAATTTCAGTCAGTCAACTACATGAAGTTACAGAGTGAAACCCAGTATCTCTGTAACAAGCCCCCCTTCTGATGGTCAAGAGCAGCAGTCAAGTACATTGACATCAACGAAACACATAAGTACTCTCATCTTTAAGTCTCAATAAAAGGAATTCTAAGCTGTTTCAGATCTGCTATTAAAAAAAGGGCATGTGGGATTGCAATAAAGCAGAAGTTGTAAATAGACTAAGACTACTCACACCAAATCTTTAAATTCACATTAAACAGTTATATGCTAACATTTGTCCGCCCCAATACAATACTCAAATCAATTTTTAATCAGCAACTAAATCAGACACTCACCGCTCTCTTTGAGTTTGCTGGTTTATTAATAGAAGCCTCAACAAGCCTTTGAGAACAGGATGCAGCTTCCTGCTTTACACTGCTACTATTGATTCTAGCAGATGCTCCACTTGTAGTGGACAATTTGGATAAACAAGTAGTGCCAGGCTGTTCTTGTGCATTGTTTTGCTTTGCAGATGGATGACTTAGGTCATCTTCCCAGGAACCAATTGTAGCAGCAAGGTTAGCTAAACGGCCTCTTCTCCCAATAGGGGTTTCGCTTGCCAGGGCATAGGATGTCTGCTTAGGTGGAGAAACAGACAGATCTTTTGACTGGAGAGGAGACAGAGGAACACATTCAGAGGGATCTGGAAAAAAAGAAAACATTTATTTTGCTAATAAAATATATCGAGATATAGTTGCATCTTTGGCATTATACCATATATTGAGTTTATCAACAATTAGATGTTCCTGCCATCAGCAGAATCAAACTACTAGCACTGGAGGCATTGAGACTAAGCAAATTAAACCTTTTTAATCAAGCAGTTTACTAATTTTATGTCAGTGTTGTGAGGAGCAAGGCATCAGACTAGTAAAGAAAAAAAGGTTTAAAATTAAGCTGTAGTAAACAAGGCCTGCCCTAGTATTGTCTTAGAATGCTTTAAGAAAACATTAACCTTTCCACATACAAAATTATCTTCTTCTAGCCAACATAATCATCAATGCAATCAACAAACAGAGACACGAGGTGCTTAGCAAGTGAAACATACCCTCACTATCCCAGCAGCGCCGCTGTTCTGCCAACTTCTGCATACGTGTTTTGACTGAAAGAGCTGCAGGAGTTTCTGACTTGGTGTTTGGTTTAACTTTCTCAAGAGGCTGAACCAATGAAGCTCTGTTAGAGGCAGTTTCGTGTGATTCTGAAGTCATCTGAGGAGAATCATGGCTTGTGGAACTTGAAGGAACTGGCTGTACATTCTCTGAACTAGAAGCTTGAGTCTCTAAATCATTAGGGCAGAGCCTTTTTGATGGTGATGGCTTTGTATCTGGTTTTACTGGATAGGTCAGAGTATTCAAGTAAATTAGTATTCAAACAATCTAAAATATTTTCCAGCAAGACAAAATTGTAGTACAAATAAAGTTATGATTTATGAATACCCTGATATGCTTCCCAAAAAAATGCCCTTCCCAAATCTACCAAGCACAAGGCACTCTCTTTGGCATTATGCAATTATTACTGAATAGCTTACTAATGACTTGGCACATTTGCTCTCAGGTCCAGCTAAACACGAGCTAGTCCTAGTGGCCAGGTAACTGCATCCATCACTGTTTAGTTTAAGATAAATGCTCAGTGTTTTCACTTTCCCTTTGGAAAAAAGATGGGATTGATATCAAAACAATCTTTAATAAACACGCTGCAAAATACCTTCGTCACTGGGAAGAGGTGCCTGGTTACCAGTTTCTGCCAAAGGCTCTCTGGCCCTCTTGGTCTGCATTGTGGGTCTTGCCCCCATCTTGGGCCGCTCTGCCATTTTCCTCTGCAGGTTCTCTCGCCTGGCACGGGTTCTTTCGAGGAGTTTCTGAGTGGCCAATAAGTCACGTGTTACCAGACATTGCAGTGTGCTAACTGGTAACAGCTCAGAGTAAAAGATGTTGGAATTCTGTTTAGCATAGAGAGCCAGTAGGTTCCAAATTTCAGTCATTAAATCAACTATTGTCTGCAACTAGCTTGGCTCTGAAAGAAAATCAGGCTAAAGAGACACAAGCAATGGCAAAATTAAAGAAGAGGGGCTCCTATAGACCCCAAAGTCATCAGAAATGTCTGAAAGTAATTTTTTTTTTCCCCTGAATGACTACATGACAGTCTTGATCTGTCAAGTCTTGCTAGCAGAGTTTTCTAACACATTGCTAAAGCATCTGGTCAAGTCACCTGACTGGCACTAACTCTCAAACAAAATAAACAACATTGAAGCAATTATCAAGAGGTCATAAAAAAGTTCAACAAATAAAAGTGTGGCTGTCAATATTAAAAAAAACCCCTGCCATTACACCTTCTAAATCAAAAGGTTAATTTCTTTGCCTCAAACTTAAATTTTAAGAATAGACTGATATTATGTCTAGATATATTATGGTAAATAGCCTGTTTATTAAGATATCTCTGTACAGAAAAACATAAAGAGATACCAATTACACTATATAACATTCTTTTCCATTTCCTATCCATTGGAAATTTGAGTACTCTGATTATATTCCATATAAAATAGCTGTTTTAGTAAATGTTCCACACTAGTACAAAGTGATTCCTTACAGTACTCAAGTTTAAAACAGGTTGTGGTTTGTTTAAATGTAGCATTTGTAAGTCATTATCACTCAGTTTGATCATATCTAAAGCATACTTAATGACTCTTTTGATCTAGTTTTTAAGGTTGAGACAAGAAATTGTGCAATTGAAATAATGGCCTTTAAAGGGAAGCATATAAACTGCACTTGTTTGGTGGCACATAAATTATTGTGAGAACTGTGCCAGCCATTATCTGTCCTGTTGCACAGCAATTAAATACACATTTCACATTTTTAACTGTCTAAGGCTGAAGTCTTAAACAATGTTCCATTGTAGGGCAACACAAGACAAATAGAATGTCAATCTCAACAGTTTTTTTTGTGAAAGCAAATCTCAGCATTGCTAACTTTCACAGAAGAGGAGGAATTTGGAAAAAAAAGCCAAAAACAAAATGCATGAAATGCCATGAATGCCTTCAATGCAGGTTCCATGCAAGTTGTGTCCACAAGTCAACTTTCCTTATTTCCAAAATGCAGATACAAAGTGCATGTAATACCCACATTAAAAAAAAAATCCTACAGGCGATTTAAATTAACAGTTCTTCTTGCAAAAAGTTGAATATGTCTAACAACAGTATTCCTACAGTTCTATTCAAATAGAGGCACATTCCTTTCTGTTTTGTTAGTTGAGCAAAATAGAGTTTCAGTTGTTACATATGTCACTTCCCAAGAATGCACGCCTCTGTTGTTCAGCTCCAGCTCCCATTGGCTTCTTGCATCTCAAATTTTCCATTCAACTGCCATAATTCCAACAGAGCTGTTACACATGATGAGTAAGCCACACTCCACAACTTGAGGCTTATTTTCCAAGTCCATCAACAGAGTATTTTCTACAAGTACACTCTCCAACTGTTCTGATGACAAAGTTTCAGAGTATTATAGAAGTCTAAAATCCTAGAATATACTGAGTTGGAAGGGACCCACTAGAATTCCAACTCCTGACCCTGCACAGAACAGCCCCAAAAATCACACAGTGTGCCTGAGATCATTACCTATTTTACTGCATCAAGGAATCTGAGGACTACCAAGTCAAAGTCACAGGACCACTGTGTAACAAAAGCACTTTCTAAAAATCAGAAAAAAACCTTCCTACTTCAAATGTTAATTGGAAACTTCAGTTTTTTAAAAGTATGTTTTAAAGTACATATTAGAGAAGATACTTAGGCCCATATATGTTTACAAGAATTTGTTCTAACTATCCTGCTTTACTAGCAGAATAGAGCAAAGGGAGCAACTGAAGGAACAGTTAACTCCAAACCTCACATTTGCAAATTTTCCCTCCACAAACAACTGCATCGCTTATTTCTCTTTGCTCATCCTCCATGCTAGGAAACCATCCTTGCCTCTATATAAATATTTTATATATTTATATAAATAAATTATTATTTATATATGTAATTACAATATATAAAATTATTATATAAATATTAAATATTTATATCTAAATATATAAAACGTACTTTAAAGTACAAAATTACCTAGACTATTTCTAACATCCTATAGTAACAAACATAAACCCTTTTTTTGCAAGAAACTTGAGTTATAAAATCAACTATGAATGGAGAGTCACAAATAGTATGTTCATTGTGATCCTGAGAAAGTACTCACTTTACCATCTCCTCAGTGTAATCTGCATTAATAATTTGGTTGAGATTCAGAAGGTTATCAGATTTCTTTTTGCAAGATTAACCAAAAGAAATATTATTTCAGAAGGGATTTGAAAGCATTCCACTGAATTTTACACCAAGATTTATTTGAGCTGAAATTCACTGAGACACAGACAAAATTTGCTACTGCAAAGTGATCAGCAGACACTGAATTAACAGTATGCTTCATCCAATTAAGGCTAGAATTATTATGTTTTACGTAATCAACATTTAGAGTGCCTCACCAGGTCCCTGCAAGTAACAGAGTATGGTAATGTGTAGACAAAGATTATTTAAAAAGTTAGACTAAAGGAAGGTTATATTGAAAGAAAAAAGAATAGCAACACAAAACACAAAACATAAATATTAAAAATAGGTGGTAAAATGCTTTCTTTACACAGAACTTTGGGGAAAGTTACTAAACTTCAGTACTAGGACACTAATATTGGTCAGAACTTTACACAACAGTGGAATGTCCTCCACAGCAGAAATATTCTTGATAAGGTGACTTTTTATGCACTCTGCAATACTGGCTAACACTTGAATGAAGTTTACTCTGAGGAGTGGCCTCACAGTTGGTCATTTTCAAAGCATTTCAAAGTCAGCTATGTACAAGAAGGGCGTGTACAGGTTGGAATACCTCCCAGCATGCAAAACCGTTTTAAACTTGATTCGGTAGTCCGGACTTGAAGTTTATTTAAGACAAGCTGGATCATGTCACTCACTACCAATTAAGGAAAGAAGTTTTAGATGTTTACTCTTAGCTAAACTTTACATGGGGATAGGGTAGAACTGCCTTGGCATAACACATTTAGTAAATCTGTTCGGATCAACAACTGATGTTCATTTTTTAAAAATCAGATCTGTGCAGTCACCTTTTCTGGGCACTCAAATTACCTAAAGAATGTCAGTTTGATAAACAGATTGTTTTCAAGGAGAGGAGAGAGTATTTCATCAGTGTATCTGATTTGAATTTTTTTTTCAAGTAGTTCAGGTTTTATTTATGCAGGCTATGGACTGAAGGCCCTTTCTTCTATGACATTTCTCAAAGCAGTCACAAGACAGCTTTAAAACTACACCTCTGACACGAAAACAGAGTACAGCATAGCATCTTTAAGAAACCTTCAACCTTCATACAGATTCAAGGTAGCTAATTCTTCGTTTTACTACAATTTTGCCAATTCTGCAAAACTTAAGCACATACACAGCCAATCCACCCCAACAATTAACATCCCCTTTTTTAAAAAAAAAAAAAAAAAACTTTGCCTGCCAAAGAAAGTGACCAATCGCAGGTGGCAATCGTGCCAAATAGGACGCATTTTTTATCAGATTTAAATCAGATGATTTTAATCAGATGATTTTTATCCGCTTTGGACAGACTTATGATCCAGCCTTTAGGTATGGCAGGCAGAGTGTCAACAGCGCTGCCGTCTGCTCCCGGGCTCCCTTCCGTCCCCGCTGGAAATCTTATCTGCCAGACGCGCATGGAGGACAAACTCCCGGCCTGGGAAAGGGCCTCTCCTCCGCAAACCCTTGCGCCAATCACCCGTGCTCTGTCCTCTCCCGGCAGGACCTGACACAGACCAGGAGCGGAGGCACCGGCCGAGGCGGGGCGAGGCAGCGAGGGCCTCCCCGCTGCAGAGAAAGAGGGTCGCTGCAAGCCCGCAAATCCCCCCACGAGCGGGGACGAGGGAGGCTCACAGGGCTCAGCCAGGAGCAGCGATCCCGCCCCGAGAGCGCGGCACAAGGAGCAGCTCCCTTCCCTTCGGACCCCTTCTCTGCCCTGTGTCCCCGCGGTCCCCGACACTGACAACTCGCCGCCTCCCCGGCTGCGCCCCCTCCCCAGCTGACGACCCGGGAGGGCCGGGCCAGGCCGTGCCCTCACCTCGGTGAACGGGTCCATCGCCGTGCCGGTGCCGCCGCTGCCCGTGACCGGCCAAACCCCCGCCCCAACCGCTACCGGGATTTGAATTTCAGCGCCCGCCGCGCGCAGGCACGACGGGAAGAGGGGGCGGCCCCCGCACGTGGGCGCTGATTGACAGGAGCGCCGCCCAATCCGGCAGCAGGCGGCCGCGCCCGCCCTGGGGTAACTGAGGGGCCCGGGGGCGGCTTGGAGGGCGGGCTTTCCCGGCCGGGGAGTCGCGGCTGGGTGCTCTGCGTCTGACCGTGTCTGCGGCCCTGCCGCCCAGGGCTTCCTTGTGTTGCGTGCCCGGAGTCCATCCAGCTATGGCTGCCCTGTCATATAATTTGTTTGGAAAAGACCTGTGAGATCATGGAGTCCAACCTATGGCTGAACACCACACTGCCAACCAGACCATGGCACTGAGTGCCACGTCCAGCCTTTACCAACTCCGGGTATGGTGACGGTGCCACCCCCCCGACAGCACATTCCAATGGCTAATCACTTCACTTCTGTGAAGAAATTAATAATATCCAACCTAAACCTCCCATGGCACAGCTTAAAGATTATGTCCTTTTGTCGTCACCTTCCCGCTCCTCCCGACAGCGCCTCTTTGAATTGAGAGGCTTTTGCCTTCTTTACAGGCAACTAGAGCAATAGTGCCTGGTTGAGCACACATCTTGCTGCAGCTGCTCAGTAGGAGTGTGCCCTGACCCTTTTTCACTGGAAGATTAATTCTTCACCTGGTGTTGACATGGAGATGTCAACAAAAAACATGATTTTTGTGTGACACAGTAAATGCAGAGGATACTTACCCCAGTGCAACTGTGAAACCTGTGGATCGTTTTTATGACTCTTGAGTTTCTCCGCGTGGGTCTCATGAAACCTGACCCACCACTTCCTACAGCTGTCCCCTGCACCATTTCACTGGCATACCTTTCTCAGGGAACGTGGAATTAGCAGAGACCCACTGGTTGCTGAGGTTCACTCCCTGCTATCCATGCACCACCCCAAACACCCTTCACATACATGTTTTCAGCATAATCGCAAATAGAGCTTGTTTTTTTCATATCTGCCATTCCCATTGAGAGGCTGCTATAGGCTTGTCTGCCCAAATGAATGTCTTGTAAAATTTCCAGTCTATCCATAAATACTGGCACCCTTTTAGACCTTTTTGCTCCTATGCAAATAGTGTTTATTACCTTGCATGAATGCCCTTCTTCACTAGTGCTGTGCTTCTTGCTTCTGATTATTTTTAGGCAGCAGTTTTCTTTCAGCTTTTATTTTGCCTTGCTAAACAAACCAACACTTTTCTAATTGTCTCTCAATAAAAATATCTTATTTGCAAACAGCACGGCATCAGCGTGCAGCAGAATCTAAAAATACAATATCAAATAATACTTTTCTGAAGAAATCTTCAAGATTGGACACTCTGGCAAACAAACATCTCTGCACTGTTCTCAGGTAAACATGGGTTGGAGCAGTCTGAGGTCCAGTGTCAGAACTTGCTCACACACCAGGCAGAAAATTAGGACTTACCAGATGAGACTTGTCACTCGTTCATAATCTATGAACCAGCCTGTTCAGTGGTAAGAAAGAACAGGCTTCATTTCCTTCAAGAGAAACTAGCTTTAGCTATCTCTGGTAAACAACAGTGATACATTCCTTTAATGGAGCAGTAGAAAGTCAATGCAGGAAAACACCAGAAGACAAAATAGCCAATATGGAGCTCAAAGTCATTGGCAGAAAATTGAGAGCATTACCATTAAGTCATTTCTTTCTCCTGTCATCCCAAAGGAAGAAAAGTTGTACACAATTTCAACCCTTTAAATAATACAGAATTACTGCAATCTAAACATACTTTCTGCTTTACTTGTGGGTCTGTGAGATTTATACGGTGCAGCTCCATCTGTCCTTGGAGCATTTCCAAATGTGGCTCCATCCATTGCTGGTGTCTTTCAAATGACACAGCATAGCACATGATGCTCAGCCTGGGGGCCGACAGGACGGGGGTGGCTGCACTGTTAGTGTACATAAGGATGTGTAAATAATACTGACATATGCTAATTATTATTATTAAAAAGAGGAAAATAATGATTCTTAATCTGTGCAATAAATTTCTTGTAAAATGTATTTCTATACAGTGTACTCTGAAAAATGAAATGGGGGTTCCTAGGAGTGTATAACTGCTTAAATCAATGCAGTATATATGTGACAAATGTCCTTCCCTTTTTCTCTCTACAGAGCCAATAATTTCTTCATCATTTCGATCCAGACTCATCAAGGTCCTGCTAGAAATAAATAGAATACTTAGTTTCTCATCTTGTCAAGGAATTATGTCTGTCTTCCAGGAACCAGTGGATAGTAAGTATATCTTATCCTTTTATCACTCTAAGGATTCAAAGAAAGTCAATCCTTTTCACAAACTGTGCTATAAAAATGAGGCCTGTTGTCTGCATAGTGGTGGAGGTACAGCTCTTAGCAATGGAATTTTCAGTTGGAGTTATATTTTTCTTAATAAATGAGTAAAACTTTCTTCAGCAATTTATGGGAAAAATCAACTGATCTTTCTCAGTGTGAAGGCACAAAGAAAAAGAGAGGGAAAGAAAGGAATGCCATGTGAAACCAGCAGAACAATGAGCCAGCTCTGCCTGTTCAACAGCTTTATATTTTATGCCAGACTTTTGCATTCAAAAATTATGAATCACACCCTTCACTGTCTCCTCCCCTCACGTGATGTGGTTTAAGATATCTTCTTGCCAGGAATATGTTAATGAAAAGAAATTCTTTCTGTAACAAATAACACAATACAAAGCACTTGGGGAACAGTTTTTGCTGGCTTGCAGTTTTCATGGGAGTTGAGAACTTATGCACTGGAGCCAGTCATTTTTCTTTTAACATGGCAAGAAGAACATTTTTGCTTTCCCAAGTTTTCCTTCAAAAAGTTCTAAAGCGTATTGACTGTTTTCAGGGGTGTATTTTCATTTCAGAAGGTTATAGATGTTTGCACTAGCACTTAAATAAGAGTGGAGCACTTTTTAACTAATAAGGAGAACACTTGCCAAAGTGTTTTTATCTCTGTCTTCCTTACAATACCAGTACAATGAGAAATGTAAAATATTGACATTGAAAATGCTGATCCCACTGTAGCCTACTGTGTAGCTCCTTTCTGTAACTGTCAGAGAATATTTCCTAAAACTTTCTTTCTGCTGAGAAACTGAGTTTATAATTCTGATTCCAAAGGAAAGATGAGCAAGGTTCTTCCTTGATGCACAGAAAAATTCTGTCAATTAGGGAAAATTACTACTTTCCATCTTGTAATTTCCTTTTATTCGTTGTTTAATAACTCCAAAGTTGATGCTCACCTATCTCGCACTTGCAAGCAGATTCAATTAGAATGTAATGCATGGTAATTAGAATACAGTAGTGTAGTATTCCTTGTAGTGTGGGTTTCCTTTCAAAAGGTGTTTTTTACCAGAAAAAATCCACTCTTCCACTAATAAGCTGGAGAGCTGTCGTGATTCTGAAAGCCATTTCCCACCTAGTAGTAGGATTGCATGGGAATCCACAGAGAGGAGAAGCAAATGTATGGCCAGTACATGGTGGTGTGCATCATAATTTCTTGGCTATAGTCCTAATTAGAATTGATTCTTCCCCATGACTTCAGACAAAGGGGGAAGAAGAACCTTGGGGAAGAGACAAGGTGACAGCCCTTACAGAGTTTCTTGAGGACATGTCCTTCCCCTAGCCCACCTTCTTTTTTGCCCTTACTGGATCCTGGAGGATGTGGGGTGCAGGTCTGACTCTCTGTGTCTTGGCTATGTCTAAGTTGAAGTCATGCTGTAAGAAATTCCCCTCTTCACAGGCCCCCCAGCAGGACCCATGTAATAAGGGAATCCTGCACTACACGAGGGCAGTAAGAATATAATATCCATCCTTTCAGTGATTCTGCAATGAAGAGCAAATTGTGCCCTCAGATCCTCTTGAATATCCTAGTATGATATTGAGAGAGCTGGCCTGGAAAAAGGCAATTTCACCTCCAAACAGTGAATAGAAGGGCAGATCCACAGTCTGGAAAAACACTGCAGTTTGGATTAATCTGTATTTTCTATTACAAATGTTACATAATCAAAAACATTTTGATGGGCAGCATTTGGGATATGTTCTCTAAGCCAAACCAAAGGTGATTATGCTGCTTTTGTCAGCTCCTGTGATAATAACAGAGGCAATTTAGGCTGACATTATCCAGTAAAGGAATATATTTATGTCAGGAACAAGACAGGTTTCATGAGCGAGTAACCCAATGTGTGACATGGATTTAAATGAGCAACGCTCAGAGCACAAGTCTCTCTCCGAATAGTCTGAATAGGAAATTCATAACTAGCTCACCCATACTAAAACAATGGGATTCCCCATAGCCATTACAGTGTAACTTTTACCTGGGACTTTGTTTTCTCTTACCTAAAGGATTCATTCATTACTCTGCCTTGACAAGTGTAGTTGGGAGGAAAATCTGTAAAGAGGATGCTTGCTAGGGGAAAACGTTACAGAAGCTCTCTTTTGAGGACCAACTGAAGGAAAAAATCTCACAGAAATCAAAGCTGTAGGGAAAAGCAAAAAACATTATATGTTAATGGCTGGACTCAGTAATCTTAGAGGTCTTTTTCCAACCTTAAGGATTCTATGATTATGAGGAGAAAAAACTAAAACAAGATGAGTGAAAAATGGCAGACAACAGGGGAGGATAACAAAGAAACAGAGGAAAAGAAAGAAGATATATTAAAATGGAGAAGCAGTGAAACAAGGAATGAGACAAAAATCATATTTCATTAGCCACAAAAGACAGTTGTCAAGTGGACTCAGTTTCAGAAAAAAGATCTCTGGGTGGTTGAACTCTGCTTTTTTACAAGGCTGTGGGAGTTAAGAAATATTTGCGTTTCATGCACTCTCAAAAGATTTATTGTCTTCAGTCAGTATAATATTGCATTTGTATGACTAAATCACAGAAAGTTTCTCAGGGCTGTTCATTTAGGTCTCCTAACTGGTTTACAGGAGGATAATTAAACTTCCTTCTTTTGTGTCTCAAGGTAAAATCCCCCCTTTTCTTTCTTTATCCAAATGGTACAGATGTACCACTTGCTGACATAAAAATTCTGAAATTAAGCAAAGGGTGTGAGAGTACTTAAGTGCTGCTATGTTAATTTAGACCAGGATATTACTCGCAGTACCTGAGACTTGCTTGCAACTGCCAACATAGTGCAAATGGAGTAATCACATAATCACATCAGCAATTTCACCAGCCAAATTGTATTGCATTTTATGTTTTTGAAATACTTTTCTGAATAATGGAAAAATTAGGGCATTCTTGTTGAGAAACCATTTTTCACTAACAAAAAAGTGTTCTATCAGCTCTAGCTTTTCTTTTAAAGACTCAGTAGGCTGTAAGCTTAACAGGTGATAATTTTCTGATCTTTTGCCATCTTATTTTCATATTTTAAATAAATAAATGAAACCACAGGACACACATAAAATAAATTATTTATAAGGAAGGCCAAGAATGTTACCTACAAAATCACCTGAAAATCTATGAAACAAAAATAGGTGCTTCAAATTAAGTGTAGTCTATATGCCTTGCTAAATAGGGAAAGGATATAATAAGGATATGAAACGGGTTTTACATGAGTTCACGGTAGTTTTTTTTTCACTTTCTATGTCAGTTTTTTAGAAAAAAACAACCATACAGTATCATGAAATCCTTTCTGCAAAAGTAGCATATTTACACTAGAGGGTGCTACTTGGACAGGATTTTAGGCTGCTCAATGTCTTGCTTTGGAAATCCCTTTTTCAACATTTGGAAAAAATGCACATCTGAAATAAGAAACAGATGTTTCTTATGGGACAAATTCTACTGAAATTTAAATAAACATAACTGAAAATAAGTTTTCCACACACATACTCAAGAGGGACACTGGTCCCTTATGTCACCTCAGCTTCAGTACAAACCACATATATAATTACACTGAGGATGTGTTAGAGATTAGTAAATATCCTTAATATTTCAGTCTGCTTCTGCTTAACAAACTGCTATGACACAGAAAATAGACTAACTAACAGAATATAAAAATAAGACCATGGCTTTTCATTAATGAGAAGGGCAGAAGCATCTGATAGGGTAAAACCTAAATTAGCAGTCTACAGTACAAACATAGTGTTACTGAATGCCGGGGTGTGATATGACAAAGGGTTGCCTCACCTTACAATAAAGCATGAAAGAAGGCAAAGGGAATAGAAATGGCCAAGGGATTATTTTAAATAATTCTTCCTTAATTCTTCCTGTGGTGATGAGAATAGTGAGAACTCTGAATGTCTCTCTACATCTCCAGGGCCTTTGGCTGCCTCGAGCCAGAGCCCACATGGAGATGGTGCAGAACTTGGGCCATGAAGATTGCTGCACCCTGACAGCTGTTTGCAAGTGGGTTGGTATGGGCAGTTTGTCTTCCTGTATGTCTAATCCAAAAATCTCTTTTGAACTTGGTAGGTCTGTAACAAGGTAAGACAGTGTTTGTCCTGCACTGTCCCCATCTCAGAGACACTGCAGCTCCAACTCTAGGACCCTACTAACACCATGATGAAGAGGTAGCCAGGGAATCTCCAAAAACAGCCAGGAGGTGGAGGTGAATAAAGTGTGAAAATACCTCTGGTTTGGTTTACTCTTTTCCCCAACAATACTGGACACTATTTCCATTGGCTGAATTTGTCACTGATACCACTCGGAAGGTGTTATTCCTCACAGAGTAAATAAAATAGCCTCAGCTGTTTTACAGCCTCATTAAACCTCACAAACTATGTGGGAATCTGCAAAGTAAAGCTCAGTAGCAGTGCCAGGCATGTACTTGGAAACTGGAAAAAGAGAGTGAGTTTATACCTTGGGTTCTGCCCCTCACTGAGTCAGCATTTCTCTTTGAAAACAGGGTTTACCAGAAGACCACCTTCTCCAGGCCAGGAAAAATCCCTTCTGCTCTACAGATCCTGTCCTATGTGTGAGAATCTGGATGTCCCATGAAATGAAATGCTTTGATGAAGAAGTACATCATCACTGTTTCCACAGCTGTTGGGTCATTGCCCACGAATGTTAGCTGTGAAGGGTCCCCTGCTCCCAGCACTGGAGCTCCTGCTGCAGGAGAGTGCTGGGCCCAGCATGCAGGTGAGAGATGCCTCCAAAACTCCATGTACTCACACTCACTACTGCACAAGTAGTAAGTTTGTTTCCTGTAAAAAGCTGCTAAGGAGGTGTTTTGTGGTTTTTTTGATATCCCCTTCTAATTTTATAAGTCTGTTGTATAGCTTGGTCTATCAAAAAATAGGGGATCAAATAAACAAAGTGGAAGAGGAGAAGATAAGGAAATGAACGGCAATAGAGAGAGGAACATTGTGCTTTTTTCAGGTTGATTAAGAAATAAGTGAACTGCTCACCTGAGAAGCCAAAAAGGACAATGCACTACTAGGAAAACTTTGCTTTTCAACTGAAATCACCTTCAAAAGGCGCAATGTACAAATGTATAATAGATTGTCATTTTTGGTGGCCTCCGGTTTAACCCCAGCCAGCAGCCAAGCCTCATTCAGCTGGTCACTCACTCCCCCACCAGTGGGACCAGGGAGAGAATGGGAAGTATAAAAGCTAGAAAAACTTGTGGGTTGAGATAAAGGTAACTTGATAGAAAAAACAAAAGTTGCACACACAAGCAAAGCAAAACAAGGGATTAATTCAGTGCTTCCCATCGGCAGGCAGGTGTTCAGCCATCTCTGGGAGAGCAGGGCCCCATCACACGTAATGGTGACTTGGGAAGACCAACGACATCTCTCCAAACATCCCTCTCTTCCTCCTTCTTCCCTGCAGTTTATATACTGAGCATGATGTCACATGTTCTGGAATGTCTCTTTGGTCAGTTTGGGTCACCTGTCCTGGCTGTGTCTCCTGCCAATCTCTCATGCACTTCCCGGCCAGCGTGGCAGTAGGAAAAGTCGAAAATGTCTCAGCTCTGTGTGAGCCCAGTTCAGCAATAACAAAACCTCTCTATATTATCAACCATGTGTTCAGCACAAATCTAAAACACAGCCCCACACCAGCCACTGTGAAGAAAATAAACTCTACCTCAGCCAGAACCAGCACAGGGCAGATTGTCTTGTGCTGCCTGTGCTGCCTGACCTGGTACTTGTGTTGCCACAGCAAGGTACCTGTGATTCATCTGCTGGTGTTTGCAGTTTGGCAGGCAGCTTGTGCTCCGGCTGCTTGCCAGTCCTGCCTGCCACTGCCAAAGGCAACACCCTGCCTTTCTGAGAAGGACCCCTGTAGTGACAAGGCATTGCTGCAGAAGTGGACAGACGGTTAGAGGAGGAAAGGTTAAGAGGGGTGAGTTGGCCCATCAGTCCATACTGAAGGAGGTGAATGCTTTACTGTGACTATTTACTTTTATAACCCACTTCTCTGCCACAGGAAAGCAGCCTTCTTTTCATTAGGAGATATAAGTGCATTTGTGAGTGTACGACAGACATCTTAGATTTCTTTCCTCATAGAAGACAACAGTCAGATGCACTCATAGGTTCACATCGCAAGGATCTTACATTGCTTTCACTTTTCTGTATTTTACTGCAAGGTTTGCCTATGTTTTGTTTGCCCTTGTTGCATTGACTGTATGGTTTTGAGCCTTCTTAGCATAAAGCATGAACAAATTCAGTCGATAAATCAATCTGAATACTGGAGCTGTATCAAGTTGTGCATCTTAAAATAGCAGTCCCATTGAATAAGTCTATGAGTAAGCAGCTCCCACAAGCATGTGCTGCATTTGCTGTGTACTAGGAGTGTAGGGCCCAGCTGGAATCAGAAGGCAATGTCAGACATTTCTGAAGGAGCTTCTAGAAAGAATAAGTCTGGAAGGACGGTCAGTTGGAGTCACTTGGTCAGTGAAATTGTCTGGTCAGGAGATACTCAGCCAGCTAAGAGCCAATAAGCAGGGAGGGAAGGCTGACCTTGCCACTCTGAAGGGCCTGAAGCTGTGCCAAAGTATGCAGAGTTAGTTAAGGACTCTCGTTCTCAGCTTTCATAGTTCATCAGTGATTCTTTGTTGTCATAGAGAAGTGGTGGAAAGATGGTGTGAATATGAGGGAGGAACCAAATAAAACCGATGTTAAAACAAGTGTGTGTACATATATATATATATATACACACACACATATACATATTTAAAATCCAAATGCACATATACGCATATATATTTATATGTGCATCTATATATATGTGCATTTATATATGTGTATGTGTTGGAATTTTGCGGTGTTAGCTTCTGACAGATATAGAGATCAATAAAATGTGTCACTGCTCTTTCAGATTGTACACATTGCAGAGCTTATTGATGCTAATATTCCTATAAAGATACTCTGCATGCAAGACATTGCAGTATTTTTGACCAAGTGACTATGACGTTATCTCTGAAGGCATGACCAGGGAAATCTGAAATTGTCTCTGGAAGTAATGTTACGTTAAAGCTGAAACACAAGATGCATGTCACCTTTAATTCTGGCTCCTAACAATGGGTATAGATCCATTTGGACTGTGGAACTGTGTCATTTAAGCTGTATTCCACAGTGTGGCTCATCTAAACATCACAATTTGTCCCTGTGTTCCCTCATCTTGCTACAATGTGATCAGTGCCAGCTGCACTGATAGCCTGCAGGAATTTTTTCATGACAGAGTAGCTTGTCTTTTTCCCTGCTGTGTTTCCAGACAGACTTGCAAGCTAAGATGTCTTTAAGGTCAGAACTGCTAGAGGTAGACTATATACGTATATATAAAATTATGTAATTATATATATATATATATGTGTGTGTGTGTGTGTGTGTGTGTGTAGCATTTTTGTCCTGAGATACTCAGTAATGTTTTTCTCAACTGGCCTTCCCATGTTATGCTTTTAATCGACAAACGTGACAAAGCTTGCTCGGAGATGAAGCAGAAAGCAGGGACAGGTGGCCTTTTAGCATCTCTCCCCTGTGCCTTCTGCTGCTATTGCTTTTGGCATCCTCTTGCTACAGCCAGGAGCTAGTATGACCTAAAAAAACCTTCACGCCATCCTGCAAAGGAAAAGGCTAGCAGGGAAAGAGAAGAAAACAAAGTGGAGGCAGCAGATTCAGGGGTGCCTGACTGCCCAAGCACTCAGGAAAAAAGGACTCATGGACACCAGGGAGAAGCAGGCAGGAGATGAGAGAGATGGTGACAAGGCCTCCACTGGATGGAGCAAGGAGAGCAGGTAGATGTGTAAAATACACAAAAATATTTCGATAGTTACTGATTTCATTGCTATGGCATCCAAGTATATATAAAATAGCATCTGTAGAAGGAGAATTAGGGTCTAAGCAGCTAAACCGCTGGGAAGTTATGGTAAAGTGGTACACTGACTTTATATTTTAGCAGCTGTCTATCATTTCTTCAACAGCTGTGCTAATTATTTGCAGTGCTTGAACCTATTCACTGGTTTTTTTGGTTTTTTTTCTTGTAATTGCCATATATCACAAGCAAACTCTAACCCATTAGGGATAGCTTTGTCTCTCTAAATTTAGAAGTGTTTATTCAGTTCCTGCAATTTGAGAT
Organism: Promerops cafer; assembly: GCA_013398275.1. Classification (NCBI taxonomy): domain Eukaryota; kingdom Metazoa; phylum Chordata; class Aves; order Passeriformes; family Nectariniidae; genus Promerops; species Promerops cafer. The sequence goes on from VZSE01015151.1 coordinate 445,809, forward strand.
TTGGAGACAAGCCTGCAAGTTCCAGATGCTACATTGTTAGCAAAATAGTTTAGAGGGTATTCTGGGTTAAACTTGGACATGTTGACAGAGCATATATCTTTTCGGATCTTCAAAGAATTTAAGATAAAAAAGACATCAAATTTGTCAGCTAGGTAGAAGTGTGTTTCAGCGCTGGCTCCTCATTAGCCAACTGAGAAAAATGACACCTCAGTCTTTTCATAGCTGGTCTTAAGAGTACCTGGGTTTGACTGTGTGTGAGGCAGTAGAAAATAAAATGAAAATATTTGCTTTAAACCCTTATTTTTTTTTTTAATTATTGCCTGTGAAGACTGACATGAAAGCAGACAGAGCTATCTGAGCAGTGTTTACTCAGTCTTGTGATTGCATACTTGCAAGTATGCATGTCTGTCTAAGAAGGATTCATGAAACTCAGTAAAACTTTTCCAGGTAGGACACAGAAAGGGATTCTCTGAAGTATCAACAAACTGTGATCTGTAGAATTTCCTCCACTGCTACCTGATGATACAGCCAGGTCTTATTGGACAGTGCTATGGAGGGAATCTCTGTGTAGAGCACATTGCAGGTATGGATTTATTGATGAGATGGAATGTGGCAGATACTTAAGATACTCAACTAAAGCACCACACAACTTCCCAGCTCTCCTCTCCCTAGGAGATCACTACACTCACATAATCTATGTTAAGCACCTTTGTGCTGGTAAGTCATTTCAATTAAATTGCTGTCTCCAATAAATTTGGGTATAAATTTATAAATGAATTTTGACCATTTAAGAAAAGTAAATGTAAAATTAACACAGTAAAATGTATTGATGTGTAATCTGACTTCAGTAGTCCCCTTAAGTCTGCATGAAAAGTACAGAATCTTCCTACACTGTGCCTACATTAATGGGTTACACAACCGTCATTGCTGAGATAAAATAACTTGTTCCTATTTGATGTTCAGTTTTAAAACGCGCAGATTGTATTTCAGGGAGTGAAAGGTTTCACAAGCAAAGCAACAGATTGCACAACAAGTAAGGCGACAGGAGGGTGTAATATAAAGTCTGTCTTCTACTTTAAATTCTATTTACTACTTATCAGTGTATGATAACCATCAGTTACGGCCCTAAACCGTTGCCTTGATGCAATTCCTCCATTTTCTTTTCATGGGAGATCCCCGAGCATGACACCCGTCTCCGAGGGTGGCACATATGCTGCTAAGCACCCTGTCCCATGCAGTCCTTCCTCTGCCTGCCACAGATCCTGCAGATAATTACCAATCACACCAACTATTGCCAATTGCAGCGATGATGGTAGCTGATGATTATCACAGGACTGCAGCGCTGGACTCTGCGTGAGTTATGCTCGCTAGACTCCTGCAAAGGATCACACTAAAGCCTCGCCTATGCTGCTGACACCTGGAACCAGCCGCGCCGGTGGGATACCGCGGGCTGATGTTCCGGGGTGGTGTCGGCGGGGTGGCACCCTGAGACACCGACCGCTGCACTACAGATCCCAGGGTGCAGCGCGCCCGCGCCCCGCCCCCGCCAGCGCTCGGGCCCCGCGGAGCCCGCCGGGGCTTGTAGTCTGCAGAGGAGGGCGGGCGGGGGCTCTGCCGGCGCGGCTCCCGCCTGCCGGCCCG
>VZSE01015151.1:454829-543165 GCA_013398275.1 Promerops cafer
CTGCGGGCAGCGCCGCGGCCCTGCCGCCGCGGCCCAGAAGCAGAACTAAAAAGCATTCTGGTCTCACAAAGCCAAAGCAGTCCCAGTCCTCCAAAAGCCGTGGGAAGGAAGGCGATGCCGCTGGCCAAAAGCTCTGTTTACTGACTGCAATCAAGCCGTCCAATGTGGAGAAAGAGAAGGTTAAATTTTTCAACTCCGATTTCACGTACAATCCTCAATTTGAATATGAAAACCCTGCTCTGCCAAATGTGTTAGCTAAGCACAGCCACGCATCTGACAGATTTCTTAAGCAGGTATAGTTGCTTTTATTCCCCTCCATTTCCAGCGATTATTTCTTCCTACGCCTACGTGGTATTTGGCTTTGTTTGTAGCGAGTAATTTCCCCTTATTCTCCCCTGCTGTTTGAAAAATGCATCAAAGATGAGAATGCACTAGTAGAACTGAAATAAAATCTTTTTTATTAAAAAAATTAAAACCTTTCTAAAATTTACAGGATTTTAATGGATAAAGGCACAGTTCCTTCTAAACGGGTTTACATGAAACAATTTGAAGCAAGAAAGTTTTTTAGGCAATGAAACAGGGTCCAGTACAGGAAAAATACAGTGCCTAAACAGGCAGAGGAATAAGGCAGCATAGAAATCCTGCCAATCCTCTTGGGGACACAGGGATTGGGAGGGGATAGCAATTATTTGAGGTCATCGTTATTGGATGAGCATGTGTTGATGTTCCTTGTTTTAATCAACTTTGAAAGGGTATTTGAATATCCATGAGACTCAATCAAGCAGCAGCCAAATTCCATTCCAGAGAGAGGTAAATTTTAAGAAGACAATTTTGGTTTTTCATGCAGCCACGCTGGTAACACAGCTATAGACATTCCCATTCTGTGTAACTGCCTTGGCTTCCTACCTGAGTTCCAAAAAACCCAAACAACAAAAGCCTTGATTTCAACTTTCACCTAAGTGACAAAACACAGTGCTTATCTGTACAGTAGCAGAAGCAGTATTCTTCCCACTTTTGCTATTTTTAAATGATTTGGAACATTTTTTTAATTTTAAAATGGTTTAGATCTTATTTAAGTCTGACAAGCTTTTCTAAACAGAGACTCTTATGTTTTCAAGTGATACTTAACTTGGAAAGACATCCTGCTATTCCATGAGTTTCACTTCTTTGTAATATGAATAGTCCACTTAAAACTAAAATTCCTGGTGGAAAAGATATGTAAATTAAAAGGACTAGGGATTCTAAGAACTGATCCCTGACTTGTGAACAGACTGATTTTTTTTTTTTTTTCTAAATCCAAGAATGCACAGAAGTGTTATTACCCATTACACCATTGTATTGATAGTCTCCATTTTCACATTGAAAATATCTGTATGTTTTAACAACTCAGTTTCTGGATTTCATTAAAAATTTATTTGCATTATGAGACAAGGGAACAGCTGTTCTATTCTTAAAATCTTCTTCCAAACAACTAACTAAATTGTAATGACACCAAATAAAACTGCTCCTTGACTAGAGCTTTTTAATAGGTTTTCTTTTGACTTTTTTTAGCAATATCAGCAACATAGATGACAGCAAATCAACAACTACTGATTTAAGAAACCGAATTTAATACAAATTATCCCTTTTAGTGTGGGCTAGCAGAGCCTTAAAAGTCCTTTTATGCATGATGATTTTGCGGAGCAAGCCTGTCTTTGGTTTACCCTTCTTTTAACAAAAACCCCTAAGCCTAAATACTGAATATTTTAACAATGAATGATTCCTCAATACTATTCTGATTTGTAACTCTCTTTCTCTGTCTATAAAAAGTATGGGAAAATAAAGGCTCTGTAACAACTTCATAAAAGGCAGTAAAGGATTTAATATTCAAGGAAGTATACTTCTGACAATTAACAAGGAATATGTAAATTGTTTCACAAGACTTAGTTTGAGTCACTAGAAAAGCATGTATTCAAAGTTCAGCTCCTAAAAATACCAAACAAAAATACCTTGCACTTAAAAATGCCCAAGCCAGCAGCTTTAACACAGCTCCAAGTCCAGTAGGTGTCACTCTCTCTCTTTTATCTACAACCAACTTTAGAAATTTTCATCTCCACGCAAATTTGAATTTAGTTTCATGCAAATTTACTATCCAGAAAAAGCAGCATTAACCAAAATTTTAATCAGCAAGTATTGTAGGAGCACTTGCTTTTCCTCATTGCTGTTTTTTTTTTCCCATGCAGATTTTACTTGTCAGAAGAAACACGTAGGTGTCTTACAGGAAGTTACGTTCAGAAAGGATGACTTCAGTTGCAAAAAAAGTACTCACAGTATCAAGAGCTGGGTCTGTAGTAAAAACACAACTGTGTGCAGTTATCCTTTTTGCTACAAGAAGGTTCAATTCCGTTTTGTTGGAGTTTTTTTGAAGCATATTTGGCTTCTGTTTATTGCTCTACTTAATTTAGAAAGCCTTGGTAACTGTGAACAGAGTTATTCCTATTTTTTTCTACAAAAAGTGCTCATGGCAACTTACACATGCTTGCTCTTTTATGAGTAAAAAAGCTGTAAAAACAGCCCTTACTGACTGAACCCACCATTTTTATAGGGGGCTTTTAGGATACTTAAGTGAAATGAGTTCAAAACCTGACATTTCAGAATTTTTGAGAATTTTTCAGTCATGTCAAAAATCTTTTTACCCACAGTTGTGCATAGCCTGCTAGGACATTAAAACAGATTGTGTTTTCCCATTGCCCTTTCTGCATTTGTGCATGTCTATGAAATTGGCTAATATAGCATTACTGAAATGTGTCTGGAGGACAAATCACACTCTGCCCCATTTATTTATTTTTTTAAAGGCAAAGAGAACTGAAGATTTGCAAACCATTAACCCAGCAATGCTGCAGTGGGGACCACACAGGCTTGTGAGCACCCACTTTACCCCATGCCTCTACTTAAATCAGAGCTTTTAAACCTTGGGCACAGCCCAACACTTTCATTGACTGACTTTTCACAGACATAGAGAAAACATTTTTGAGTTATTAACGCATTTGAAAAATGCTGATTTTAGTGTCTTTCTTCTCATACTGTGTTCTGTTTGTTTTCATCTTACTACTTTATGATATTTTCTTCATGATAAGGTTTTTTCATGAGTCACACAATACAGTGCCTTTAGGGAAGTAAACTGGAGAATAGAAAATAGCATGCAGATTTGCAGTCCTCACAGGGATTAACATATCTGATATTACAGAAGTTAATTCTCTTGCCACTATGTTTCAAGGTCACTGCAGCAGCTCTGTGCTCTAAACATTTTCTGGTTCAAACCACTTATCCCTCATTGTGAAGTTTCTTAGTACTCAAAGCGTTTGCTATTTTTGCTCAGATGCTAGAGGTGGCAATATTTGCTTAGAAATAATTGTTCCCAGTGTTTGCAGAGCAGATGAATTTAACAGTTGCAATTTGCTGAACCAAAATCAGCAAGTTGCAATTTTGGGTAACCCGTTTCTTTGAATTATACAAGGCAGCAAGAATTCTATTTCTATATGCATTAAAAAAAACCAACAAAAAAACCCCAACCATTTTGTCAAATGAGTGATCCCCCCATGAGTTATACATCCTCTTCCCTTGTACTCATAAGAGTATAGCACTTTGAGTTCATAAATAAACCAGTTATACCACATTTCAAGTGTTTGTGTGACACATTTTAAGGCAATAATAAAAGAAACCTACAATTAGCAAATTTATCAGATGTTGGGAAAAAATTTAGATGGAGATGGAAGGCTAAACAACATGGCATTCAACACTGAGTAATCCTTTGCTATGTCCAAGTGATATCACAGCTTAGGCATGTGGAAGATTCAAGAACATGACACTGTCTGTAAAAAGCACTTAATTGTTAAACACTTCATTCTCCACTAGTGACAAATTCCCTTGTTAACTAAGATTTATAGATAAGGTGTGCTAATACATAACACAAAGCATATCAGGCCATCCAAGTGGCACAGGTTCTCAGGGTCTGACACAAACATCTGTCTTCACCTAGAAGAGACTAATAGATCACTTCTGGTGATACCTCAGTAGGAAGATAGCTTTATTTCAGACCACAGTCTCATACAAAAACCCAGTGAGTACTAACTTTGAATTCTTTAGAAAGTAATTTAGAAGTTTTTAATTAAAAATATTTCTACCAGCTCTAAATTACTTAAATGTGACCTTTATACCACTAAGAACAAGCATGTGAAAGAAAAGCCCTATAAACACTGAATAAAACCCCAAATACTACAGCCTGAGTGGACTAGCCTCAAAAATCTACACTTAACCTTAGTCCCTCCATTCCTCTTGACCCAAACAGCCACCATTTTATGGCTGTTGATCAGACTAACAAGCTCAGCCTGGTACTGTTGCCTGATGATGCACCTTGGAAGCTTTTTTCCCCCCAACAGAAAAGTTACGCAGGAAGTAGAGCAATGGTGTGTGTCTACCTTGTCTGTCCTAAAAACCTCAGCAGAGACTGCAACCCCTTTGCAGCAGAGCTGCTTCTGAATGTAGGATGAGCTGACTCAAATAGGGAGCTGACTCCTGGAGCACTGAGATCCTTCTCTGACTTGCTTGCCTCACACTACTCATAAGAAGGCTCATCAGTACATATTTCTACAATAACTCTCAACCACTGAGCTGTGTTGCTGAACGTGGGTGACTTGAGATTCAGAGACCTACTTGGCTGCAAATAATTTGTTTTAAAAAGCCAACACCACTATAACCTAAACCAGTCAATTTAACAGCCCTGCCTGGCTCTTGTTAGTGCTTCTGTGTCATTGCTTTCTTGAGCATCAGTAGACTTGGCTGTGCAAGGGGGCTTGTCTTGGGATTGCTACTTCTTTTGGCACTCTTTGGTAGTGATCAGAGGGATCAGCAGACATTTTAGGCAATATTGAAAAGAACAGGAATTATTACTCCTAATCAGTAACCTGGTACAGTCACATAGTTCTTATTTTCTTCCATTTTTTTACTTGTTGCTGAAGAGTTTTCAGTTTGGCCTTAGGAACTGCAGCAGTACCAGTGTTCTGCTGGCCCGGAAGCTGGAAAATAAGCTCACAGTTGGATGCTGCACTAGGCAGCAGCTGGCATGCTGGTCTGGATTTTCCCCTTTCCCAGCAAGTTCTTGCAACACCTGATGGAGTCATCTCACCTTGGAGGCAGGTGCAGAATCCCAAATTAAGGGCTTGGTGTTGTAGTCAGTGCCTGGAAACCAAACATTTCCCAAACCTTTTCCCTTCAAGAACCACCCCCAATGGGAGTGGTTGTGGCAAGAAGTGTCCAAACCAGGAACATTGGTGGGGATGGGGCTCATCTCAGTGTCAGGGCCATCTGCCACTCCCCAGAGATTTGTGTGCAATGTGTCTGGGTGTGATGGCTCTCCCTGTTGTTTCAGTGCTTCCAGAGCCACACCTGCCAGCTTGGAAAGAATTTTCAGGACTTTTTTCTGTTTCACTTGAAACAGAGTCAAGAGAGAAGGTGATAGGGATGAGCACCCTTCTTAGTAATATCTGTTCAGCAATGAGGAGGCTTAAGCTTATTGACTTTCTCAGTGTGCAGGAGTTCAAACTTGCAACACCTATCTGGATGTGGATGGAATGCTGGGATGTGGGTTACCTAGCATGGCACATAAAGACATTTCCCCTTGAAGCTGTGAACTCTGTCAGGCTGAGGCAGGAGAGGTTGGAGTGGGTCTGTGTTTCTTCAGGAGGACCTGTGAAAACCTGCTGTTTGCATTGTGCTGTTGATTCAAGTGTCTCACAGCATTCAGAAAAGTCTTCAACAGCCCAGGAAGGTGCCTGCAGGCAGGCAGGCAGGCAGGAAGAGCTAGAACTTGGACCTCCTGACTCCCCAAAATCATGCTGCCTTCTGTAGCAGGGAGGTCTCAGCTCCAGGGAGTTTGCTGTTAGAGACAGCCAAGCAGGAGGTTTGATGTGTTCAGTGCTCATTTTCTCACTGTTCGTTGTGATGATGTGGTTTTGGAAAATGCTTCCACTCCAGCTAAGGTCAGAAAGTCCTCTGGGATTTCATTTCAAAATCCCATCCTAGGATTTAAGTGGGCTCTTAGTGTTTAGTCTTATAGATTTAATTGAAATTTATTGTCAACAAGTTGTGAAGACAAATTTCATGCTAGAAGATTGATTGAGAGATGACTTCTTCCAGAGTGAACAAATAAAGTTAATTAATTGTTCATAGAAACCCGATATACCAACCAACTAGTAGGTGACATAAATATCTTAAGGACCTGGCAAAGGAGATTGAAGAACTGTTATTGAGAATTGTTCAGGCTGCTGGCTGAGAATAAACTTCCTGGGAAAAGGGTGGGAATATTTAGGTTGCTTCCTTAACCAAGGATTTTGTATAAGACAGGCAAATGCCTCAGCATGTGCAGACACTAAAAAAATTATAAAACAGACAATGTTTTTAGAAGTTAAAATTCATAGGTAATTAAAAAAAAGGAAAAATATTGTTTGGAAAAATATACAAGACAAAGAAATAATGGATATTAGGTGCAATATTTCTTTCACGTTCAGGTAAGTGACATTTCCCTCATCAAAGAGCTATTAGACTTTAAGAATATGTCTAGCTGTCATTTATGGGTTTCAGTAGCCATTACTCAGGGTTGCTTAGTCTCAACTTAAAAAACATTAGAGAAGGATTGTTGGTAGCTGTGAGAGATAAAAAATTAATCCAATTTTTGTGGAAAATCAGTCAATCTGCCAATGTCAGAATTAGATAGCTGGAGAAAAACATGTTTATGAATGGATATAAGTGTGTAATGTAAAAAGAGATTCAGTCTGCAAGATTTTCACCTTTTATTGTTAGTTACATTAGTTTAATATAACAAATTTATAATACTGTTATATTATAAATAATATATTATTTATCTTATAAAAATAATTTCATAATATTATTTTGTAATATCTTATAATCTAGATTATAAGATAATATTATAAAATACTATCTTTTAAAAGATTTTCACCTTTTATTTTCTTAGCAAGAGCATTAATTTTTTAAGGTAGTGCCAGGAGCTTCTGTTACCAAGTCTGCAACAGAAAGCTATTCCGTGTAGCTGGACTGTTGCTGGTAAAGAAGTTATTTCATACCACATTTTCTTTTAAGGGTGTGAAATGACATGCTGGAAAGCAGATAACTGGGGATGAGCATTTCACACTCCACCAATAAAATCTGCAATATGCATAGTTCAGATCATGGTTATAGGCATTATGCTAAGCTCTGCACCTACAAGGGCCTTCTTCTAGCAGCAACTTATAGGAGAATTGTTGATACCACTCTGTTTATCTCATGAAATAGGCCTTCATTTTGGGGGGTTATAAAGAAGTACTGAGGTTTAAATGAAAAATTTAAATGAAAGTTCTGTCAATAAAAGTTCCTGCTCTCTCTCCTCCTTTCTCACACAGACACCCATGGTACAAGGGATTTCATTGTAAGGAGACATTTTTGGTAGAAGTATTATTGTTAAAATTATAGTTACACATCTGCTTAATCATGGTTCAGTGTTCCTAAATTAGAAAATGCCAAAAAATGAAACGAGATGGCAGTAATAGTTATCTTTTTCAAATTCTGTGGAAAGACATAAAAAGAAACATTCTGTCAAACTGCACATATCCTGGAGACCTGTTACGTCTGTTTTACAAGGCAGTTGAGCAACATTGCCAAAATTAAAGAGAAAATGTGTATTATTTCACTAGAGTGATAATCATCTAATCATCACTCTGATGTATGTGGGTCTAAGATGAGTTGATCAGAATCTTTTTTCTGTACTTTGGCATTAATGTACATCTGAAGATGGTACAAATTCATTGCAGAGCGTGTCACCGTGTATTAAATGAGTACAGCCTGTTAGTGAATGCCAGTGAGTTAAAAAGGATTTTGAACTCAGAAAAGAAGAGAGATTGACAGGGAGAGAAAGAATACAAGTGCCAGTCTGATGTGGGGATCTTACTGCACTGATATTTGCTATGCTTTTTCATTTTATAGTCCATTAATATTATGAAGCGGACATTGCAGAAATACGGAAGCTATGAAAAATTTGAACAGGCCACTGGAGGCAGCTTGCTGACCAAAAGTCGCATCTGGAATCACGTCAGGAAGTACATGGTGAAAGAAGGCTGTCTTGGTGAGGTAAGTCCTGCACTGGATCAGGAAAGAAACACTTACGTAGACCTTAGACGTTACACATGGACGGACCCAAGAGACCATCTGGGAGGCCTTTCCTCCATAATTACAAGAATATTCCTTACATCATACTTTTCTCATGGCTAAGCCCAGTCTAATGTTTGAACAATTGAAACGACACAAATTCATTGTGATCGCTTCAGTCATCTGTCTAAGCCTGCTTCCTGATTCATATATGCTTGTTCTTAAATTCTCTTCTTTTGGGAGTACCCAAGAACGACACCCTTCCTTCCCTCCTTTTTTTCAGCTACTTGGAGACCAGCACATTTCCATTTATTCATCAGTTCTGCCATCTGTTCTCCTGTATCAAATTATTTACACCAAAGGAAAGAGTTAAGAAAAGGCCAAGAAAAATAAGCAGCAGCCCAAGAGAGTGATTTATAAGAAGCAACACAAATGAAAGTGACATAAGTGAATAAAAATGTCTGAAAGAGCTTGTTGTGTTGGTTTGAGTGCTGTTTTTTCCTGGCTCTAACTATATAATTTTTTAGAGCCCTGTGATAAAAACTTATTTTCTATATTCAGAATTTTGGAAGACCAGTTTGATGAAGTTACATGAAATTGCTTGGAAAAGTCAGATGAAATTGAATGTATAAAAAGGGGATTAATCCAAGTGAAATCACCAGATGACAGAGTCAAAGACTTGGATGAGATCACTGGCAGTGAGCAAGCAGAGTCTGGAATCATGAGACAAAAATTAATTTCCCAGAAACTAGGTTTAATTGGTAAACATAATATTACTAGGAGAAACTGCTAAACTCATGACACATTTTTTGTGAGATTATGATTTGACACTGATAACCAGACTTTACCTGTGTTTCTAAGAGTGGGATTAATAAACTAGAGTTTGGAGCAAGCAGAAAAATTTGTATGTTTTGTCTTTTCCTGAGCTTTTATCTCCCTCTTCATTTTTGGCTTGGTTTGACTTTATGGCAGCTGGATCCTACATCCTCCTCCAGCAACCCAAGTCCTTCTTAAGGAAATGCTTCACTTTTTCTGTGAAAATACGGTTAATACATCATGCTTAGGATGGTCTAAAATATGAAAATACTCTCTCCAGCTGAAGAGGTGTTAATAAAGCTAAGTGGCACCTGCTCTTTAAACCTAAATGCTTTGGGATTTACCTATTTTTCCTGCCTTTTAAATGCACGTTTTATGGGACTGACCATTTGCTGAACTTGAGGCTGAATGGTGAGTTTTGAGTACAGGGAAGAGTTACATTCATGCCTTTGATCCCTGGGTCCTTTTTTTGGATACTAAAAAAGTAATCTTTCTTTAAAGTAGTATCCTTTGTACTCTTCTAAGCAGTACTGTTTCATTAGGCTTTACATGAAGAAGGAAAGGTGCTTAGTCTTCAACAAAGTTTCACTTTTCCCTCTCAGTCACTTGTTTAAAAGGTCTTTTTGAAGTCAAGTAATAAAATATATCAATATGCATTAGTTTCCTTCTCTGCCAGTTTTTGTTTTGATTACCAGCTTGCCAAGAGAGAACAGGAAAGCAAGAACAATTTTGCCATATAGAACAAAACAATACCAGTATTTCAATATTTCAAGTCTGCATCATGTAACAGCAGAAAGAGTACACAGTGCTTCCCCCTCTCATTCAACTGGCTTTAGAATTGCAACTGAAATGCTTTCAGACAGCTAATTATATAGATACCTAGTCAATTTACATGTTCTTATCTAGTGTTTTTCAGTTCTCAGTAATACTAAGATAATTCAACACAGTTCAAAAACTGGAATTTTCTCTAATTTATTGTGCATGCAATTGCTCCCTGCCCTCTTGAGTCTAGTCAGTGTTACCATACTAAATTTTTCAGTCTCGTGTTGGTCTATCTTCACCCTCTCTCACCCCATAAAGTCTGAGGTTCTGTCAGTGGCACAGGTGAGTAGGATAAACTCATTCAGAAGGCTCTCTCAGGTGATTGCTGATCGCAAGACAGAGTTGTGGGGGGCAAGGGACCAAAGAGAAATAAAATAATGGAAGAGCCAGAGGAAAAAGCAGGAACAGGCACGAGAAGAGAGCTCTTTCAGTTCTACCTGAACTCTCTCCTCTTCAGATTGTGGTCCATCTCACGGAGGACCTGCTGTCCCGAGCCTCCATGACCGTGGTGAACGGCCGCCCCACTCTCACCATCAATGTCTCCACCGCGCGAGAGCACTGGCTGGAGGGGATGCTGAGACACGAAATTGGTATGAGCATGACCTCCCTTCTGCAGGCAAAGGGCAGTACTTGCATGCATTCTGACTTGTGGCACAGGGATGGGCCAGGCACTGGACAGATACAGAAGGAGGGAACATCCCTGTCCAAAGAACCTGTGCTGGAGATGTGCCAAAGGGAACGAGAAACCTTTTATTACTTTTTTACTGCAGCATGCAGTAAAAGGACTCCTAGGGTTCATGGACATTAGCATTTTAGGTGAGATCCAGAGGAAGTTTTTGAAGTAAGCCTACCAGCTAGTCCCACTTACAGCACTGATGTTCCCATGCCAAAGTAATCTTGTAGCAGGCAAACAGTAATCCTTTCAGATGATGCTGGCCCAGAGGCTCTGCTCCAGGGCATACCTTCTGTGCTGTCACTGCTCAGGGACATTTTGCTCATGAGAGCAATTTTTGTTTAACTACTCTGGAGTTAAAAAAAAAGGGGGAAATTAAAATAGTGTGACCATTCAACCTCGGCTCCAGCCATGTCACTTTACAAATCTGCTCCTGTCACGCAGCACTGCTTGCAAATGTAGGCATGCTTTAGGTATGAAGAATTTACTCAGTGATCCCTAAACTGGTGAAAAATTGCAGTGGTTTTGCATTACACAAGGTTGGCCCAGCCCTGTGGAAAATTTCTACAAATTTTTCAGTGCATCTGTTTCAACTAAGTACATAAAAAATGGATAAACTTTGCAAGTTCCTGAATAGCAGCTGAAGAATAAGCCTTGCAATTGCCTAGAACCACTGTTACTCACATTTTAAGGGACATAGCATATTCCCAGGCTGCAGTAGTGTTGTTCAGTCACTTTCAGGAGGAAACATTTCTGCCCTTTTACTTTGATTTTCCTTCCTGCTGTTCCCTACAATGCTTAGCCTATGCCAGAGGCAATTCAGCTTGTAAGACTTCTGAAAATTCCTTTTCCCAGATTTAGAAAGTCAAATCCTCCTGATAGTTGCATTCCTTAAGCACTTTCAGGAATTTCACTTGCAGTCAGCAGGTGAATATTTGCGTGGTGTATATATCTCTGACAAAATTCTCTGTTGTGACAAGGCTAAAAGTCATTGCTTTTCCCAGTGCTACAGCTCAGAGTTCTGAAATGGGTATCTCCTTATATATTTTATAATTTTTTGTTAATCATTGGATGCTACTGTTCTAAGTGCCAGATTCCTTTTATCTTTTCTTCAGGCACTCATTACTTTCGGGGTTTTAACAACAACAGCCAGCCTTGGTGCAACCGTAATGGACGTAGGAAACACGGCTTAAAACCAATCAACCCTACAGAAGAGGGGCTAGCCAGCATTCACAGCGTCCTGTTCCGCAAAGACCCTCTTCTTTGGAGAGCTGCCCTGCTCTACTACACCGTGTACCAGGCCAGCCAAATGTCCTTCAGTCAGCTTTTCCAAGATGTGGGGAAATTTGTCAAGGACCCCAATACTAGGTGGGATTACTGCGTGCGGGCCAAGAGAGGGTGGACTGACACTTCACAACCGGGTGAGTTCCCTATTTGTCTTCTCTTGTTTTGTACTTCAGGGAGGTTTTCAGAACTTGCACAGAGCTCCTTAATCATGTCGCACAGTAAAACCTTTGCAAAAGGGAGAAATTGGACTCCACACTTTCTGAAATGGGGTCTCATGAATTTTGCTATGGAAAACAAGGCTGAAAATGCTCATGAGTGAGACCTTCAAGCTGAATCAGTAAAGGATTTTTTGGTTTTTTTTGTGGAAGTGGAACGTAAATGCAAAACTTTGAAAAAATTCATACTCACAGTTTGATCTGCTTTCTGCAGATGTAATGTTGCCTGTGGTTATTCACAGGCCCTATCTTCTATGTTTGATTTCTTTTTATGGCTAGTGGGTTTTGCCTTCTAGCTAGTTTTTGGAAAGGCTTTCAGAGTCAGGGATATAAATATCTAGTTTTTAAAAATAAAATTGTTCTGCTCATAATGGCTTCTGAGAACATGCCTTGACCAAACACTGACAGAGTGCAATGTATCTCCATTCCTTTCAGGCTGTTTCAATAAGGACCAGGTGTACTTGGATGGCATCCTCCGAATCCTGAGATACAGGGAGTCCATTGATTTCCATCTTCTGACAGCCCTTGGAAAGGTGACTGAACTCTTTATTCCCAAGGGTACAGTTTTATCATTTCAGCAAGCCTGCCTGTAATGAGCTGTGAGTCATGGTGCTTTTACTTTGATCTAGAATTCTCTGCTCTGTACAGCACCTTCAATTACACTGTGCAAGTTGCAAGTATTTTGAGGTCCTAAAAATTTCTAGCAGCTTGTCCTCATTCTTCACTTATCAGATTAAGATTTTATGGTCATATTTCTCAGACTTTCCTCCCTTTATGGGATACTACCTGACTTGCAGTACAACAGGCTGCCTTGGCCAAACAAGACAGGTACTAGATAAGGCAGTGGTCCTAGCAGAAAACAAAATGAACCATTTGACATTAATGCACCCCCCCTTCCACTGCAAAGAGTATTTCATCTCAAAGTTCTCTCACTGATGGCAGGTGTTTTTAAAAAATGAGGGTTTTTTTTTCCCCCAGAGTAGTGGTATTTCTACATTCACAGAATGTGAATGAATTTTATGTCCATTCTAACTGTCATGGCTTGTTTGTTCTCAACTCATCCTAAAAATTGCAGAAATTTTGTCACACTTCCTGAACCAAATCCTTGGGTTACTAAGCTTTCACAATTCATTAAGCAGGGTTCATACTCACATAAACAGGGAGTCAAATTGACTTGAGCTTGAATTTAGAACTGGTATACCAACATTTCTGCCTACTTAGCAATCAATGGGTGATAAAGGGAAGGGGCATATTATGATAGAGGGTTTTGGTCCACATTTGAGTTTTCCCTTTACTGTCAGAAACATCCTTATTGATAAGCAACAGCTATTTAGGTAACTGACCCAAGTTAGGAAGCTTTGAAAATAAAATCACACTAAGTCTGTAACTTTCTCTCTGAAATTTCCTTTTGCTTTAAGCCTGCTTAGCTCCACACAGCTTCTGCCTGCTAAACCACTGAACACACAGTTCCTTTACTGCTTTATGCCTGTCTCTCTTCAGGGAGTCTGCAGGTTGTCAGGCCACTTGAAAAACACACTAAGTCATTCCTCATAAAATTACAGATTCCATTGTGATCCACATTGGATGGCACCCACATGAAGGGTCTACAAGTGGTTTATTTCTAGCAGTATGATAATTTATAAGTGCTTGACTTTACAACTTTTAAAATCAAGGGATCTTAAAATGTATTCTGAATGGTTTAGCTTCAGACATCTGCAGTCAAGCCGGAAATTTGTGTATCAGAGCAATGTCTGCTCTCAGCATCACAGATTAGCTGAGGTCTGCAGAGATCTCTCAACATCATCTAGTCCAATTTCCATGCTTAAGCAATGTCAGCTAGAGCAGTTTGCCCTGGACCATGTCCAGTTGGGCTTTGAATATCTCCACTGGTGGTGACTCCACAACCCCTCTGGGTGGCCTGTGCCAGTGTTTTTCCACTCTCATTGTACAAAAGTGGTTTTTATTCAGATGGAATTCTAACTGGTGCCCACTGCCTCTTGCCCTGCTAGTGTGTGCTGGTGAGAAGAGCCCCATTCCCGTGTTTATACACACTGACGTTTCCCATGAGCTTGCCTTTCACCAGGCTAAACAGTTCCAGCTCTCTTAGCCTTTCCTCACAGGAGAGATGCTCCAGTGCCTTAATCATCTTAGTGACCCTTCACTGGGCCCACTCCAATATCTCTGTGTCCTCTCATGAAAGGAAGAAGTATAAAACTTGCACTGGGATCTAGCCTAGTGGTTTATCCCCACTTTATTTAAATGAGGGATTTACTTGGTTTTTAGGGTGGAATGGGAGGATCAGGTTGTTCCAAAGGGAGTATTAAGCTTGGCTGGCACATTTTCCAGGTCCTGCCTTCCTGTTGCTTCTGCCATTACTTACAGTGTAGAAGAGTGTGGTGTGGATACATGCAAGCTGTTCAGCATACCTAGAAGTGACTAAGGAGAACACTTGAAACCTGAGAAAAGGTGCTTCTTAAAAGGAGCAGTTTTAAAACTTCACGGGAAAGAATCAAATACAGGAAGCACTGCAAACTATTCATGTGGTAATTGCATGCAAATATTGCTGAAGAGAAATAGAATGCAGATATTAGGTGCACTTGAGTATAGCATAACTACCAGAGTTTGAAAAAGTAAATGCAGCAAAATATCACCTACTGTTGTGTTTCCCAAGATACACATGAGCACATTACAAAGAGCATAAGTAAGCCTGTTTTAGCCTCAGTCTTTTTTATCTAGTGCAATGATTAATAATATGTGGTGAGGAAGATCACCTGTTACCACCATGGGATGGGATTATATTTTTGATCTCCTCAGAATGTCAACTTTGGTAATATTTTAGCAATTGCAAGGACTGCGGAAATGCACCCCATTCAAACCATATCTCAGATTATAGATACATGTTTCTTGTTTGCAGCAGTAACAGAAACCTCTGAACATAAATATGAGGGGAGAAGGATCCTTTTTCTTTCTTTAGGCAGGAAAAGAGGTAGAATTCAATTGCGTGTGGTGCTGTGTCTCCAGACTGAGCTATGGTATGGTTTTGTAGAGCTCCTCTGTATCCACTTCTAAGTTAATTAGGTGTAATGCCACACGATCTTCAAACAGCAGTATCTTAGTGACTTGAATAAGCCTGGGCATGGGTGTTTGTTTTCTTAATTGGGTGCATCTTGTCCTCGCAACTAGAAAAGCACACTTGTGTACTCAGATGCAAATTGATTCTCTTTGTGGACTTTTTTCCAATTATCATGGCTGAGATATGCACCTGTCTCTATGGATCAGCTTTAGCAATCTGGATTACACTGCCCTGTCTTTCCAGAAAGCCCTTCCATGCCCCTTGCACGTTGGTGAATCCTTCATGCGCACTGTAATCGCTGCTGAGTAGAAACCATCACCTGCCAAGAGGGCAGGCTGCTTCCAGGGAAACCAGACTGTACAGGGCTTAGCTCCTTAGAGGAAACATGGGACAAAAAGGTTGGAAGGAGCAGGCTCCACTCAAGCCACCTGGCACAAACCTCCTGTGAAGAAATAGGACGCACCACTTAGTAAGCACAGCGAGGCTGGTGGGCTTTGCCAGAGCATATGCTGCTGTCTGCAGGGTGCCCAGAACACACAGCTTGGAGACAAAGCGAGAACCACACAAATTTCATCACACTGGACAGCTGCCCAAGGAGTCCTGCTCTGTGCTTCCATGGCAGCTTGTGCCCAGCCAAAGCATTCATCCTTTCTGGACTATCATTCACAGCATCTTGAGCTACTGTGATTAGAAGTCCTAGCTTTTAGAATCATAAGACTATGAAGACAGAAATATCCATTTTCCTTTGAGAAAAAAGCTATCAGATCCTGTAATAGCTGCAAAATGAGAGTTCAGCACCAATACCCAGAAAGCTCTGATGCCATGAGGCAAACCCAGTCTCCACTCTGCTATTGAATGGGGAAAACAAAAAAACTAAAATTGGGATGCTTAGGTATTGTTCATGCTGTAGTTAGTTACTAGAGGTGCATTTTGATGTAGCTTTGCATAAGCACATTTACTATTGAAAATGAAACAGCAGAGTTCAGGTCAGCTGGCACCATGCATTTCCTAAACTGTTTCCTGTGCCATGCCTGTCCTGCCTTCCCTTTCTAGTTCCTTAGTTTTTTGCACAGTGTTTTTTCCATTCTCATGTAAAACTTTCTGCCTTGTTGAAAAGACATTCCAGGACTCACATGAGCTCCATCCTTTCCCTCTCTATTCCTGCAGCTGCTGTAGATGATTCTCATTCACATTCCTACAAGTCTGTTCACTGATTGAATCAAAAGCATAATCAGGAATTATGAAGGCATTTGCTAAATTTACACCTCTTCTGCATCTTCCACTGCAGAACACAGTTGCTCATGTTTTCAAACGGTTCTCCGAGGTTTTAAGTTCTCCTGCTCTGAAATATTTTCTCATTTACAGGAGAGAATTTATAAGCAGCAGCAGAGAAGCAATGGGACTGTACTGCTAAGTTGACCTATGTCCTTCCTTACAGATCTCATATGAGGATGTGGATCGCCTGAAAGGATTAGCTGTGATTGAGAACATGAGGGTGCCACACTTTTTGCAAGACCACGCCCGGTACATGGAACACTTGAAAAAGATCATGGAAGTCAATGAGCTGACTGATGAGGAGCTCCAGGATCTCATAAATTAAGAGTGTTAGACCTCCATTCACTTACTGTGTGAGCATGTAGAACTGGACTTCCCAGAGCTTGCAAAAAGCAAGCAAAAAAGGAATGGGAGGGAAGAGAGGCCAGAATGTGTGGAATTCAGAAAAAGCCCCTTTATGTGCTTTTGTATTGTGATTGTATACTGATTATTTTTTAAAGGGATTGTGCATTTTTGTAAAATTTGGCGTAGAAATTCCTCTGCAGTGATCTGTCCAATCATCTACTCTGTTTTGTATGCTTGGTATAGTGCTCAGTGCTGTCTCTTGTAAGATATTGCCTTTTCCCACCCAGGTTTAGAGGTGGAGGAAAGGAGACAGAGGAGAAATTCCCCCTTAGTTCACTTTTGTTTGCCTTATCTTTGGTCATAGCTGTCACGGTTCACAGCAATAGAACTGCTGTAGATTATGCTGCATTGCTGTCTGCATAACTTTCCTATTTAGTCATCATTGCAATGAAAACAAAGTTTAAAAACAGTGCACAGAAGCAGGTCTTTGTGCCACGGGATCGAAGTCAGTAACATTACAAAAAGTTTCAGTTTTTTTTTTAGCAAGAGGATTAGCGTTTTAAAAAAGAGAGAAAAGGTAGGTAGTGCTGTTTTAATGACTGTAAGTGGGTAGCAAAGCTTTCCCCTTCATTCCCTCAAACAGTTACACCATTCTACATCTTTATGTGTATAGTACATGTTTCAGGAAGCTGAATTCTGGGAAGGGCCTCTCCCTTTGAGGACAAGCATAGCATATCTAGGAAATTCAGCATGGCAGTGTTTTAGAAGGAGGATCGAGCAAAACTGTGATTTCATGACCTATGGTTCTAAATAAATTCAGGAACACAGGGCCACGGTCCAGCACAGCAGGCAACATGCATTTCTTCATTGGATCATCTGAGCCTACAGAGGATCAGGTCAGGTTTTTGAGCAGTATCCCCACACTACAGCAAGCTTGAGCTTGCAGAGCTCGTTTCAGAAACAAGATGTGACTGGGGGAGAGAAGACGACTCTCAAGTGCCCTATTCCTGTGTTCCAACAGAAGTGCTGCACCACTCTGAAGCAACTTTACCTCTGTTTTAACTGCTGGTGCTATATCCAGGCCCAAGGAAAGAAAGCTCCTGACAGCAAAGAGCTTTCTCTAGTCACATGATTAATAACTTAGATGATGCAGGAGGATGATGCAGTTTATGCAACATAAACTACATTTTCTGATTGTGGAGTATTATGGAATTGGTGAGGCAAAGTATATAAGTATTCTGATAAAGGGTTTTATTTTAGTAGACAGAATTTTACAAGGGATCCTCTGAGCTCCTGGGAAGCAGCTGTGGTCAGAGAGGCTGGGCAGAAACTAGTGGGAGCCTTCTGCCCTTTCTTGCCCTGTTGGTTTTGCCCACTGGTAACAGGTCTGGCATGGGATAAGGTGAGTAGATGGAGCCAAGGTTTCCTCCACACCACATTTGCATGGACCTGAGCCACAGTATCCCTCCCTTCTTATCCTGTTCTTTAATGTAACAAATGCAATAACTCTCCCACCTTATTTTACACCAAGACATTACCAGACAGTACAGTAAAATCTTGAGAACATATTTTCTGATCCATAGGAGAATCTGTGAGGAAAAGGTGATGGTTTATGGTCTGAAGGTTTATGAATAACCCCATAAAAGCAGCTGCCTTTCAGATACTATTGCAGGTTGTTTGCAGTGGCTGGCTGGCTGCTGCAAAAAAGAAAATGCATTCAACAAGAATAAATTTACTAAACTTAGTTATTTTCAAGGCAGGGACTGAGAACTGCTTGCAGCAGCCTTAATTTTTGTTGTCAGTATTGTTCAGGAGCTGAAAGCCATTCAGCCTCTGTATGCTGTTTTCTCTCCTTTCCTCCTTCAGGCTGTCTGGTTTGATCACTGGTGACTTTGCCTGCCCAGCTTTGTTTTAGAGCTGTGCAGAGCAGACAGGGTGTTGCAGCAGCCTGACAAGGAACCATTGGCAGTCAGTCCTGCACACGTGCCCCAGGTTTTGGTTCCTTTGCCAGAAACAGCAAGAAAGTCACGTATGACTGAAGTCAAGCCAAGGATTACAGTCATAAGCTGTCTTTGCAATAAACTGGACAGAGATCATTTGAACTACACCATAGAAAAATCTGGCTCACTTTGCTGACCCTGGGGTATGCAAAAGGGACAGTCCTTTAAGAAAGGAACTATTTTGGACTGATTTTATTCTGACAGGAGAGATTCCTGCCTTTCTCCCATGACTTCTACATAAGCAAAGTGGCTTTCCTCCTCCCACAGTTGTAGCATCTTATGATCTAAGTGCATGTGCATAATGTGTCCTCAAAACCAGGAGGCTGTGCTAGTCACTCTTGTGCCACAAAATGCCTCCAGGCCTGACTCTTTTAACGCTCTGTAGCCCTGAACACTACTACAGGCCTTTTTGCTTTACTTGAAGACCTGCATCACCTTTTCTGCAAAGCAGTAGGTGCCATTAAACTTCCATTCTTCATTATTCTAGAAACAGATTTGCCTGGTGCAAAGTTTGGAGTCTGGAAGTGGTCAGTATCAATATGTAGCAATAGGCGAAGCTGTCAGCTTCTGGTTTTGCCACATGTCATTCCTCCTTTGTAAAAGTGTTTCAGATTTCTAAGTGTAGCTTTTGTAAATTTTCCTGAATTTTTGTTTTTCACTGTGAAGAGGCTGGTTACTGAGTTGTGATACTGAAGTTCTGTGACAGAGTGTCTGGACAGCAGTGGTGAGCAGCAGTGAGCTCATGTCACTGCAGTTTCATGGTGTCAGTGCTGTGTTGGCAGCCTTTCCTGGCTGTCTGGCTTGGTTGCTTTGGTGTGTATCTATGTCTTGCTATATTCCTATACAGAAACCTGGTCGGCATTGGAAAAGCCTCCCCGTTTCACCTGACCAATTTTGAAAGGCATTTTATACAACTTTTACTAATAAAGACAAAATAATGACAGAGATGAGAGTACTGAAGTGTTACATCGTGTTGTGTGAGAGGGTTACTCTCTCCAATGGCCTTGGCTCTACAGCAACTTGGACATCCTGAGTTGTGTGTGGAAGAGGTGCCTTTCTGACTCTTTTTCAAAAACTTCACTTAGGGTTGGAGTCATGAAAGGTCTGTTGAAGTCTTACAGTGGGTATGGCTCTCCCTGCTCAGTCAGAAGGCCCGGCTGCTCATGAGGAATTATCCCCCTATTTTCTAAGATATAGTCCGAGGCAGCGTTGGAGCCTCTTTGCTGCAATGCAATTCTCAGCACCATCCATGCGGGAAATGGCAACTCCAAATGTTCCACTTTAACACTTTGATCCACCCCCCAAACCCCCCCTCCCCTGCTGCTTCATTCCAGCACTCCCCATCCTCTCTCACATTATAAAATGTGCTTACTTGCCTCCAGGGAGTCCCATCATCTCCTTATGGCTCAGCTCCCTCATGTGTAAGTAAGGATAACGTTCAAGGGTTGTGGGTTCTTTTTAATGGAAATATTTTAAAAGCCAAATTCTAATTTGCCTTGCAAGACTGCTAAGTATTATCACACCATATTCCCTTTCCCTTGCTAGAAAGTTTGGAAAACACAGCCTGAAATCTGTTCCCTTCATAGGCTCCCAAGACACCACTGTTCTCCCTTGCCCCGTGCATCCCAGACACCCCTTTTACAGCATTAGTAGGGTGAAACACAACACTCACCCATCACTGGGCAGGTGTATTTCAGTACTGAATAAATCTCACACTTGTTACAGGTGATCTGCAGGACCAATGCAGCTCTGAAGGTTTTTGTAGCACTCAAATGCCAGGCTTGTGAAGTTGGATGCCCTGCCAGCAGTTTGAGAAGCAACTTAAGCACCAAGGTTCTCTGAAAGGAGGGAAGGATGGAAATCTTTTATGCTGGAAACCGGGATGGAAATCTGGGGACCCATGAGTCAGAGTGGAAGTTGAGAGACACCTTGTCTAAGCCAAGAGAAAGGCAACAGGAAACAGCTGAAACAGTTCTTTTGTCTGGGTTTGATTGGGGGAATTTTTTGTTTTTTTTTTTGTTGGTCAGTTCAGTTTGGGTTTTTTTAAGGGAATAGTCATTTAAAAGTGTCTTAATAACTTCCATAATATATTAACACAAAATTAAGTTAGAGGGTTTTTTCAATATGCAGTTGAAAATGAGTGTCAGAGATACAGAAGGGAGAATCTATTTTGCTGAACATTTACGGACTTCTCACAGTCTATATTAGATTAAATCCAGAAAATCTGGATATTGAATTTTAAACCCTTTCATTTACAATTATTCCATGGCAGAAAGATGTCATCAGGGCTACCTTTCAAGGCACAGCCTTACCCTTCCCATTAAAGTTGTCCAAATTAATTTTTTATGCTGCTGGTGAAATGTTTTATATATTCCCCAATCACACAGTGCCTCTGAGACACTTTAAACATCTTTTTCTGAGGTGTCTATGGACAAGCAGGGTGAAGTACGGCATTATTTCAGCTCTTTAGAAGAAGGAAGTGAAGAAACTGAGGCTGAAGTTGGAACTGCACTGGCTGCAGTGTGAAGAAGGAAAGAGCAGGGGTAGAGAGTCCACAGACAGGGCTCTCATGAGTGAGCAGGGTCAGGTTGTAGAGACATGGTTTTGAAAAGAAAAAATTCCTGAAAAAAAATCCTAAAAAGGTTGGTGGCAGGAGAAATGCAGGTGGTGGCACAGGAGGGGCTGGCATGAAGCCACGGTACTCCTGCCATCCCCCAGGGTCAGAGTGGGATGGACACCTCCCTGCAGGGACCTTCTCCACTGGATCTGAGCAATTCCACTGCACAGCTACTCCAATACAGCAGAGCTGAGCTCATGTTCACGCCCTGTCGCAAGGAGTGCCCTGAAAAGGACACTTGGAGGGTCTCACATTTTTACTTTAGGGCCCAATTTCCATCCTGTGGCACATTCCAAGTAAGAGACCTCGAGGCTGTTTTCTCCAGGTTACTGGCTTACTTATGTCTTCTTTGACTTTTGTCCTGGTCTCTAGCACTCATCCATCAGGCTGCTTTTTTTTATCCAAGTCCTTCACATTCCTTTTTATATAAGGAATATATTCACTATTCAGAATATCATGCATCTCTGAGCCTAGAAAGTAAGTAAATTCACTCCCACCCACCAAAAAATCCAGAGGTGATCTGTAAGTCAACCTCCTTTTCCTCTCCTCCTGGCAGTATTTTAAAGCTAAGCTCCCCTGAATTTTTGATCTTGCTATATAGTTTTCAGCCAAGAAGCTTTTCCAGGCATGGGCAAGATACGTTACCGGACACACAGGACCATGTGGAGAAGCCTCCAGTGGCGATTCACTCCTCCCTCTATTGTCTCATCTCTGTCCTTCCCCATCTCCCAGTCTCTCTAGCCCACACTCCTCCGGCTCCCAGCACCCTTGGTCAGTAAAAGGAACAGTAGCTGCACAGTTGAAGGAATCAAGTTAAGGTTCCTCCAAAGGAGGGTGTGCAAGGGTACTGAGGTGCCCAGCCAGGCACCTGTGAGTGACATTCGTGGGAGCTTGCTGAGAACTTCAGGCAGTAAGAATGGGGGGAGGCAAAGTGACCCCTCAGCTGCAAGGCAGCCTCTCCTGTCTATAGACAAGGGAGAGAGGTGGTCTGAAGGAAGAGCTTCCCTGAAGGCCACTCCCTAAAATCTGGTGGGAAAGTGCTCTGAGACCCTGGTGCTCCTCGTGTTTTCACATCAAGCTGGAGCAATGTTGCAGTTCAGGTCTGTGCACATTCCATTTTTTTCCCCTTTTTAAATAAGGCCTTTCACACAGCTGATAAAGAGAAATTTGGACATCCCTCAGGCTGAGAACATCTCATTATGCAGGCTTATGAGATGGCCAGAAGGATGGGTCATCAAAGGGTAAAGGGTCATCCAGCAACACATTTCCTAAGTGTACACCTAACCTGTAGGTACTTTAGAGTAAATCCTTTTAGTTACTTTGATTTTACAAAGGAGCTTTTTTACCTAAAGATATGGAGGTAAAAATTACTTAAGGCTTAAAAACCTAAAAAACAAGTAAGCAGACAAGGGCTCTCTCTGCAATTGTGGTCTTGTCCTGCTCTGTGGAATGTGGTATGCAACCCAGAACTGCTGAGTGGTGACAGTGAGAGCTGGGCAGTCTGCTGGCATGGCCCTCCAGTCACCCTGAGGACAGCCAGCTCACAGAAACCTGCTGCTGCATCTCTTCTGCTGCATCTCTTCATCCCCTCTTCTGGGGATGAAAAAAGCTGCTGCAGGCTGTTTCCCACAAGAGCCCTGATTCACAGTCAGTGTGACTCCCGGCACACGGAAGAATTTGCGTTTTGCTTAGGGAAAACAAAGAACATAAGCCTCCTATAAAGTTTTTCCCATCTAGAAACTCTGTATAAAAGTGTCAGAGGCCAGGAAATGCCTGCATGCCTTTGCCTTGCTTCCTGTAGCTAAGGAAAAGCTCATAACCTAAATATGGGACATTTCCACCTAATTTCTGAGTGCTTAAATTTATGACCTGACATGCTCCCAGCGAACAGCAGCTGCTGACCCGGAAGCTCTGCTTCCCATCACATCTGGCTCCTGCCCATGGCCAGTATGTTCCATCAAGACACCAGGTTTAAAACCAAAAATCAACTCGATGTCAGAAGGCACCATTTAGATGTCTAGGAAAACCTTGAAGTCCCCTGGACTGACCCTTTTCTGTCTTTTTCTAGGAACACTGAGCACTGAGTCCCCTTAGGGTTTAAGAGTGCCAAGACCAAGGCTGATTAGCTTGTACAGTCAAGCACTGCATCAGGATTTATCAACCTACTGCTGCCACAACCTGGTTCTTGGAAGTTAATCTCCAGGACAGTTATTTCCTTGTGTTTGCTCCTTAGAGGTTTTTAGCAACTCTCCAAACCCTTCTATACCATACCTCCTTTTTTAGATGGCTTGCAACACTATAGTGCAACAACACTGCAAAAACAGGTGACCAAATGGACATTTGCCAAGTAAGTTCTTTTAAAAAGCCCACAGGACAAATAAGAGGCTTTCCCATGAAGCAGAAGGGGTCAGAGCAAATAGGAAAGGAGAATAATTTGGCTGAGAAGAATTTAAAAGCTTTCATTGTGAGGAGAAAAGAGGCCAAATGGTAGACGTGGCCCCCTCAGCCTTGGTGAGATGGGTGCTGCTTAAGCTTTTTTCAGAAGATGCTAAAACGTAGAAACTCAAACCTCTCCTGCCAGAAGGAGGAGTGAGCTCCCTGCAGAAGCCACCACTGTGTGGTCTGACCAGCCACAGCCACCACAGGGACCATGGGCTGTGTATCAGCTATCACCACAGCCCCCGGCCCGGGGAGGTCTCAGGCTGGCATGTGTCAGCAGGAGACAAGAGGCAGCACTTTGTTGTAAGGAAGTGGCCAAGACTCCACATGCAGTGGGCAGGGAAGAGCTTCACCAACCTTCACTGTGCACAGGTAAGATAAACGGCCTTACAAAAAAATAAACCTGGACCAAATCAGTCTCTAGCCTTTTGTGATATTACTAATGAAGCAGGACTCCGCCTCACAAAATTTGGGCTCCTGAGGGGACCCCAAGATGTGTAAGGTGTATCCACCTCTCCATAAGAATGGCTCACTGCTTCTGTACTCTCTCCTGAGTTGCTGCCTTCCTTGGCACTGCCTGGGCACTAAAGCCACAGCTAGCTGGGCCAGCAGAGCTTCCACTAGGAGCATCTTGAAATAAAATTGCCATTCAGATTTACTCCCGCAGGGGCAGGAGCAACACAGCCACCACTTCAGCTTCTGAACAACTATAGCACAACACATGTTCCTGGGAACTCCAAAGTCCAGGAGACACACAAGCACCTCATCCTCCTCCAGGGTTGTCAGAAAAAAGCAAACTTTTTAAAACAGGTGAGACCACAGTGAGGCACTGCTGATTGCCAACATGAAGTAACCAGGCACATACCTCATACAGATGCTCCATGCAAGGCAGAATTCCACCTGTAGGTATCCAATTCCTCCATCTTTCTCCCAAGGCATCTTTTTATGCACCAAGTAATCACCTTTCCAGAGCTCTCCACTGGGCTGAGGAACCTCTGGGCTACAGAGCAGCCTTATTAACTTTCCCTACAGCTCATACATGGGTTATGAAGGGGGCTGAGCTCATTTCCCACACCAGCAGCACCTGTTAACTCACGAGCCAATGCAAGGGTCCCTGCAGCACCTGTGAGCACTATCGCCTGCTCAGGAGGCTGCAGGTGCTTCTCTAGGCTTTGGTGCCTCTGCACTTACTTACACTCACAGCAGAATAAATGGAATCTGGCCTTTCCAAGTTTTCTTTCTAGAGCTATAAAATAATTTCAGCCTCCAAACATATTTATAGCAGGGAAACACTAGCAGGTACAAGAGAGTGAATGTGTTCTTGGGAATTTCACTGCCTCTCACCTCATGTAATATTCATTTGACTAAGGCAACTCTATTGCATCTTTGCCTATATTTTGCAGTTATCCAGTGAGAGTTTCTTGGGAAATCTGGTGCTGCTCAAATTAAAAGAGGGCAGCAAAATTGTGCCTGATTGAAAAGGACAAAGCTGCAGCAACGATCAAGAATGAAAGCTGGAGCCAAGGTCTTTGGCTAGTTTCTTTAATGACCAGAGATAAGTGCCTGCACCTTCCATTTTCAACAGGGAATGTTGAGCAATTAAAGTTACATTTTTGGTCTCATGCTCTGAGTTCTTAGTCATTCACTTAACCTCTTGAAACCTTCCTCAGTCTGAGAGTCACCCTCAGGCTATGCCAACTTCTTCTGGGTTTAGTTTTGCATACAGACAGAAAAGCTGTTCAACCGTGTGTGTCTGCACGGGAATTTATTTAGTTGTTGAGAAATTAGTTATTATTGAGTCGTTAGAAATGAGATGACAGGAAGTTAAAGTAATAAAAATACTGCAAGAGTCTTTTACTGTTTTGCTCTAAAACCCTCAGTCACAACATCTCTTTCGTTGTGGCACTGCTGTCAAGAGTAGTGAGCCATGCCAGAGAACCTTCCTTTCCTCTCAGCAGCAAAATGTGCAGTCACCTGCAGCCCAGAGCAGCAGGCACTGGGTTAGTGGGCAGCTCAGTGCCTTTCACACTCAACCTATTTCTTTTGCAGATGCTGAAGTGCTGATATGTTTCCCTTCTAGGTCACTGGTTATTAATTGCTTCATGAAAAATATCACCTAGGTGGCAAATTCAGTGCTCCATCCCTGGTGCTGCCATGGCAGGTGACTGAAGTGCCCCCACCCAGGACATGCACAGAACCCAAACCTCCTTGGAAGCAGCCCCCATCCCTGCCACATGCACGATGGCCACACGCTGTATTTGGACCCCCTGTTGTGGTGAGTGAGTGAACCAGGCTTATGCAGCAATGAGGCTCAGGAAAGGGATGCATAACTGCCTGGTCTGCCAGAGGGAGAAGCTGAAAACCCCTAAAAAAGTCAATGGACAGAGGTCAGTGCATCATGTGGGCCAGCCCCTGCAGGGATCACATGAATATGGGCTCCTCTATAGACAGCCAGGATGCATGGCCTGCTTCTCCCCGATGCAGAACACCGACTCCTAGACAAAGACCAATGGCTACATCTCACTGATGCCAGCTGCAGGCCCAGAGGACAAGGGTTGTTCCTGTGAGATCCCCAACAGGGAGCAAGGCAAAGGGCTCTGGAGAAGTGTGTCTGGCTATGCAGAGGGACAAGGTGGTGCTTTCCCAGCTCCTGAAAACTATTGTGCAGGAAGAAAACCCAACACTGAATGTTGCACCAAACAAAAAGACAAAGTCAAGCTCCAGGAAGCTATTCTGGGGCAAAATGGCCCTGCCAGGAGCATAAGGAAGGAGGAAAGAAAGGATGAGGGGTGCCTACGTGGGGCTGCAGAGGAGCAGTGTCTCTCCAGGATGGGGCAGAGGCACCACTCAGGTCTCACTGCAGGTCACATAGCATCCAGCTCCAGCAGCTTTTGCAAGTGTTGAATGGCATTTGAGACTTGCCAAGAATGTCCACCGTGTCTCTCTTTTTTGGGCCTCTCTTATTACCTCAATTTACAAGCAGGCAAAGGAAAATAACCATCACCTGCCCCTCCCCCTCCCAGCAAACCCCTGTTCAGCTGCATTTTAGCAGAGAGCTTTTCCAGTATTAAAAGTACACTTTATTTTCTGTACAATTCTCATCCAAATCTCCAGGTGTGGAAATGTCCACTGTGTCCCCGGAAAAAAGTTGCAGATTGTTCTGCTGCCAAGAGACTCCGTCCAGAGCTGTCCAGGAGGGGCACAAAGCCAGGACCACCAAAATCAAGTGCTGATGCTTTCTAGGTGCAGGGAGGAGAGCAGGAAGGAGAGGGAGGGGGAAGGCAGCCCTGCTCTGCTGTGGAGTCACGGGTGAGCAGAGCCTTCCCTGGGTGGCGGAAGAGGCACGCTCAAGTTCACGTCATCGTTCGTGCTTGGTGTGGGAGTCCTTGCATTCAACCGTCACCCCGTTCCCATTCCGCGTCACCTCCTTCCTGTTCCAGTCCTTTTCCAGGTAAAATTCAGCGAGCACGGGGCAGTGCTCTGAAGCCACCCCACCCCAGGACCAGTTATCGGGGATCCATGGGTTTGTAAGCCCTTCTCGCACGACAGCCCAGTGGCCTGCAGCAAAGAGAATCACAGGGAAAACGTTAAGTGGCATTGCCCAAAGCGGACATGCGAGGCTAACCTAACTAAAGGTTACACAACTTCACTCCAGCAGCTCTACCTGTGAAAACCTTTTTCAAGCTCCGACTGATCCAGATGTTATCCAGAGACTTGGACCCTTGTGGGTTCTTTGTGCTGATGTTGGTGAAGGTGCTGGAAGGGACCAGGTGGTGAAACTTCTCCTTCCTCAGGATGTCATGGTCGCTGCTGTCTGGGGCCTGGTTAAAATCTCCAAGGATTATTACATCTTTTTCTCCTAGAACACAGGAAAAATAGAAAAGAATGGGAGGAATGGACACCCATCACTCAAGTACAAGAGGATTAATGGAAAGAGGAAAAATACAAATACTGAATAAACGAAGTGATTGTACTCTGAACTCCTGAAAGAAATGCTGTTTAAAGCCTTTTTCACTGACTATTTACTCATGGCCATTCTCTTCATGACAATAAAACTAGCCAGTACACATTTGATGCTTGTTTTTAAATATCATCTCATTTATTATAGGGTCATAGAATCATAGAAAATGCTGAGTTGGAAGGGACTCATAAGGGTCATCGGCTCCAACTCC
Organism: Promerops cafer; assembly: GCA_013398275.1. Taxonomy (NCBI): domain Eukaryota; kingdom Metazoa; phylum Chordata; class Aves; order Passeriformes; family Nectariniidae; genus Promerops; species Promerops cafer. The sequence continues at coordinate 482,739 of VZSE01015151.1, forward strand.
TGGTCCTGCACAGGACCCAAGTCACACCATGTGCCTGAGAGCATTGTCCAAACACTTCTTGAACTCAGGCAGGCTTTGTGCTGTGATCACTTCTCTCTCTGGGGAGCCTGTCCCCAACCACTCTCTGGGTGAGGAACTTCTTCCTAATACCCAAGATAACCCTCCTCTGAACTCAGCTTCAGGCCATTCCCTCAGGTCCTGTCAGTGGGCACAAAAGTGAAGAGATCAGTACCTGCCCCTCCTCTTCCCCTCTGAGGACGTTCAAGATCACAGTGAGATCTCCCCTCAGTCTCCTCTCCTCCAGGCTGAACAGACCAAGTGACCTCAGCTGCTCTTCACACAACTTCCCTTTAAAGCCCTTCACCATCCTCATGGCCCTCCTTTGGACAGTCCCTAACAGTTTCATGTCTTTTATACATTGTGGCACCCCAAACTGCCCCCNTTCTTCCTAATACCCAAGATAAACCTCCTCTGAACTCAGCTTCAGGCCATCCCTCAGGTCCTGTCAGTGGGCACAAAAGTGAAGAGATCAGTACCTGCCCCTCCTCTTCCCCTCTGAGGACGTTCAAGATCACAGTGAGATCTCCCCTCAGTCTCCTCTCCTCCAGGCTGAACAGACCAAGTGACCTCAGCTGCTCTTCACACAACTTCCCTTTAAAGCCCTTCACCATCCTCATGGCTCTCCTTTGGACAGTCCCTAACAGTTTCATGTCTTTTATACATTGTGGCACCCCAAACTGCCCCCAGCACTGGAGGTGAGGCTGCCCCAGTGCAGAGCAGAGCAGGACAATCCCCTCCCTTGCCCAGCTGGCCATGCTGTGCCTGATGCTCTCCAGGACATGGTTGCCCTCCTGGCTGCCAGGGCTCTGCTGACTCACATTCAACTTGCCATTGACCAGGACCCCCAGGTCTTTTTTCCACAGGGCTGCTCTTCAGCCTCTTGTTCCCCAGTCTGTCCATACATCCAGGGTTGTCCCATCCCAGGTGCAGTCTGTCCATACATCCAGGGTTGTCCCATCCCAGGTGCAGAATCCAGCACTCACCCTTGTTAAACTTCGTATGGTTGGTGATTTTCCATCTCTCTAGTTTGTTAAAGTCTCTCTGCAGAACCTATCTGCCCTCAAGGGAGTTGACAGCTCCTCACAATGTAGTGTTGTTTTCAAACTTAGTATTTCTTCAAGTCTCATGTCCATTACTAAGATGTTGAAGAGAACTGGGCCAAGGATGGAGCCCTGCAGAACCCCACTAGTGACCGGATGCCATCCTGATGTCACCCCATTCACTGCAATTTTTTGGGCCTGATCTGTGACCTGGTTGCTCATCCATCATGTAACATGGTTATCCAGCTGTATGCTGGACATTTTGTCCAGAAGGATACTGTGAGAGACAGTATCCACAGCTTTACTGAAGCCCAAAAATTAGTGTCTTTTCCTTGCTACTCCTGGTTAGTGACAAACTCAAAGACAAGCAGTTTTAGTCTCAGAGGTTTTTAGAAATCTGTGCCTTTGTAATCTTGTTTTTTCTGCAAGAAACATCTACTGGCTTGAACTTATGTGGATGTTTTTTAAAATAGATTTTCTTTAAGAGTCAAGCACACTTTAGTGAGGAACCCAAGAAGATGCAGCCTTATGCTGGTATATACCACAGTGCCAAAACTGCAGTGCTCACTCTAACCTCTGCATTTAAAAAGTCCCAGGGAATAGGTCCAAGGAGCAGTCTGCAAGCCTGATGGCAGAAGACAAGTTGAGAAACCACACAGACACTCCCTGACTACAGCAACTTTCTTTTGCCTGGCTGACTGAAGGAATACTGCTCAACTTGGAACAGAAAATTACTTCAGTTATGTTTTGTTTCTAACCCTAATGAGGGAGAATAGAAACTCCAGACTCTAATTTCATATCCAAAATGTGTGCTCCCCTAGCCCCACAGCTGTGGATGCAGACATCCCACCTGTGCCCTGGGATAAGAGGACAAAGCACACGCCTCCATGCCCATCTCAAACCACTGCCAGAAATATCTGAGAAGACAACTGAAGAAGGGTGACAGCTGACCAGAGATGCTTCCATGTCACTGCTTGCCACTAGAGAAGGATGCTGAAGGGGGCACAAATGCACATCAAGAAAGTAATCCCAACACTTAGTGCTGTGGATAAACCTTCTCGTTTTTTGCTGTTGCTGTAAAGTCGCTCTCCAGGAGAGGGAGCACAAGCTCAACAAAATCTATTCCACTCCTGTCTTGCAGTGCAGGAAAGATGAATTGGAAAAGGGCAAGAGAGGAAGTGAGACTAAGGGCATATGGCTTACAAATACTTCAAATCATGCTGCTTGCTAAAATGCAGAGGGGCAGTGAATAGTTAGTGAAATTATTTGTGGTTTCTCTACCCTTTGTAAGTCACAAATCTTATTGTAAATAACATGAAGTTTAAATATTATTCTATAAAGCATTCATTACAGCAGTCTTCACACCTCTGGAGGAAAAAAACCCACCTGAATCTGAACCTGAGTTATTTTAAGCTCCATCAGAACCCAAAAGAAAAATCAGTCCTTGTCTAATGGGATGACCATGCCTGCTGTGAGCTGGTGGTTGTGCATGCATCTCATGACAAAGATCTCTTGCTTGGCAGGACCAGGAAGCCTGAAATGTAACTTTGGTCCTTCAGTACTAACACCTGCTCTGTGGCCCAGGCAGCATTTGGCTCCTTCCATGCTTTCATCTCCACACTATATGGGAAAAGGCCATTACAGAAACCTCTGGAGCACATCCTTGATGTTTAAAAATGACAGACAGGCTGGGATCTTAACAACAGTACCTTGATTATGCACAAAATCTATTCTATCCTATCCTAAACTACTCATGCTTCTTTTAGCAAATCTTCAAGACTACCTCCCTTAGATGAAAAATCTATGAAAAAAACCCACCGTACTTACAAGTGAAAATTTTAACCTTTCCATTTTGGAGAGGTTAGAAATAGCAGAGGATAAAAGACCCAGCACTTGGATGCATGCTTGGAAGGAGGCAAGAAGTCAGCCTGCAGCTGACTGCCCAGGGAGGGAATCACTATATTTTTCACCCATTTAAAATTTGCATGCAGAATAACTAAGCATAAAATCATAACAGATTGACAGACATAAAGACAAGAGGATTAATGGAAAGAATTAATTGTCATAAAGTTGACAGACAGAATAGGCTGGAGCATGTTAAAGGAGCTGAAACCTCATTTTCCATTAGGGTGAGAAAGGAGTGCTTTTGGTTGTCCTCTGGCAGGAGATTCTGAGGCTCCTCAGACTGCATAAGAGTGGGGAATACATCAGACAGCCTTGTGCTAAGCAAGGAAGAGCAAGCAACCAGTTTTCTAGACAACCACCAATTTCATTTCCCCTTTGTCCTGGCTCACTCTCAGCCCTGCTCCTACCTCTGCCAGCTCCTGCAACAACAACATCATGCACGCCAGCACTGCAGTTTCGTGTCTTGTCTGCCTCCCAAGACCCTGACAGACCTCCAGCCGTGAGAGGGAAGGAAGTGAAGCTGCCTGGGTCCTCCCGAGTGTGTGACTTTGTCTAACTGGACACTCCTGGGTCTCTCAGCAGAGGCAGGGAGCAGAGCTGCCCACAGCAGCCGCAGCTCTCAGGGGTCTCATGGATGAGCCCCAATGGCTCTCAAGCCAAACTTAGCAAAAGTTCTGGAAGAAATCATGCCCTTGCTCATAATGAGGGATGATGACTGGTCAAAAGCTGAAATCATGATGCCCACAGTTACAATCAGATGAAGAGAAAAACAGAAAATTAAGACAATGCTACTGGTGCTGCACTGTGATTTTCCTCTTTTGGATGAAATGAGTTTAAGACTAGCGGGGCTTGATTCTGCTCCTCAGGAGCCAGAGGCTCCTTGGCCAGTGCAATCTGGTCCTCCTCCTCCTCCAACAGACAGAGCAGCAGGAGCTCTCTTAACAACCAATCTTCTGCTGCAAAGGTCCCTGACACAGCCTGTACTGTCCACGAGGACCGAGAGCCTCCATCTGTTGGGACGTGGTGGCATAAAGCCCACAGCAGCCAGGCACGTGTCCTGTTCATGACCTCTCAGCAGTGCTCCCACACACATTCACACCCTCTGGGCCCGAAGCAACCGTGCCCTTGTCAATGGAGAACTCCTCAGGTGAAAAAATAAGTCTGGTCTGTTTGCAAATGCATCTTCAAATTCACTAAAGCACCGGCACATTTTGGCAGTGCCTGCGGGTGGCTCTTGGCCAGCAAAGCAAAGCAGAACTCAGAACCTTAACTCAGCCCTCTGCTGCAGTGGCTGAGCTCTGGTGTGCCAAGGCAATCAGATGAGGGACTGACAGTGCCTGCAGAAGGTCTGCAGTGTTGAAACCTGCCTCTCTGCAGGAACTGGGAAAACCTCCTTTGCTTCATGGCAGGCCAAGGGAACATCTGTAGGACACACTCCCTGATTTTACCATGCCCTGGATGATTTCCCTAATGAATTAAACAGACTCTTAAATGCTCAAATCCTTCCTGGACAGAGTGACACACGTATGATGAGAAGGATGTGGTGTTACACTGGCTGCTAAGAAGTATTCTCATAAGTCTTGTAAGCCCAGTGCCTGATGCATGGGTAGCCCATGGAATATGGCCAAGCCACGTGGGAGAAGATATCACAGCATCACAGAATGGTTTGTGTGGGAAGGGACCTTTAAAGATCATCTAGTTCGAACCCCCTGCCATGGGCAGGGACACCTCCCACTAGACCAAGTCATTCAAAGCCCCATCCAACATGGCCTTGAATACTGCAAAGGAGGAGCATCCACAGCTGCTCTGAGCAACTTGTGCTTCACCACCCTCACAATCAAGAATTTTTTCCTAATATCTAATCTAAACCTCCTCTTTTCAGTTTAAGGCCATTCCCCCTTGTTCCATCGCTACATGTCCTCATAAAAAGTCCCTCTTCAGCTCTCTCGTAGGCCCCTTTCAGGTACTGGAAGACTGCTGTAAGATATTCCCTAAGTCTTCTCTTCTTCAGACTGAACAATCCCAGACAGCTCAGCCTTTCTTCACAGGAGAGCTGTTCTAGCCCTCTGATCATCCTCACAGCCCTTCTGTGGACTTGCTCCAACAGGTCCATGTCTTTCTTATGTTGGGGATCCCAGAGCTGGATGCAGCTCTCCAGGTGGGGTCACATGGGAACAGATTAGAGACAGAAGCATCTCCTTGCCCTGCTGGCCACACTGCTTTTGATGCAGCCCAGGATGAGGCTGGCTTTCTGGGCTGCAAGTGCACATGGCTGGGTCATGTCCAACTAGTCATCCACCAGCGAAGTTCTTCTTCTCAGGACTCTCTCAATCCACCCAGCACCCTGGTCCCTGGGTCCAGCCACTACCAGGACATCCAGAATAACATCTGTGTGCTGCCCATGGCCACCACACTGAAGATGAACTGGTGGAGTTCTTGAGAGAAAACAGAAGAGCTGCTGCAAAGAGTTAGCTGTGAGCAGCCAACAGCCACTGCATCTCTCCAGTACTGATGAAAGGAAAAAAAGAGAGGGAAAAAGGAACCAGGACCCACCAATCTAATGGGAGAAATATGGGGATACTATGCCCTGTGTTAAGGGAGGCTGTGGATGGTAAACAATGTTCCTCAAATGCTCACATGACTCTTAGTAAGAATAAAAGATAATAGAACAGTCATCTGTTAGCAAAACAGGAACGGAAACTCAAATTTACTGCAGTACCCACAGACAAATCAGTTCTTACTGCCCACATTTTTTGACTAATTTGGAAGAAACTGAAGGATGGGGGTAATTTTAAGCATGAAATTTATTTTGGCAGGGTAATTCAGTACTTCAAAGTCACACATGTGCACTACCATTTCCTTAGACCACACCTGCATCCCACAAGTTTGGAGGAATCTGAATTTCTTCTTTTGTGAAAGACTAAGCCAAGAACAAGCATGCTCCAGTAACGTGCCTGCCATATGAAAATTAAAACATGAAATAAAGAGAACACCAACAGTCTAAATTTAGATGCAGTGGAAGTGCAGCTCAGTTGACTTCAGAAGAGCTACATTTATCCCATGTTTCAGTTCATCCTTTGGGGATTAAACAAATGATCCTTTTGTTTACCTTCATCCCTTCCAATTTTAAAGTACATGGACAAATACTTAAATCAGTAGCACTTAAAATAGCTCTGACTGGCTTCTGCAGCTCAAAAGGAACAACAATAGAACACACAGAAAAACTGCAAATACCTCTTAAGTTATACAAGAGGGATATTAACACTTCCAAGTGACCAACCTCACTGAGCTGGGCCAAGTTGAAAATCATCATGCGAATAATCTTGCAACCCTTTCACATCTTTCTTAAGCAGTAAACAATGGGCTAGACATTTTCTGTTCCCATAACAAGATCACCAAGATTTAGAATCTAAACTGCTTTGTTCTGCTTCTCAGGAAGTTAAAAAAAAAAATTTGCAAGCTTCAAAGTAAAAAGCAAATTCACAGAAATGAAGTAGAGAAATCCAGCTGCCTGTTCCATTGCTCAAGCTCAGGTCTAAATTCTGGTGTCATTTCATCCTGGTGTAAAGCCAGAGCAACTTATCGGAAAGCAACAAAATTATTCTACGTATTACATCCAGGTACCAAAGCAGGATTTGATCTCTTTTCTCATTAGCAGCCATCTGTGAATTTGCATTGGGTTTTCCAAAGAACTTCCAATTATCCAAAAATTAAATATATAGACCCTATTTCTCTTAGAAGAAAAAAATAATTAAGCTTTGCTCTGATATCAGGTCATTTCCACAAAGCACTTAAAATAGGGTCTCAGCTCTAGTGACTTTCCTTTCCTTTGGCAGAACTTGCTGTTACAGTAGCATAAAAACAGAAGGAACTTAATTTGAAAAAACGGTGTCAAAGCCAGTAGGATCTCCTGTGCTGTTTGTGTTAATTAGGAAAGACTGTAACACAATGAACAAGGGAAAAGCACATTTGTCACGCTATGCATCACACAGATATGGGTAAAGACAATGGTGAGGCTGATAAGGTGAGGTGTTTCTGAAATGCTCACCGAGACAAAGTTTACTCTTCTAAAAATTCCTTTGAATTAGACAATGTGCACGTGACAGCTGGCAGGAAAAGCCCTGCCTTACCTTTCAGGGTCTCCTGCAAACTCTGCGCACAGGCTGCCAGCTTGTGGCTGTCGTGGTTCTTCCCGGTGCTCTCTCCTGCGGAGGGTGGCAGGGCCAGGTGAAGGTTAACCACGGTCAGATCATTCGCTCCAACCTGGCAGGGCAAGGAGGAGGAATCAGTGCTATGCACGCGGGGAACGGAAGGTCACAACGCAGAACCATGTGCCACTTCCCAGTACTTTCAGCAGTAAATCTGGAGCAGTAGGACTCACTCTGCTGTATATGTGGCGTGTCCTGGGGTGTCTCGGTGTGGGGAGGAAGAGGAGGGAGGCATTTGCGTTTTGCAGCTTTGTTTGCAATAACCTCATACCCTCTCAGTTCTGGGGAAACTGGTTTGCATTAGCGAACAGCTTCCTTTCACCGCAGTGTCAGAAAGAAGTCAGCTGCTTATGAAAATCAGTTTATGCAAAACTAGTTGTTAATAAGCTACAAATAATGTCATGGTCATTACAGGAGCTAATTACTACTGCCTTGTGATTAGCCCCAGCTTGTCACAGAGACTAACCAAGAAACTTAATGTACCTTGAAAGGAGCTGTTGGCTCCCTGCAATCTCCTGTTCACCTTCTGGGAATCACTTGGACCTGTATGTATGATCAATTAATTACTGATACTTTATTTATTAATAATTATTCAATTAATACTTCTCTCAAAGCATTACCAGAGATGTCAGCTTCCCTAAACTGGACCCTTTCTACACAGCCTGTGTGGAGATGGGCTCTGTCTGCTCATATATTTGCTCCAGCATATGCCCAAGAACTGGTTCCAAAAGTGATGATGTTCTTTTAGATAGGTTTGGTCCTAATGAAAAAACTTTAAAATGGAAACTCTGAAGTGTGACAGCAACATAACATAGGCCAGCCCAAGTCTCACTGGAGGACTGTGCCTTATACACACACATACTCATATATATATATATGTATATAAAATCCATCTCCATTCTCCCTGCACTCATCCCTCTTTGTGGCATTGATAAGAATTCCAGCCCTGTGGCCTGGCTGCTATTGAGGACCCACTGACCCTCAGGTTCTCAAATACTCCCTTGCAGCAGGGTTTGCTCCCACAGGAGCACAGGAAAGGACTGACTGTGGAGAACTACCACATGTATTAAGGTCCATAATCCATAATCAAGCCATGGGACAGTGATGAGAAGGGTCAGAGGCTCATGCAAATTTTTATCTGTGAGAAGGTTGTGTCTCTTTTCATCTTAGCCAAATTCTTTTTAGTAAAAGTTCTGCAAGGGTGGACTGGCACTGTGGCAGTTACCTTGAAATGTGCAAGATACGGATGAGGATATGAGTGCCTCCCGTTGCCATTAGTCTGTGCAGTCTCCTGAGATGAGGCATCTTTCAGCTCAATGCCAGCTGTTGTATCCCAGAGGAAGCCAGAATATTCAACACCCTGGAATTAAAAAGGAAAAAGAGAAATGCCGGTCACAAGATGGTAAAAATAAAACATTCTGCCCAAATGTAGCCCCTTATCTATTTATATCTATATCTAATCTATATCTAATCTATATCTATATCTCTGTCTAGGCATGGTGCCTGCTGACGGCAGAAAGCCCAATTGGCTGTGCCCAAGCATAAAGGAGAAACAGCTTCCTGGGCTATCAGTGGAAGATGCAGAGGACAAATAGGCTTCTTCAGTTCACCCCTGCCAAAACTCCCTTCAGACGTGGGAGGAATGCTTCCTGGGAAGCTCCACGGACTTCACTGAAGAGTGAGTGTGCCAAGCATCATTCTGCTACTCACAGCCCCTCACACCTGCACACTGGCTATTGGACGCCCAGTTAATTCCAGCACTGCTGCAGTAAAGCCAAGGATTTCATAATCTGTTTTATCTTCTACAGGCAGAGCATGGTCAGGACCACTGCAGGGGTGAAGGATGCTGCCTCTCGTGTGCGTGTCTGGGCTGACGCGGTCCCCATTTCCTCCTACTCCAGGCAAGGCACTGGATACCTCTGCGCGGGGTCAGTGATGAGGCAGTTTGTTACCCACATGATTAATTGTCTAACCGTGAGTTTGGTGCCTTGAGGTCTCACTAGGTGACTGCTAGGGCTTCCAGCAGACGATGCTGAGCATAGCTGTTCCTTCTCCCCAGGCTCGACACCATCTCACAGACTTTTTTCACCCACAAGCTAAAAATATTCGGGCCCCTTCAGTCTCTTGGCGTGAAATCTGGTCTAGACCTCTCAGCCCTGTCAATTTCTCTGTCTCTTTTCCAGCCTGAATGTTTCATGCTCAGCTCTCTGCTCCTTTCAGCTCTGCTTCTATGATCCTGAATGGACTTTTTTTTTTTTATTACTTCATGATATGGAATTGGCATTTTCAGAAAGCTGTCAACGCTGGTCACACCAGCAGCAGTATCTAATTCAAAGACTGTCAGCGTCTTCTCCCATCACCCATTTTCCTTGGAATCATTCAAACCCACTTCCTTTAGCAAGTCACAGTTAAATCCATTGCAAGGAAGAGTTTTCTCCATTTCAGCTGCAATAAAAAAAGTGTTAACTGCTCCGCTGACTCCCCAAGAGCCTTCAAAGGATTAAGGCTGGTTCAAATTCTTTGGTAGCTCCTTTGAAAGCTCACCTTTAAAATACTGACAAAATTATTCCACCAGTAAGAAGCCTAAGGTCTAAAAACTGATACAGGAAAAGATGTGGAAGAATAAAGCTGCTGTCAACAGCTATTGGCTATTTCCAGGCTCCAGACTTTGTATCAACAGGGCTGTCAAAGGTAATTGCCTGGTTGAAATGCTCAGAATGTATGGAAGCACAAGCCGGAAGCACCATCCACCATTTTGTGTTATTTAGCCCTACAGAGCATCCCAAAATCAGCTTGTGCCAAAGATGCTGTGTTCTTGGGGTTGCACTGTGCTACCTCACTGCATTTGTGTACCCGGTGCTCAAACCTGACGGACTCACTAACTAGCCCCAGGAAAAGAAGGGACTTTTTGGCTTAGTGGAGTGTTCTCCAGCTCAGCCAGATTCCTATTAAAGCAGCTAGAAGGAAGAGTCAAATAGATAAAATTTCTATTCTTAGTTTGGCTGCACATTTCTCCCATAATTTTGGGAACCATTCATTATTATATCCCTACCTGTAAAACAAGGTGGATGATCATTTTTATTTACTCACCCTGTAGTCAAAGCTGCCATTGTTATCTTTGGAAGTACAGCTCAAGAAAAAACTGACTAAAGACTCTGAATTTAACATAGAAATTTTGAGACATTTATTAATAATTCTTGGTAAAAAAAGAAGTGGAGGGAACAACTTTGACAACTTTTTGACAACTATTTATATTCAACGTTTTAATGATCTGGCCTAACAAGAGATCCCAAAGGAATAATCCAGACACAAATAAAAATGTCCTGAAGGGCATTTACACTCTGCACTGCAATTAGGTGGAAATTGTAATAAATGTTAGAAACATTCAGACACTCTGTATCTTTCCAGACTCTTCTTGACCCTCTATGTCTGCCTAGCTAGAGTACAATCCTTGTGCTGCTCAGGTGGTGGGTTCTGGTTTGTTTGGGTTTATTTTTCCCTGATTCTTGGGTTTTTCTCAGAAGGGCAATAAAAGGAGGTGCACTTGTGAAAACATGAGTCCAAAACAAGTGAATGGTGATGCAACCTGATTTGGAAAAGCCAAAATAAAGAAATGTGGATTCTAAGCACATGGCTATAGGACACAACTGCAGCCACATGTTTAGTAACAACAGTGCTCAGAATAGATAATTCTTGATTGACAGACTGTTGAAGACTGCCCCGTGTGCCAACAGGCACTACTGGTTACGTGACAGGTCTCAGATCCTGCTTCTACCCACAACAACATCCACGCTGCAGTAGCTGCACCACGAGAATGACCCTGTTCAGCAACAACAGACTTGAGCTCGAGGAGGGCACTGCTCTGAAAACTCATTAGCACCCCTAAGGGTGAAAAAGAGAGATTTCCCTTGGGAGAAAATGTTCTTGGGCACTGTTAGTGATGTCCAGCCCAGTACAGCTACACTTCAAATATTGTCAGGGGTAGGCAGGTGCAGCTGTCACCACCTTAATAAATTAGTACCTCCCTGCAGTACATATTTATACATCAATATAAAAATATATCTATAAATATATCTATAAATATATATATAAATAGATATACATATATATTTACATTCCAGAGCAGAAGATGCTGCAGGGAAAAGCACAGTGCAGCACGGTGCAGATTTCAAATGGAGTCCACAGCATTTTAAACACCTGTGCCAAGGACTCTGGGGAGCACACAAGGTAAACTCTTCCAGGTGAGGATGGCAAGCTGCAGGGCTCCTCTGCGGGCTCTTCACTCGCAAACTAGGAAAATGGGAAGCCCTTCCAAATGCCAGCCAGAGCAGCACCAGGGATCAAACTCAGGTGACTTGCACAAAAAATGTCAAAAGTACTCCAGCGTGCCAGGGGAAAAACTCAGGACTATTACCTTGTCCAAATGCATGGCCTTTCATCTATATATCTGTACTGCTTTTATCCACTTCCCCCAAATACACGCACACCAAATACACACACACATCTTCCTCCTTACAAGTGTGCCACAATTCTTCCAAAACATAAATTGTACAGTCAAATTAAAAACTATAGGAACAATCAGCTTAAAAAAACAAGAAATGCAAACCTTGCCAAAAAGGATTTGCAAAAAGTGCTGCCTTAAACATTCAAAATATGTCCTTGGTTAGAGCGGGGGGGAAAAAAGCAAAGCCAAAGTTCAGACTTGGGGATTAATGTACCTTGTGTAGCTGTCCTGAGGGCTTTTCGGAAACAACACCCTTCCAACATCCTCTAGGGCCCTTCCACTTGCGGATGTTTGGCAGCGTCGGCTGGTTCAGCTCCATACAAAACTAGAGAGAGAGGAAAGGGGAAAAACATAACATCAGCTTGGAGAGTTACAAAAAAAATGGAAAATAAAGTGTGTAGTAAAGCACTGGTAAGAGGCACAGAGGAGCACAGGCTGTGCTTTCTGCCTTCCCTAAAGGCTTGCAAAGGAGGTGGTCTGAGCCACATCCCAGGCTGACTCACCCCCGAATTGGAGATAAATAAAAACTAAAATAACTCAGTGCAAATGCTGCAAGTAGAACATTTACCCCTCAGACCCTTTTCTTTTCCTCCAGAGCTACTTGTCTGATTGGAAAGGGGTTTCCTCTGTGCTGCCTCCAAAGATGCTGGCTGCACCATATTCCACCCCTGCCTGGGGCTTCACAAACAGCTGCTGAATCCTCCTGGGGGCAGGAGGCCCCCATAGCGTGGCTGGCCCCACTCCAACCACACAGCCACTGGCACGACATGAGAGGAAGGGTGTAGGCCAAGCTCAGTAGCTGGAGTTTTAGGGTTAAGGCTCCTCTGACTTTACGCCAGGGACACGTGCTTGATTTCCTCCGTGCACGAAGGAAGCAGCTGCGCACTTGCACGCAGTTCTAGCACATCCTCCTCAGGCTTCCCAGAGGTGCTTGCCTTCCTGGTCACTGCTGAACAGCCACAGCACTCAGACACCTCTACATGTCCAAGCACATGGTCAGATCTAGAGAGGCTGCATCCTAATGCCCGGCAGATCAGAGATACCAGAACTGTGGACACTGCAGAGCCCTCGAGTCTTCCTATGTAACATCTTGAGACTGAAATAAAAGTAAGTAAATAAATAAATAATAAAATCCACCGTGGAATTTCTGGCATCTGAAACTCCTCGATGCGGACAATATGGAATATTTTTTGTTAGGAGTTTCAAAACCAGGCTCAACAGGAGTTAGAGTCCTTTGCAAGGCTGGTGTTGGCTCCAGGAAGGCTCTGGCTGGAAGCTGGCCGGGATAGGCAGCAGTCAGATGCCCTGGTTGTGGCAGAGGTTCTGGCTGTGGGGAAAAGGGCTAGGAAAAAGTGATCCCTGTGAAAGAGCAACAGGGACTTCCACTGTGCATCATCTTGTTCTGATATTGGAGACACTGGGTTGAAATGCAGAGGCTTTCACAGTGGAGAAGGATCCTCAGACAAAACCGTGGATCCAGAACACCCCTCCAGATCAAGCAGCAATTTTACAAAGGATTTGCAAGGCAAACAATAACCTTGTGTGCACAGTGACTCTTTGCAGTGGGATGTGCCTAACACAGTTTGAAGAGCTACAGAGCTGCACAGATTTAAGCATTTCCTGCACGGATATCAGTAAAAATGATGGGATAGTTATTTTTATGTTTATCTTTGGATTCAGAAACTAAAATCAAATCCTGATCTTTCACTGACTCCCTTGTCTGCAAGTTCAGCATCCTGCAGGCTGAAGCTGTAAGCACTGATTCTCAGATACACACAGCCCAGGCACCCTTATTTGCCTCAGAAGACCAAGAGCTGTTTTGATTGCACACCTGAAGCAAAAACGCTTGGCACAGCTTTTAAAACAGTTTTCTGACGTGCAGAGGTTGGCTGGGGCTTCTCACTCAAGATGCCACATTAACATAGCACGTTGTTGCCCATTGTTACCTTCAGGCAGTGCTGGGGCTGGGCTGATTTATGGAACTCAGAGGCAGGTAGGGTGTTTGCACAGCCTGGGAACACAGCTCTGCCCTCAGCTGATCACCAGGTGCTACCCCAGCTAATACAATTAATCACAGCAGTAACAATTACTCACTCTTGATGCCATTCTGATGTCTTCAAACAAGAGTGTATTTGGTCAATGAGTTTTCTAACACTTAAATAAGAATCAGAAAAACAAAAATATTGTTGAAATTAGGAGTTCAACTGTAACCTGACAAAAGATTTATCTCTAGGTTGCAGCTGCCTAGAAAGTCCAGCCAGCACAAAGCATATGACAGGACTGAAAAAATGCTACAGAAACCATCACTTTATTAAAAAGAGCATCTGCAGTCAACTAGTTTGAGTAGTTTGTTTCCTTCAAGTTAGTTTTTTTTTTAAGGCCTTGATTTGACTTTGTGGAAACAAAAAAGACAACAAATAAGATTACATGGTTTGTTTAGAAAAAAAAAGCCCATTCTGGGTACGGCTGCAGCCATGGAGAACTTGGCCTACAACAGCTGATTTCAATCTGTACTCATTTTCCAAGGCTTACAGGCACACATATTTTGAAGCTGTGACAGCATACTTGCTGAGGTCATGTTTTTTTGCTGAAGTGAGAACGGCATTTTTCAAATCATGCTGCTCTGCCCACAAAACCCAACGCCAACCAATATTATGCTTTCCCTCATGCAGCAAAATATACAGGCAAGCTCCTAGTCCACATTGGGAATGAAAAAAAATGCCTTTCCTCTTTTGCAAAACTAAGTTAGAGCTATGCCAATCCCTTTGAAAAGGGTTGAGAATTCTTCAAGTTGTAAAGAAAAATCAAAATTAAAATCTCGGTCAACCAGAACAACTTCCCCCCTGCCCCCAAAAAAAAAATCCTCCCAAGGAAAAAAAGCTCTAGCTTTTATTTTCTCTAGACCCCTTTCAGGCTGCAAGTTTCCTGAAATTCAATCAGCTTCTTCATTACAACCTACATATACCAAGTCAAAGCTCTCACACACACAGTGAGACCAACAGCACCAGGGCTTATTTACAGAGATGCCCTGTGGTCTCTCTTCCAGCTGGGTGCTGGTTTTTTTGGGACAGGCAGTGCTGCCAGGGAGCAGGAACATGGCAACACCAGGCTCCAAGGCATACTCTAAACAAAGGGCAGCCTGTGCTTGTGAGCGGTCAACCTCCTTGTGCCAGGCAAATACCTACCCCTGGGATTCAATGATCTTTAAGGTCTTCTCCAACCAAAAACTAGTCTGCAGTTCTTTGATTGCCCTCATCTGGCATACAAGGCACCAATAAGAGCCACTACCCCAGGAACTGAGACAAGCTCTGTTGCAATTGCTGATCAGCAACACGTCATTTTCCCAAGAAGGGAGGATCCAAAGATGCAATTGCTCTTTGTCCACCCTGATAAAGAGCTGGCACCTGTCCCTCCCTGCCTGTCCACAAGCAGAGACAGGTACTTATGGCTGACCTAGGAAGAGAACAGAGGGCAGCTGGAAGAAGCTGGAGAAAAGCACTTTTGAGGAGTGACTGGAGAAGCAAAGGCGAGGGGTCTTGGACTATTTTGGGAGCAGGGAAAAAAACATATGCTGGGCTGGCACATGCTGAAGACCGTAAGTTACAGTCTTCTTAACACACCTACCTGCCCCCCCAGGGCACTCCAAGCACTGCAAGAACATCTAATTTGTGCATGAAGTTCGATCTCTTCCAGTGCAGTAACTCTGCCCACTAGTAGAGCTGCCAGCGAGCACTGTGCAATTCTGCACACAAGCAGCTCCCACCACCTCTTCTTCAGGATGCCCCGGTAACTCTGTGTTTTTATTTTGGGGTGCTATTTGTGCAGCAGGGTCATCCTTCCCAGATGATGACACCACTCCATGCTGAACATCTTGACCTGCCAAGTGTTACTCCTGTAATGCCAAGTCTGGGGACCACCCTGAGCCAGCGACCTCCCTTGTGGTGAACATCTTTTGCTCAAAAAGAAGATGGGCTACTCCTAAACCCCAAGGAAACTAAATGTGACCCAGGAAAACAATGCCTTAGGGTTTAATAAAGTACATATTTCTTATTAGCCAGGGATTGCTCTTTGGAGGATACCTTTGTTTCAGACCTGGAGTCAGAGCAGAGGCTGTGAGAAGGGCAAGGGGAGAAAAAGCAATGAAGAGGAGATTGCAGGGTGAGCCTGGTGTTATGGCATAGTGTGTCTAGGTGCAGTAATCATCACCTGAACTCCAGAAAGGCACTCAAAGCAATTAAATATCCATTTTGGTTAGCTACCACAGAAGCTGTCAGGCCAAAAGGGCACTGCAGTTGAGGTAAACAACTACTTGCTTCATCAAAGAAAAGGTGATTTTGGTTCCTCTTAATGGAGAAGAAAGATTAGAACAACAGAATAAATTTTCCCTTTCTAGATGTCACATATGCACAGTTACTTTTCTTTTAATAAGCACTAGAGGGAGCAGTTTTTATGAGCACCGGAGATGAGTAAGAAACTTCTATCAATTCCTCATCATCTCAGCTGTGTGCAGGTGTCATATCAGCAAAGATTTGTCTTTACATGGGGAAAGGTACTTGCAGTTTGAGGTAAGGGCTGTTTTGTGCTACAAAGCATCTCCCAGTATGATGGACTTAGTGCATCCAGGAGGGGTAAACAGAAGAGCTCCAAGACAGACCTTGTAAACTGAGCAATGGCACTGGAGGAGAAGGCCCACAACACTCTCCAATTAAAATCCCATCCTGAAATATGATCTAATATATTTCTGATAGAAGATACAACAAAATTGGCGGTGGCTTCATGAGACCATCTGGCAATGCTCATTTCTAATCCACCCTTTAATACATACTTGATTTCCTTGCTCTATCCCTATGTACTGTATAAATTAAAAATTAAATGCACATTATCCTTTCTTTATTCATCCAACTGGACTGTACTTTTATTTCTGATTGAAAAAGCAGACTTGAACACCCGTAATCCAAATCCAACCTACCACAGGACACAGCTACAGTTGGCTCACCCTAATGAAGCCTGACCCAAAAAGCCAGGAGCAGAAACATTACAAATATTTCCAAGAACCTGAGACCAACACCTTTGGTTTTCAAGCAAAACTTTCTGATTTGACTTCCAGAAGATGAGTGTTTTGTTGGATCAGGTTTGTGAGGAGGGAAAGCAGAGCTGGGGGCTGAAGAGACTTGTGGGTGCTGTATTTTATTGTACTAGCTATTGAGGCAGAGGTAGGGAAAGGTCAGAGGCTTCAGGACTGTTGTCCTGGTGCGGGCACACGTGACAGCACAAGGCGAGTCAAGAGGAGATGAAAGACACAGCGGGGCCAGGATGCTCAGCACACTTCTGCAGCTGGGTAACACTGAATGCACTTCCCACAGGCTGGAGCAACTCAGGAAGGGGACACAGAGGAGCATCAGGTGTTTCACTGACATCTGGATTCCTCTATAACCAAATGTAACAGCACGGAAGGAAGCGTTATGATGATTAAAGCCTGAAACTGAGACTCAGCACTGGATCCCATTTCCCACTGACAAGAATGTTGTCCCAGGCCTTCATTGCTTGTTTGCCTTTCTCTTAAGCATATATCCCTTTCCTGTTGGCAACACAGTCAAAAGATGCACACATGAGAACGAGACGCATCCCCTGTCGTGTGGGATGCACGCACCGGCTCTATTCCATGTAAGTAGCATGAGGGAAAACTGGGGTGACCTAAGTCAAGTTATAACATTTTTCACATGCACATTCAAATAGTCCCTCCCAGGAAGACTTCACTAAAGTCTGCATAACCTTTACTGCTTCTGTTGTTCATGTATTGAACAAACACAAGCAGATGGGGGTCTGATAGGCAGGTAGTTAGGAGTGTTTTCAAAGGAGAACAACCCCCCTTTCAGGGAATCAGTTTCAGTCTTAGCCAATATGTATATATTTGTGATGGAAAAAGTTCTCTCTTTCGCCATATTGTACAAAATTCTACAATGACGCTAGAGCTGAGGAAATAATTTTAAAGAAATTAAAAGTTTGGGAGAAAAATTCTAGGACAAAGGAAAAAATAAAAAAGGAATAAATCTGAACAGGCAAAGGCCATAGATTCATGCCTGAAAAACTTATCTGCCCCTTTGGCCATGTCCTGTTTGTACTGGATCATTGAGACCTGGGGCAATACCTTTCCATCCTTTCTGTACTGTTTTTTTTAGTTCCTAGAACTAAATCAAAACATCTAGATTCATGACCAAATAAATTCTTGCTACCCTCCACATTCTTCACAAACATTACCTAACTCACCCCTCAAAAAGCTCTATACACTCATTGAGAGAGGTGAAATCAAGGCAGAGCCCTTCAGCACAGCCCAATATTCACCTCTTTTCTTTCTTCAGAAATAATACAGGACCCATAGGCAAGGTCACCACCTCTACATACCTTTGTGTGCTATGGACATCCAAAGCCCATTTGTTGGGATAATGTGCAAATTGGGGTCCCAAAGCTTGGTCCATCTGAAGGCACCTATGGCTTTTTCCTCAACTCAAGAAGGACTCATTTTTTTTTTCCTGGAAAATGTGCTGCTTCTGTTTCTTAAAGAGCACACCAGTAATTCAGACACCCACAGAGGAAGGATTTCTTTTCTCTGAAGATCAGATTCTCACTCAGCTCTGGAATAACAGCTCCAGGCACTATGTTATGGACCACAGAGCAAAGACTTACCATACAGCAGCCTCACCCCCCTTTGCCTTGTGGTGACCCGAATTCATACTTTGCTCCACAAGCCACTTCTAAGCTTTATACTTTTAAAAAAGGAAGCCTTCAGGACCGAGCTTCTCAGAGGAGACAGGATGAGGAAGGATCATTTTTCAAGCCCAACTATACATAGGCTAGAAATTAAGTGGTCCAGTCCCTCTTCCTGCTTCAGGGGTGGGTAATTCCATGTCTGCAGAGAGGCACTGCTCAGCAAAGCATCAGAGGAGACCATCATTTAAGGCACCCTGGGGTTAGGCAGCAGCTAAATGGATGCTTGGCAGGATTGGAAGGTTTTTCAAACTGAAGGCATTGTTTCCCACGTCAGGTATCTGAGCCCCTTCATGAGCTTGACTCTCTTTTGAACCAGCCCATGGATGTGGATCCAGCTGGACACACGCCCCTCTCCTGCTGCTGCTGTGTTACTCACCCATTGTACTTCGGGAATGTGCCGGAAATAATTATGCTGATAAGCTTAACATTATCTCAGTTATCAAAAGTGTGTGATGGTTTGTTCCCATAAACAAACTTGATGGAATCAGATCACTTTTTCTTTTTCCCAAGTCAGGCTTTACAGGATCCATTGGGGAGTGGTAGGAGCCTAAGTTTGCACTCCCAAGTGCACTCCCCACTTGCTTTCCCTTTTGAGTACTTACTTTGGGAAAACTTAGCAGTGAGTTTCTACACTGCCCTCCCAGATGAATTACAGCTCACCACAGCCACTCAAATGCTTACTTTTCTGTAATATCTAAGAGGAAGTTACTGTCATAATCTTTGAATATATGATTAAAAAAACATATTGTGGCCCATAAACCCAGTTCTTTGCTTGCCTTTAAACACTGTGTTCCCAGGACAACAATGCAGATCATTCACTGGCCTGTTCTCCTACCTTCATCCTAAACAAAGGTGATTATTTATATAAACAGTGTCTTTTTATAGATATTCAAAAGGAAGGCAAGGAAGAACCTTTGGCGCAGAGCAGCAAAACAACAACTGAGAGAGGCAATACAATAACTCCACGAACACATTTTTAGTGCTAGGGGCACTAGTGAAGAATTATGGGATGTTCAGCTGCCTGTTGTCAAAATTGAATACTCACTGTCTTTCATCCAGTTTGCCATTTAATGGGATGCTTGGTGGAAATCTATGCTGCCTTTTCCCTGTGGAAGAGGATAGCCATATCTACCAGGCCTCCATGTAGAAAATTTGTGGGTTCCTAATTTTTCAGGTTTCCATTCACAAGCTGAGCTTTTTCCTTGTACTTCATGGGATAGACTCATTTGGCAGAAGACATTTCCCGATGACTTCTTTTAATAGTCCTAAAGTCTTTTTATTTTAAACATAATTCATAAATTATGGCTCAAGAGGTCATCAAGGATAGTCACAAATTTATTCCTGAAGTCTTTTCAAGAAAGTGTTTTATACTTCATAAGTAGGTACTGTAATCATTAACAGCTAAAATGGCATGCCAAGGGGACTGACATGATATAAAAAGGAATAAAAAGAAGCCCTGGTGACTGTGAGAATATATTTTTTATCAAACTGGTTTTACTAAAGTTGAGTGTTTGAGTTCAAGTACTTGCACTATGTTGTCATCAAATAGTA
This sequence comes from Promerops cafer, assembly GCA_013398275.1. Classification (NCBI taxonomy): domain Eukaryota; kingdom Metazoa; phylum Chordata; class Aves; order Passeriformes; family Nectariniidae; genus Promerops; species Promerops cafer. Next base: position 502,775 of record VZSE01015151.1, read on the forward strand.
CCCAGCTCAACTGAGTAGATAGGCTAAAATGAAAGAATCATGAAAATCATGAGCATCCATGCAGCAGTTGTCTGGAGACCTAAACTATGTGTTCATTTGAACTGGATATCAGGTACTGGGCAACCAGGGGTCAATGGCTTCCTGAGAACACCTTTTTATGGTTTTGGTTTTGTTTCTTTGGGTTTTGGATGTTTGCTGGTTGTGGGGTTTTTGTGGGGTTTTGTTAGGGGCTTTTTTGTTTGTTTGGGAGGGGTTTTTTTGTTTTTTGTTAAGAGGGTGGGGGTTTGGTTTTTTATGCTTAATCCTGAGTCAATTATTTTCCCATGAAACCCAGGAATCAATTTCTGCGGTGTGGTGTAAAATGACGCCACTGTGAATACAACCTTACTCACCCTGGAACTACCAGGGCTGCACGAGGTGACAATGAGTTTATCAGAACCTAGCCCTTAACATAGAAAGTAAATACAAAATCATCCTATGAAACATGAGATACAAAAGTGATAAGGAACAGTAGCTTATTCCCCGATAAAAAGCACCCCAAACAAACTGGCCAGTGAGCTATATCGATTTGCCATCACCTGAATCTCCTTATCTGCATACCACCTTCAGCCAGAGAGGAGGAGGGGGGAAAATGTGCTAATGCAAAAGAAGACAAAAAAAACTGAAAGGGAACAGGGAAATCACAATATTTGAATGTTATTAATCAAGGAAAGCTGCTTAAGCATGTAAGGTTAGGTCTCCCTCCATCTCATGATAAAACTTCACTAATATCGAGAGGTAATAGTAAGTGAGTTGGGTGTTTTGTGGCTTCATTTCTTTCCTACTGTTAGTATTACTGTTTTCCCCAACTGATTTACATCTCTGCTTAGAGCAAGCATTCTTTCCCATGGTAAGAACACAAAAACAAGGAAGAAAGAAACATCTAATATGACTCACAACCATTGCCAGCCTCAAATATTTATTCTTCCTTCAGGCATTGATTACACCACCCTACAGAACACTGTGCCACCTTCTGTAAAGTTATTTAAATCTGCCTCACCTCCTAATTCCTTTTTTTTTTTTAATGCTTATTATCTGGAGGATCTCTTCCAGGCTGCTAGCACTAGGCCATGTTATCTTACCTTTAAAAAAATCTCATACTCCTTTCTTTTCTGTTTTTACAGCTCCTAGCCCTTAATTTAAAGAGCCCAGTTTGACACTGATTCCTCTCTGAAACAGCTCATTATTTATAAGTTTCCATGAGTAATAATACATGGTTTTCTGTCTGTCCTTACTAGCATGCCCTCCACAGAGTCTACAGGACTGTCCTTCAACCCTGACCAAAGTTCTGATCCAACAGATACCATGGATTCTTGCTTCCCATAGAGAGCATATGCATTACTATCAAAAATTATTTGGGATGACATTAAAACACCCTTGCTACTATGTCAATATATTAAAAAGGGAAAAAAAAAAAAACCAACAACAAAACCAAAAAACACTCTTCCTCAAATTGCTGACTATTCAAAACTGTTCTTGTTCTTTGAACTTGCTTTGCCTTCTACCATCTTTTACAAGAAACCAAAGAAAAAGGGCTGAGTAAGCCCCCTCTTACTTCTATCACCCACAACCAAATCTCAACATTTGCCAGCACTTATAAACACATTTTCTGTTTCTCTCTGCTCTGGAAGTGTAGAGAATGACTTCACAATTGGGTGAGTTTGGCTTATGTTCAGGGATAAGACCAGGTGATTTACAAAAAATGCCAAGCTATTGGAACAAGAAATCTCCATGCCACCACTGCTCAGAGAGGCAGGGCTGTGCTATAGGGAAGAAGAGGGCACCTAACAAGGGACAGCATTTTAAGAGAATTTGTGTTCTCTGTAGCTCCCTGTGCTGTGTATAGCATGGCTTCTAGTGTTTTGTTTATTGAAGTCCACTGATCATCAGAAAAGAGATGGGCAATGCAACTACAGAGAAAAAAAATCCAGCCAAGATCAAAGACACCAGAAATCCTTGTAGATGAAAGCCTGTGCTTCCAATGCTGCTGACCATGTGATGATATTTTGCAGGTGAGGGGCCTGGAAAGACAAAGTAGTCATAGGTCCTCCTGCAGAGAGCTACTGAAATCATGGACCTGGCCAGAACTGAAAGGTCCACCAACACACATCCTTAAACGTCCAGCCACCTAGATCCCTCCTAGAGGACAGAAAGGAGGAAAATACGAAAGGCCAAAAGCAAACACAGTATAGCTGCACTGTTCCTAAGGCAATGTAGTACATAAGATAATGCCAAAAAAGCCACTCATTTAGTAAGAAATGCTACATCATTTGCAGCTCCACTCAGCCAAAAATTATTCCTTTCCAATTACAGCTATTCTTCCCTTCACTCTGACATTTCATGACCCCATGGGGTCCCATCTGAAAAAAATTAATCCTTTGTATTCCTGAGTATTACCTGCATTCAGGTGAACAAGCAAGACAAGGGAGAGAGGAGCAAATACAGGGAGGGTGTGGGAAAGCAAAAAGGTAAAGTAATAGGGAATAAGGTGAGAAAAAGAATTAAAGCAAAATCAGTGGGATGATTTGGAATAATGTCCTTTTACTCTAAGTGGTTAATCATTGGCTCCATGGTGGCTTTGAAGGAACAGGACAGGAGCTACATCAGCTGATGAACTCTGCAGAAGTCCATCCCATAGCTCAGAGACTTGACTCCAGCTATCCTCTCTAGAAATAGGGAGCAGAAAAATGAGGCAGTGACAGGGCTGGAAGAAACTGATCAAATGTCCTGACGGAGTCAATGGCCAAGTCGACATCTCCTTTTCCTGATCTCTGAAAGCAAGACTGCTGTTTCCTTATCTGACTCTAGAGGACATCCAAATGTACTTAATATTCAAAGGGCTCAACTGCTTTCTGAAAAGAATACGTCTAAGAACAGGCAGCAAATATAACTCCTTTACAGCAAATAATTTGTTCATTGCAAATCGCCTTATGATCTTTTTTAACCAACAGCCCAAAGCAAGATTGCAAGATAGGACTCACACTGTACAGATGGATTATGGCAATTAAAAATATGCACACAAAGACTCAGTCCCAGACTAACTGCATTTCTGGGCTACATTAAAAAAAAAAATATCACATCAAATGCACACACAACCACATTTATATCCATGCAAGCAAGATGTTATGTGCCTATGCTTACCCCTGCAAATGAAAAACAGCACCTCTCTTTCAAACACCGAAAAGCTCCTAGGGATAACCTTTCACAAATAAACAACCTGCTCTGCTCAGAGAGGGATTTTCTAAAGAACAGAGATTACAATGGGCTTAATCATGATTAAACACTGATCTGGCTCAATCTACTCAAAAGCAGACAAAAGATAAATAAAAACCTCCAGCAGATGCATTTCATACTGGAAATTCTGGAACCTCAATTGACGTCATACTTTTTATGTTCTGATAATATCTGGAGGAAACAGTACACTGGATCAAAAAAAACAAAAGCAAATTTTTAGTTAAAATTCTCCATGTGCTGTGTAAAAAGAAGGTGGCTACAGCAGGGAACACACAGGGCAGCTCAGCATTTTACAAACCTCTTTTTGACTGCGGCTGAAATTGCACCAGCAGAGTGATGCTACTAAAAAGAAACAAGTACCCCCTTTTGCCTCACCTCCTACCTCTTACCCTGCAAAACTGTGCAACAGTAGTCACTGAATTTCCCCTCACACAAAAGCCACTTCTGATCAATGGCAGGCATGTTAAATTTCTTCTAGTAAAATAATGCCACCTCCTCAGTATCGCCCCGGTTGTGCTTCACTGATTCCTCATGCACAGTGTGAAAATTCTGTGTGATGGGAAGGGGCTGAATTTAGCAAATATTTCCCAGATACAGACAACTGGTCTTTCCTATGGGTGAGAAAATCCAGGAAATTGATTCTACATCATGGAAGACAACTCCAGCCATTAGTGCTGCTGAAGGAGGGGGGAAAAGCCAAAAAGTGAACATAGATTTTAGAGATTGTTTGCTTACAGAGCTAAGTTTTCCATTTAATGCAACAAGGTAAATATGAAGAAAGAGAAATAGCTCTTTAAATGGGGTGGGGGGGAATCTATCTGGAGGAGAAGGCTGAACAGAGTTTTCTCATTCTATCATCTCCATCAGAAATTCCTAATGGATGACCAAGTAAGGTTAGACCAGCAGACAGAAGAGATCCCTTCCTGTATTGAGAAGGTGCATGGCTGCCTGTCCTCGTGTCCAGAGAATGCGTTCTGTGCTTCAGAGGCACCAGGTGAAAGACTTTCAATCCCTCTTGATTTGTGACCTCCAAAACTTCTCCAGCGAAGGTGAAAATCCCCACACAGACAGTGCAAGCCTACTGATAATTGCTTTGTTCTTTTCACTTTCTTTTCACTGACCTCTTGGACACAGCTCACAGAAATTTGCCATCATTACAGGCAGAGCTTACTAGTGAAACTTATGTTACTTACACTGATTTTCAAGCTGCAAGTTATTGTCAACTTCAAGAACATCATCCCTAAACAAAATCAAAATCCTCACCCCAATTCCTATTGTCCTTCAGCCCACTACTGTGTCTTATAGCAGTCTAAGTAGATCTCTTCCAACTTCATGCAGAACAATCATCACTTTGCAAATGAACTCCACACTTCACAAACTGCAGATCAGAATCACATGATTTGTGTTCCCTAGATGAGAAGCCAACAAACTTCTCTGTCTGTGGAGTCAAGTGGACAGTCCCTTGTAAGTCCCTTGTTACCCATCTTGAGTAACAGCAAGTGTATTTACGTTTTAATACACAAATAGGAAAATAATGAGTTACTGTTGCTTGTTCACAAAGCAGGCTTATCTTTTAAAAAGCTGTCAGGGGATTATTGAATTGTACAAATTATTTAACTTTCCTCTATAACCCATCTCTGAAGTAGAAATGAGCTCAAGAGCCACTGCTGAAAGATGCAGGAGGAAATGTTTATAATGCAAAGAATATTTTTATTTTTCTCATAAGATGGATGACACTTCCAGAACAACTTATTGGCATCCCAATAAGAACAATTGCTTTGGTGTACATGCTTGCCTATGGAAAAGGGCTACGAATTTAAATGCTAAAACAGTAACCAATGTGAAATGTCACCTGGCTAGGCAGTTCAACCTAATTACTTACACAGATTTATTTTTAAACTATAAAAACAGCATGTTCCTTGGGAGAATTATTTTTTCCCCTTCCCCAAATAAATACAATTAACATTTGCCAAGTAGAATTCTTCTTCTGCAGTTAAGGACTTGCCAAAATTAGACAAAGTACTCAAAAACACACTGGGGCAGCAGTGTCGCTGGGAGTGTCTCCCAGAGCTGTGCTTCTGGAAGCGGAAGAGACGTTCCAAACAGGACTCGGCACCAACAGGCCTGCATGCCTGTGGTACTTCTTTCTAAAGCCTGAGCAGCCTTGAACCCTTGTGGGGACGAGGCTGGCACGACTGGAAGCCCTGCCATGGCATCTGGCCATCTGTGTTCTTCCCTGCCGCCAGCAAACGCCAGCAGCACTTGGGAGGGGAAGGCCCGTACGTAACGCAACCCCACAGCAGCAGGGCAAGCTCAGCAAGGGGGCAGGGGAAGCAAACACATCCATTTGAAGGCTCCAGGTGGGGCAAAATACAGGTAAGCATGGGCTTGGTTTTAAGCTGCCTGCAAGACCACTCACCTGGAGCCTGTGCTGGAAAGGGTCAACAGCCTAAACAAACATAAACAAACCCACCTCTGACCCAGAATTTGCTCCAGGTAAAGACTCATGTTCTTCTTATGTGACCTGGTTCACTGAAATAAATTATTATTTTCCCATTCCTCCTGACAACAGTAAGCATGGCGCTGGGGCTCAGTTCCACAAGCAGCACTCTCTCTGTGGTGTTACAGGAGCCCGTGGCACCCCAGAAAAACAAACCAGCTCATGAACAGCATCCAAGGGTCAGTCCCAATCCAGGACAGGCTGTAATTAAACCCTGCCATCAAATCATCCCTCCTGTTTTGGCAACACCAGGCATAAATGCCACCAAGTGCGGTAGATCTTTGGCTTAAAGGGCCATTTTGGCCCAATTTGCCAAAATGCTGGGGTTTAGGAAATTAAACAAATGGAGTCTTTGCATGACACAAAGCTTCTCACAGTGTGTTCAGTTCATTTTCAATAGCCAAGGTGGGAGAAACATTTAAAGACACTTAAGTACCTAAGATAGAATGGCACAAAATCCTTTTCCTTTCCTTCCAGAAAGCGAGACCCCAACAGTTCAAGCAAGTTCTCCCAGCCTGCTCCAACAGTCCACTGGCTTCATGTGCCTCACCTCACAGTCTGTCTATGTTATTCATGGCCAGAATAATTTTATGACACTGTCTCAAGGCCCTGGTTCTCAAGAGACTTGCTGCACATGCACTTAACTTCAACGGGGTCTGATTTCACAGAGCTAATCTGCAGCTCCTAAGTCTGTTCAGGGGGGCACTGCTGTTCAGCAGTGGCCTTTGCTCACTCCAGGATTCCATGCAAGTGTCAAAAATATATAAGAACACTTTCAAAGCTGGGCAGCAAATTTTAGAAACAAGAAAGTTTCCAAAGTTCAAAACTATCTACGACAGACTGGAACGTGTCCTACAGGAAAAACAGTCCATAGATACTTTAAAGAAAACATAGCTTCGAAAACCAGAAAAACCCATTTTAGAATAAATATTAAAATATTATCATTTAATAATATTCTGTATTCCTGCAGTATAATGCTGATAAATAATGACGTAAGAATACAAAACTCAGCACAGTGTTCTCAAAACCTGACTCTGCAAGCAGGCTGGACAAGGGATTTTGTTCTTTTCTGTGGGTTTCTTTCCCCTCCTGTACTTAAAAAATAAAGACAGCAAATTTCTTTGAACTTATATAATTCAAGCCTGTTATTTTCCATAGGGCTAAACTGGCCTTTTAAATTCTTTAAGCTTGGCATTGTATGAAAGCAGATATCAAATACTCAGAGAGCTCAATTTAGAAGGATCATTTTTCTGAGGCTGAGCCTTTCTGAAGAGCTTCCTGCAGCGCTCCAGACAATGCCTCAAACTGCCCCTCCCACCCGGCTGACGTCACTTAACCTTGCCAGGCCATGTTTTTGGAGACATTGGGCCAAAGAGACGTACAGGTCCATGGGAAAAGTGGGAAGTGTACAGCGTGTGAGGGGCCAAAGAATCTGACCGCTGCAAACGATGAAAATTTGCTAATATTAACCTGTTTTGCACAATGAGTGGTTGAGAACCACACCTTGTTCACGTGTGAAAAACTACAATGTCTCCTGCGTAGTCCTCTGTTGCTGCCTTTTATCAAAATCTACCTCTTCATGTCAAAATCAGAGTTCATTAACACCAGTGAGGAGATGCCCCACGTGAATGGAGGACTGTGGTGAAATGCATCTCCAGTCAGTGGCAAAGCACAAGGCCAAAGCAGCCACTGCTGCTGTATTTCGTTTTACTCATTATTTCTAGAGCACCCAGCAGATGCAGCCTGAACACAGCACTGCAGGACCTCCCCCTTCACACAGACAAGGATGTGTTCAAGGCAGGAGAAGGGTTGTTCCTTCCTCCCCGAGCCTTGCCACACCATTCGTAGGTACAGAGGGGCTGCTTGGGTCAGGACCAGCTCCATTCCTGCTCTAAGTTTTTCCAACAGGGCCCAGAATCCAGTTGTTTTCTTTGCATCCCAAAAAGTCTCTCATGCTGCCTCACAGCTGGCTCCTTGCTCTTGCAGGTGAAGGAGTTAGAGTAGAAAGTGAAGGGAAGCCACTGGTCCCAGTATGGGCACTGGGAGTCCAGTCCTACATGCCAGGCCAGAAGAATTATAAAGCAGTAAGAAATTTGGTTCTTCATCCAGAAGAAGGCCGTCATAGAACAGTTTGGGTTGGAAGGGACCTTAAACGGTCATATGGTTTCAACCCCCTGCCTTAGGCAGGGACACCTTTCACCAGACCAGGTGGCTGAGAGCCCCATCCAACCTGGCCTTGAACACTTCTAGGGATGAGGCATCCACAGCCTTGAGGAACCTGTTCAAGTGTCTCCTCACCTTTACAGTAAAGGATTTCTTCTGTGTATCTCACCTGAGCCTGCTGTGCTTGCAATGCCCTTGGAAGAAGAGCAACACTGGATTATATTAGTTACTGCTTATTATTAAGTATTGCTCACCCCAAGCTTGCTGTAAAATCAGAGAACACCAAAAACACATGGTCAGCTTAGACAAAATATTGACCCTCTGCCTTCATGCACTAGGTAGCTAGGAAGATGTCCTATTTTATGCAGCATGGTATTCCATGAAGTTAGGAAGCACAACTAACACAGAGGGCTTTAAGAGCTTAAATGTGTTACAGTAATTCCATTAGATGTATTTTTAATACCTTTTCCAATGCTTCTCTGTCAGCCAGCTCCTGCACAGCCAAAAGCTTGATACTGTAAGAAAAAATAGAGAGAAAAAGAGAATTATCACTCCACTGCAAGCTTTCCCGAAATCAAAGAAACAGCAGAAATGAAGCTCTCTTTTTATCTTCTCTCTTGACAAAAGAAATACAAGAAATGCTCATGATGAAACAAAATAAAGCAAGAGAGACAATGTCACTTTGTTTGCCTTGAATTAGCCATCACAAGCATATTTTTCGGTTTCCAAATTACAAGCGTATCTGAATTCACCTGGCAGAGAAACTGCATTAATCATAACTTTTGTAATGTCCCAAATTAACACTAAAGGACCTTCTGAGTGACAAACACAGAAGAATATTCTAGACATTTCTATCAGTTGTAGTCAGCTCTGTTCCTCAGTGTCAACAGGTTTCTATGAGTTCCAAAAAGCCATTCCTAGGGATTTACAATATTAAGTATGAGGTGCAGTAATTAAGACAACCCAGCTCAAGAAATTTGAGGGAGAGATGAGGGAAATGTGCAACACCATCTAAAATTAGGGTAGAAAGATAATTCTCAATTAATATTCTTGTAATGCCCTTTGCAAATCAATCCCAAATTTCTTCACCTACTGAATCTTTTCTAAGTTTACCTCTAGGGGCTAAATTCTGCACACTGAATTTCATTTGCTTCTACAAGGTTTTGAGAGTCACTCAAGCAGGATTCTCCACCTGTACTGCAACTCCACAGGCTCACTTCCCTTACCCAGTCTTAAACCCAGTCACTTAATGTATTATCCTTGGACTCCAGAGGATAATATCCTTTACCCAGGGATATAAAAACATTTGCATGGCAATAGAAGAATCAAATGATGCATATCAATATTGTTTAAATTACTCTCAACACCCTGCACACAGACACAGTAAAAAGCCAGTATAGTTAAAAGCTCATATTCAAGAAGGTGTGAATAGTCAACACAGAGGTCTGCCAAAAGATGTAATACAGAAAAGTTTTATTAGCCTTTCAAAACCTCTATGCTAATTATGTACATCCATCCTGCAATAGCAGCTGGCAAAGCATAGTTCTAGTCCTGTCTTTCTATGGCTTCCCACTGCAGGTATTCACAGCCTAATCCCTAAACACCAATGTGCTTTCACTTTAATGGACTTCTAGCTTTCAGTGTCTTCAAGGTATCATAAAAAGCCTATATCCAATGAATTATAAAGCAGCCACAGACAATACATTTCTAGTCTGCAGAGACTATCACTACTAAGACAAAGAGGGTGGAGATGGTTCAGAAAACAACGGGATAATCAGGAAAATGAAAAAGGTATTCCATTAAAGCCCAACCACTACGGTAGCAGGGGATATGTGATTTGGTGTTACTGTTTGGTGAACACCCTAGGCTGCACACAGACACATTCAGCTGAACTGGAAGGCACTTAGGGAAAGCACAAAACCAATACAAGGTATTTTTAAACATCATTTTCCTTCTAATTCAGCCAGCATGCAAAATAAAGATGGGCTGGGCAGCAAGCAAAGAAGGCAGCACCATTTAAAAAACACTGCAGTGCTGAGTCCAACTCAGAAAGAGCCTCAGCTGATGCACCTTGGAGAACAAAGTCCAATAACCCAGGCAGGAACAATGCAGCCACAGTCAAGACCTGTCTCTGAATCCAGGAGTCACCTCTTCATTTTGGATGGCTCACCTCTGTTGCAGTGCACTTGAGAAAAACACCAGACGGGTGAGAGGGAGGTAGGCGAACACACACGGGGATGCATTCAGGGTGCTCACAGCCACCTGGGCTGCTGCAAAGGTGGCTTCTAGTCTGTATGTGCATGGGTTGGGGGTATGCAAATTACTTTTGTCTTTTTCTTTTTGAAGCTAGACTTTTTGATTACTTAATCAAATCAGTCAAGGCTGTGGATGCTTCTACCAACTGACTGATTTATTTCTAGAATGCTATTTGTGAGTTATCTGACACTCAATAGCTACAGAAGAAAGATGTAGACTGCCCCAAAAGCAAGTACTTTCATTAAAAATAATCATCTCACTGTAAAAACCTACCTTCCTTCCCATTTACACCTGTAAAGCCCCACAAGAACTTCTTCAACTGGTATGTATTTATTTCAAAAAAAGTATCCAGTCATACAGAAGCAAGTAATGAAACAGCAATCTTTTTACTTTATTTCATTATGTTATGGAGATGCTGTACCCTTGTTCAGAGGTGAAAAAACCATACAAAGGGTTTACATCTTGCAGAGATACTGCATATGCAGGTTCAGAATCAAATCTCAATTTAAAGTTGCTACATGATTTGCAGCAACATTGGTTTGATTCCTGGAGAGAAAAAGACTTCCTGTGCTGTTACAAATTAAAAGATCAATGTTTACCCAGTATTTTACTCCTTTCTCCTCAGGTGACACCTGAAAATACCTCAGGTATTTTTTGTTGGTCAAAAGGAATCTGCAAACACAAGTATCAGCCTTCATACAACCAGCTGCAACATCCTTCTTCCCTTAAAGCACCATCACAGATGCTGCCTCTGTCCATTGGATTACAGCCCACTACCTGGAAAATTGCTCTTGATAACCAGTTATTTACTGCTATTTCTTCCAGCAGTTCCAAGCAACATAAGTATGTGCTACTTGATGCAATGTCAGCTTGGAAATGCAGCTTCTTTCAAGGCTGCTGCTTTGGGCATTTGATGCTTCAAAAAGAAATCAGGCTGCTTCTTTAGGCACTACATCAGCAATCTTACAACCACTGAAAGCAGCTCATAACTTCATTTGCTGTTTGTAGCTTTTTTGTTCACCAAGGACTTCAGAGTAAATGGGAATACAGTCAGTAACTGCAGGGAGAGAGGGGGAGGAAGTCTCCAATTAAAAAAATCTCAAATGAAATGCAAATAGTTACCAAAAGCCAATGCTGAAGCCCAAGCTCTTGCAGTCTACAATACAACACTTAAGTACTCTGTTTATATATATCCTTGGCATTATTTCTTTCATCCTTACCTGTGTAGTGCAAACACTAACTCACTAATACAGTCATAGAAAAATCATATTTCCCAAAGAAACTTTATGGCTCCTGTAGAGCCTGCTCCAACCTACCAGCTTTAAAATATACCGGTTAAGAAAGCTGTAATATGAGTAACTATACTGAAAATGGCTCTGTTTGAATCTGAAACTCTATTAAAAATACTCATTGACTGAATTACTTACATGATCTATTTAAACAAAGCTATTGAAATTAATATCATGGCACCCCAGGCACACTCAAAATACTTGAAAACATGCAGTGATCAGGATGAAGGACTCTCCTCCAGCACTGAAAATATGCAAACATGATGTGCTGTCAGGGAAACACATGACTCCCTCTTTTTTTGGCCATGGGTGACGCACGGCATTCTCCTCTAAGGGAATTCCTTTTGGTTTCCAGAAGATTAGTCACAGTGCTGAGCAAATGCCTATAGCTACAGCACATTTCTACGCCTCAGGTTATCATTGCAATCCTTCCCTCAAAGTCTTCCTACTCAAAAACAAGTAGCATTGGGTTTCTCTTTTTAATCCCACATGCCCAGGAGTAATTTAAGTCTTTTTGGCAGTCTTTAGCAATGCTGCAAACTTGCAGATAGGTCCCTTGCCTGCTGATGAATTCCTGTTCACCCTGAGCCATCATGACCGCATTTAATCCTCACTGAGCTTCACTTCCCAGCTTGAATTCACATTGCCCACAAAATCCCATCTGCTCTTGCAGTGGGGAATGTTGAGGCTTTCCTAAGAACCACTAGAGGGTCATCTGCCTGCAAACCAGTGAACCTATGCCTCTGCAGCAAGGCAGATGGGATAGACTGAGACTGCTGCACAAGGCAGATCCCAGATCCATCCATGCAGAATGCACCTCAGGTCTTCACCTGAGGAAGAGAAGATGCTTCCTCCAAAATCAGCTTGAAGGTTGCTTTAGGAGTAGAAATGTTCTTAGAATTACAGCAGTTTCTGGACCACCCCTGCACAGAACTAGAACTGCTGCCATTACAGACACAGGTCACCTGGCTGCCAGTATCAAGAGAGAGGGTCCCCAGAGCAGAGCATCAATGAGCACAGTGACCTTTTTCTGCTGAGCTGAGGCTTCCATCCAGTGCAGAACCTGGTACTTTTGAGCAAAGGGAAAGAGGAGAAAGTGAGGAAAACATGAAGCATTAAGTTCAGCAATCAGAGACTCAGTGAAGCGTTTAAGTGAACACTTGGCCTCACGACGGTGCCCTACGAAAGCTCAATTACATACCTTTGCTCGAGGCCTGAGTTTTTCCAAATCCCTCATGCTTTCTTATCAGCTGGTGCATAAGCCTAAAGTTAACAACATTGAGAAATGCCATTTGACTTCTCTTGCTTTTCTGTTGCCTTCTCCAGCATAGAGCTGCATCAACTTGCTTCAGCTAGATTCACAGACATTATTATAAATAGCCCATGCAAAAACCACTCAATCCCAAACTATTTCAAGCAACATTAAATAATGCCTCTCTCCTGTCCTTTTAGTCTACAAACTCTTCCTCTTTCCTCCTGAGATAAGATCCCACAAACATATCATGGCCCACGGTGAAGTTTATGGAACACTTACATATCGACGAGTAGAGCATGAATGCATATAACTTGAAGTGTTTACTGACAGACATGTGTGAATTAGTTAACAAAAAGAACAGGACAAAACCACTTGGGCCACCAAATCTGTACGCCAAAATTGTATTTGCAAACCTATCGAAACCGGCCTTGCTCATAAATCTATTCTGCTCCAAGAGATGGGCATCAAATGTGACAGCTGGACTAAAAAAAAAAAAAAAAAAAAAATGCAGCTGGGCTGTGCTAATGGTACCTGGTACCTGGGAGGGAGCACTCCCCATCAGCTGCCTGCTCTCCCTATCCCTCGCCTTAGTCTCCACTTCTGCTGCTGAAAGGGCACGCTCATCACCACTGACAGCGCGGCCCGTTTTTCCTTCGGCATTTGCCGGGTGACGGGGTGAGTAACAGTCAGGATGGGGGAGCTATCCATGTGCACGTGTTCCCTGCGAGGGCTGTGGTGGCCCCCGCTGCCCCAGCTGTCAACAGCCTGAGGTTGAGGGCTGTGATTAAGTGTTTTCTGATTGTTTTAAGCATAGCCAGATGCTTAGAGAAATACATGGAGAGCAGGGAAAGATAACAGCCCAAAAGTGACAAACACAGAAAAGCGCAGATCTTGCAGCTTAAACAAATGTGGGGGGAGATGGTGGGGGTGGTGTGTATAGAGGGGGTGGGGTTTTTTTGCTTTTTGGCTCTTTGTTTTAAATACAGACCTACTGCTGGACCTTGCTGCTAATGCCTAATGTGACCCAAGGCTTCTCCTCCTGACTGTCTGCCTCTGTGACGATTACCTTGCACAAGGGTAGGTGAAAGAACAGCAGACTCCCACCAATAGCATGGCAGATCAAGTTTAACATGGTGAGATGATGGGGGAGCAGGCCTGAACACCCCAGGGCTGCAAAAGGATCTGTGCCACTCCTTTTTTGGTGCTGCCCACACTGACCAGGGCAATGGGTCACCTAAGTGGGATGCCTTTACAGTGAAGGAGAAACCTTTAAGGCTTTCATCAATGCATGAACTGTAAAAACACATCTTATTTTTGCTGGCATATCCCATTTACAAAGTTGTCTTTCCCCACCAAGACCCTGTTCACTCACATCCCCATAAAAACAAAAGCAGAAGGAAGAAAGAAAAGCATGCTCAATGACTTTCAGCCTTGTACACTTCCTTCATCTACCCCTGTGAAGTTAGATGAGGAAAAAAACCCAGTTTCTCCTTTTCCAATTAAAGCAGCTGCATCTTCTCAATCACTCCTTAAATGGAAGGAATAACTGTGTCCACTGCCACATCTTAATGGCTGCTGGAAGCCACCAGAGAGTTTCTGAAGTAAGCTGATGGGCTTGGATGAGAATACCATGCCATATTGCTTTGGGACTAACTGCCAGCTAATGACACAACAAAATAAGTTGGAAGATTCTCAGGAAATAATGTATGCACAGTAAGAAGAAATTATGATAAAATCAGGGAGCTGCATTTCCTACATATTAAATGTACTTACATCTATCAGTACTATAGATACATATAAAACAGATCATATACATGTTATATATAATTTCTGAAACATTCATATATACATATATATATACACAACTATATATAGGTGAATTTATTTAGTGCTACTTTTTTTGCAGCTCCCTCATTGGGATGAAAGCAGACATTCTTCAATGTCTACTCATTGCTGATTTGCCTGCAGCATGGTCTGAAACCAAAAAGCAGATCAAGGCACTGCAGCTCGAAAGGGAAGCAGGAGTAAATGGAAGGAGCAGAGAAGCTGAAATCCATCAAGCAATTTGGCAATGTAGTGCAGGCCACACAAACACTCCCACCCTGATGTTTGCATTCATGGATCCTGTTACATTATGTGAGTGATTGAAGTATTTGTCATGGGGAGAAAGGAAACTGTAATGGAACTAGAAGAAGGAAAACATGAATTATGGATGGTTACTACTGAGAGTTGAAGGGGAAGAACAGCAGCATTACAAGGCAGGAGGCAATTGAAATAGTTCATTTCTTTCCTTTCCTATTTCAGTGGTTCCCGGGGTTCAGGGATGCTCTCTAGTTGTTCTCTGCCCTAAACTTGCAGCAAAGCCATCACTTTGCAGAACCTATGAACTTCGCACTGAGGACCTGATTTATGTTCAGCTGATGCTGTGGTTTCAGTGCAGCTGTATCATTGCAGGAACAGAATGATGATTCATAAACTCTGAGCATTGCGTATTCCCAATGCACAAGAGAAAAACCGAAATGCTGCAAGAACAGCAAACTACTTCTTAGAATTCTGGAAGGGAATGAACATGCTCACAATAACCCAAACCACAACCAACTGCAGATAACATGGGAATGCCCAAGTATAATGACACCTGGAAGCCCGCTTGACCACCTCCTTGGAAACACCCAACCCAAGCTATTTCCAAATGGATGAAATCCATGCTTCTGTGTATACAGACTTTCACTATATCAGTAAGCAGAGCAAGTCACACTCAGCAAAATTAAGAGGGGAGCTGCTCAAAACTCAGAGAATCTCTATGAGGCTAAAGAAGCATCACTCTTATCCATCTCCCCAGAAAAGGTGTCTCCTGAGTTGTGAGGCAGTGATGCTTTTTCAGTACACTTGTGCAAATTCTGCGGGGCTCAATCATAGAGAGTAGGTTAGGAGCAACAGGGAAAAGTCCTATTTACTTCTTTCTCCACATAGAGGATCAGATCTTGGGCCTAATTCTTTCCTTTTGCTAGGCAAGGGGGAAAGAGACAGGACATCATTTCTACTTGTAAAAAGTCTCTCTGAAGATTCCTCTCAAACTTTTCCACTAGAGGAAGTCACTGAAGGGTCATCCTTTGGATGCATCCAATGTACATGTAAATTCTGTCCTTTCTTTCATTATTAGGTTCATAAATCTGCATTTAAGGTACAGAGTACTGAAGACAAGTACTGTGCTAACCGTACTTTTCAGAAACACTTGACTAAGTTAGAGGCCATCCTATGGCCTTTTCTCTTGATATCCTGCTATTATTCTTTCTTGTCCTTCTCCAATTTGGTCTCTGCAAACTGGTGTAATGCCAAGAGAGCGGCAGCAGTTGGAAAAGTAAAAGGCGAGGAAGACTTCCAAGGTCCTCAGAAGAAATGCTGGTTATTAAGGGCTGGGATACGTTGCACTTGATTGAACAGAGTAAAAGCTGATTCCTGAGAGGCAAAGGTTAATTAGGCAAATGGCTCAAAAGGATCAATCTGCTCTAACCTATTATTTGTTGATTTTTTTTTCAATTTTAAAAGAGAGTTTAAAATAGACAAGGCAGCTGAAAATATGTCCAAAATTCCCAAACGCATGAGATGAAACCACAAAAGGCCTGGGACTGCCAGGAACATAATGACTACACAATAGTAGCCTAATGAATAAAGAAACAGTAAATCAAATACCTATATTAAATTATACTAACACAGCAATCTTGTCCATACATACAGACTAACAGGGACCAAGTACAATTTGGCAATGCAGCCAAATCCCCAGAATCATTCAAAACTCAGGGTGACAGTCCAGCAGACTTCTTGTCACCAGTTCCACCTCAACCTTCACTGATTGCTCCTATGACAAACACTTCACTACGTGATAATTCAGGCAACAGAAGAGAGTACAACTGCAAGTGGAGCGCGTGTGTTTACGTGTGTTATATATATGCACAAAAAAATTACACCAGTTATTACAACTCGCTTCTGACAGACAGCAAACCAAAATCAGTAGCCTGAATTTAAAAAAAGGGGGGGAATCGGCTTTTAGTTCAATTCATATAATGATAAAATGCACTTTTCCTCCTCAGTATTTAATTTCTTATTATATGTAGCTAAGAGCAATAATGTCTTCATCCAAACCAGTTCACCTTATGCTCAGTTGTTTTGAAGTTGGGCAAAATCCTCTGTATAATGTCCACAGTCACAGGCTTTTATTTTTTAATTTTTCAAAAGATGCCTGTTCCCTTATAATTCTGCAGGAAGAGAAAGACTCACAGAGAATGTTGTGTCTGTGGCAACATTGATTTCTTCTGAGTCATTAAAACTGGACATGAACAGCTTATTTAACTTGCACTGAATTATTCAAATCTGTCCAACAAGGGAGGAGACCAACACTGAAAACAAAAATTTAGAAGGTCATAAAAATCAAAGGTGACTTAGAGCTTCCAAATATAGGCATTATGTTATAGTGTACGCAGTCTCTGGCATTTGGCTCTTTTTCTGGATTTTCTGAATCATTCCCTGCTGGGGTAGAGACTCTTAGTTCCAGAAACAGCACCTTCTCCCACCCAATCCTGCCCTACAGCAGCAGTGGAAAAACTGAGTAGTCTCTAGTTAAATAAATGGATATGCTTGGGAAAGGGCACACCACCACACTACCGTTCTGCCATGAATTACAAAGCTTCCAGCAAAATTATGGGGCCTTGGGATGCAAAGTGGTTAATTGGGACTCTACTTTAAAAACATACCTCTGTGTCCCTGCAAAATAAAATGTGATTTGAAATAGCCTACTTCCCTTTCTCCGTTAGGTACCTGAACCATATGCTATCAAGCTCTTTTGTGAAAGCTTGTCATGGCCCTTTATTCAGCCTCAGAAACTTAAGGCAGTATTACTTTGCCATACATGCACAGCCTCATCTCAGAGAAGTGAGTTTAGACAGTTGAAATCATTACAAAGGAATACAGTGAGAGTCAGTTTGTTTTGCAAAATACTTGCTCAAGAGCAACGCTGCAGCTTTATGGTAGTAAAACCACGATCAGCTGGTGACATCTGAGTGCCACTAAGATTTAGCCTGGTGTTGTGCAAAGAGTATTGAAGCTTCCTGGCTGAATCTGGATACAGAACTCTGCAGTTTTTTACAGCACACTCTTAAGGAAGAGATTGACCCTCAAGAGCTGGCTCCTACTTCAAAGAGGCTGGCGAAGCGCCACAGCCATTGTGCATTTCAAATGCACATCTTTTGCAGAAGACTTCGTGCCAAACTGGAATCGTTTAAGTGGTGGAAGATGCTAAACACTGGGTATTAAAACAGAAGAATGTGCACAAGAGATGCTCCAAAATTACTGAGGAGAGGCACTGTGACAAGGGAAAAGGAGCACTACAGAAACCAAGAGCAGTGCTTTGGTAAAGTGCACTTTTCACCATGGCTCTTTCATGAGCAGCTTATGTTGTCTTAAAAATTCAAGGACATTTTGACAAAAAGGCTAAAATGAAGTACATCATTATAACAGGTGGGAAACAAAGTAGAAACTGTATTAGCAGACAGCTCATACGTTTTAAGGGCTTCCCACTCTGTGGCCAAAAGCCAGCCCACCCGTATTCCTAGAGTGGAGCTTGGGAAGCTGGTGACAAGACCTTGACACCAGTGCTCTGCAAGGGCAAGGGGCAGGCATCCAAAGACTCTAACAAGGTGACTGGGACCTTGTCACCATGAGAGGGGGGAAAATGTAGGTTTAACAAGATAATGCTCATGCATTACAACTCCAACAGAAGTCTCCAGCGCAGGCCTAGCCTAACACTATCGAGCCTGCATGTCAACACAGCGGAGCATCAGTCAGCACAGCCATCTGTTGCTCCACTCACAGGAATGGCGTCAGGACCCGCTGCCAACAACTGGGGTGCTCTCTTTACAGCATCTATCCCATATGGTGAAGGAAAGGTCACAATAGATGAGAATTCCTCAAAACTGTCACTCAGCTAGCCCACTCAAAGGTTACTGAAAACAGAACAACCCAAGCTTTGAATGAATATGAACATTCATCCTCCTAAAACAGAGGAGGACTGCACAGTCCAAAACAAAAAGTGAAGAAATGGAAAACCGTGAAGAAAAGTAGGCCAGAGGTAGCAAAGGCAGAAAACCCAAGTTTTGCATACCAGTGAAGATGACACTCCTCGATCTTGCGTGCACCCAAGCCTGTAAATGTCAGAAAAGCCACAGAAGACATCTCAGCCTTCTGTCAGTCTTCACTACTATTTACAAGTGGCATTGATGTTAAGCTATAAAGAATTTTGTTTACACTGATGTTACGCTCTTAGGTTGCCAGAAATGCAAAGGATATTGTAGTCAGAAAATAACAGTCAGCTCATACTGAGGTTGCATCTGCAAGAGCCCTCAGAAAGCACAAAGTAGGTAAGAAAACTACCTGGCAAATAAGGATAGGAAGTTAAAAGCCTTCTTTCCAAGATCTAATTAAAAAAGTATCCTACAAGCTTCATCTACAACATCACATGATGCTGCATTAGAAAAGGGAATTTAGCCTATGGGGCATTTGAAGTGCCATTTATATAACTTTAACCCAAATAACAGACCAGACGGTCTTTCTATCAGTCCAGTTGTTTTGTACTTCAATAATGACTTTGAAGTGTGATGAGGGTTATGTGAAGCTTAAGCCTCTGGGTTAGCCAAAAGCCACAACCACATATAGCCTTTGCTCCGAGTATCGGAGTAACACGGAAAGGTTTTGATTTAAACCTCCAGTGGATGCATCACATAGCTGTAACTCTAATCCGGGAGCAAATGTAATCCGTCCTCAGTTCTCAAAGTCAGAAAAACTGGCTGAGTCGACACTCTCCCAGCCAACAGCTGTCCTCAAACCAGCCTCTGCTCAGTTTGCTCGCAGAGATACACCAAGTAGAAGGGACAGACCACTCAAAAAGAAAGTATAAGCAACGTAAACATGCAGCCAGGCAGACTATGGCCTGTTTCCACAGGCTGCTACTATTCACTTTTTCTACTACATCTCAGAAAATTCCTTGAGACAGTGTGTGGCAAAGAGAAGAATCCTCTACCAACCAAATCCTGTGTGCCTGTCTCTAGCAGTACTGCAGAGCCACAAACACAGGAACAATGGTCAAAAGAGACCATTTGATGCAGCAGTGTCCTCAACACGGGGCTATCACGGGGCTTTTCAAGCTGTAGTCTTGAAAACCTCTAAAACACTAAGACACCATGACCTTGAGATAATATCTTCCACTGCTGCACCAGCTTCTGAGCAAGGAAGCTTCTTTTAATGTCTGTTCTAAATATCCCAAACCAACCAACTGCCCTCTTGTACTAAAGCTGGGAGTTATTTTACCTGCAGTGCTGGGCTATGCGCTTCCATTTGAGCTTCACAGGGCTTCGTTGACACAGCTGAGTTTCTTCAGGATCTTCTGGATTCAAGGGCTACCATCTCCCACAGTGGCCACTCCCTCAAATTACACACTGTTATAGAGCATAATAACTTATTACTCATCACAAAGGATAATTATCCTGCATGGCAAATATCTACTGCCACAAACGGTCTTTGTTGACAAAGGAAGAGGCTTATCTGACTAGATACAGGGGTCAAGTAATGTTTTCTTTCACCTGCCCCAACAGCAGCTTGGGCCAGATTCTTTATAGGCACACAGTAAGGAAGGCAAAGGGCTTTTCTGCCTTCCTTGCTGCTCTCATCTCACGTAACAGGATGCCACCACTGTCCATATAAACATCTCATCTGGTGGTTCCCAGGAATTCTGGGCAGCAGCCTGCTGTCAAGATTGAAGCTGCCCTCCACAGCAGATGCCATGATGTTGTGAAATATTTGACCAAAAGATACACAAAAGGGAAGTCTCACCAACGATGAGACCACAGTCAAATCAGTCACACCTCAGGAATGAGGTAGGTGGAGGACAGCTAATCCTTTATTTAAGCTCCTGCCTAGGTCCTAAACTGTATGGCATTTTCTGGCATGGGTTTATTAATATGCCATGTTAAAAGTTTACTTGAAGAAAGCACAGCAGAATGTTTTTCCCCTTGTTCTATAACGTGCTTAGCAAATAGCACAGTTGAGTTACTTTACATTCGCTTATCACAGCAGCCTCTTTGTTCTAGTATCTTATGACTTTGAGATCAGGACAAACTCCATCAGTTAAGGAGCCTCATTAAAGTGATCCATTTTCCTAGAGAAGAGGAAGAGTCTTAAGTTTCTGTCATGGAAGTTATCACTGAGAGTTTTAAATTGTGGAATACTTATATGTGGAACAGCGAGTTTCAAATCAAGAGTGCTGTATGTGTACACACACAGAGAAGCTTACACTGCCTGCGATAATTGGCACTGTTACAAAAGCAGATCTTTTGGTCAATGTCTGCAGAAACACTCTGCACAGCAGCCTGCCTAGTAAATGCTTCCCTGTAGGAGAGGTCTGTGCACAGAAGCATGACAGCTCACAGTTTGTCCTTGGTCCTAAGGAAAAGCCGTGTGCTGTGGAAGCTCAAGAGGAGTGCCATCAAAGTGGAGCCTCCTGAAACTCCAGGTGAATGGGCAGAACAGCAATGAAGCCAGAATCCCATGTCACTTCTAGAGCAATTCCTGCAATTTCAAGAGCATGAGTCATGACTATAGCAAACAGAACCCCTGCATTTGTCAGTGTTTAAAAAAAAAAAAAGCAAACAAATGAGAATTAGTGTCAGTCTCCAAGCGCCCATATTTGATAAGGAATAGTACAGCATAGCTGAACAAGGCCAGGCAGAGCAGCATCATGCTGAAACTCAACAGCACTGCCCAGGCACCCTGCTCCCAAGAGCCAGCACCATGACCACGCTGGCCACAGCCACTCTCCTGGGGTGGCCGTATGGAAGGGCTCTGTCTCCCTCAATGAGCAGCAGGACTGAACAAATGCCAGATGTGGCCACCTGGAAAACCTCTCCCCACACCATGTTCCCACCACACAGCAGCTCTCCTGCCTGTGTAATTTAAAGTTAATGTCTTCATACATTATTCCCTGTGGACTTCCACATGCTTTACAGAGGCAGCAAGTGGTGATGACCCAAACAGCCAGGGCATAGTCTGACTGTCTCTTGCAGCTGCAGACAACGTGGTCTGAGCAGTCACCACTCCTGCTCAGCAAGCTGCATTCAGCAGCTGTTTAATTGAAGCCAATTTACTTTACTTACAAGCTCCCAGATTAACCTGGATCTCAGCTCACGTGCTGAGAAAGAGTAACAAGAAGCTAGCGGGAGATCTCAGGGACACGTGCTTCTTCTTCTTCTTCTTCTTCTTCAGTGACCAGAATGTGCTTGAAGCCACAGAGGAGTGATGGCACTCATCCTGCATTGTGTCAGAGATGGAGGTGGGATAGACCCAGAGTGGCTACAGTTCCCAGCCAGTCTATTCCACTTAGACCACCTCACGTTTTAGTTCCTCGTTTAGACATTTGACAGTGCAGGAATGCATACACGTTATATAAGTGCTAATTACATAGTGTACAGGGCTCCTGCTTCCGACTTAAGGACAGCATTAATGCATTATTCATTACTTCAGCATTTACTCCTCACTATTTGGATCATTCCTCTGATTTTTGTAGTAGCCCCCCTTCCTCCCTCGCCCCCCACCCCCATTTAGTCAAATAGCTCCTAGCTACAATTTTGACTACAAATTGCAAGCCCTGGTTTTTAGAGGATTAATTATGAAGGTGGAGGCAGAGGAAAAGCCTGGTGGATGACAAGTGGTAGCTTAGAAGCATAGGACAGCAACAGGAAGTGTCAGAATCTTCTTCTCAGCAAGGCCCTGTTAAGCAACAGAAGTCCGAGGCTGTCTCTTTCTCAAAGGGCATCAAATAAATCCCCAAACACTGAACAGCTGCAGCTTAATCTTAAATGGCCATATGCTATTTAAAAAATAAGCCAAAATAAACAAAATTCAAACCAAAAGCAGAACACCTAAGAAATCACAAAGGCTGGGAGGATGGGAAGGGTCATTAATTTTATTTTAAAGCTCTTAATAAATACTGATGCCTGCAAACTGTCACAACTGCTGCAGTGCACAGCCAGCGTGCAGGTATGTAACCAGTTACTAAACAAAGTTGTAGAAATTACTATTACATAAATTGCAGAGGACAGCATCTATGGAGGAATTCTATTTAACCAGCCTGCCAGTATCCACTAAGAAAAAAAGGAAAGATTTAAGGTCTAAAGAAAGGAGGACTTGTCATATCTGCTTTACCAGACATATAATAGCAGACAATAAACACAATTCTGCTGTGTCAGCTCTGTCACCAAAGGTTTTACTTTAGAGAGAGTACAGGTAAACTTAAAAGCAAAATCCTGAATCCATCTAATTTTAAAAGACTGTGAGCTTGTTGGGGATTTAAAAAAAAAATAAATCTTTTTAAAGCTCTTCAAAGACCCATGGAAAGGAGATTTTGTTAAACACATGATTCTCAGCATCTTCTTATTTGTGTGTGTAGGGCAAAGATTTAAGGCGCTTTGCCTGTGAGTGGATGCAGCCTGCCACGAGCTGCAGCAGTGTGCATTCCCTGAACTGAAATAACCCTGCACAGGCAGGGATCCAGCCAGACATCTTAGGGGTTACTAGGATTCACACTGAAAGAGAAGAAACACTGACTCTCACTCTCTCTCTCACTAATAAAAATAAAAATTGCCAAAGGCAGATCTCTCCACATGCTTAAATTCAGCTGGATAGTATATGGTTGGGATTGCTTTGCCACAGGATTGAATAAGAGGAAGTTCTCTTATCTCCCTTGGTTAAGCAAAAACAGCATGTCTTTTTTGCTTTACAGAGAAAAGGGAAAAATAGCACACATACCACACAGCCTCTGTACTACTGTAAGCGACAGAAGTTCCTGATGTTATGCAAGTCCTAGCAGGGTAAGAAAGGTTAATAGCGTTTACTGAACTTTTAATAGGGCTTAACTCTAGCATACCTGCACAGCATCAAAAAGGTGATTTCATTCTTTTTCCTGTTTCTTGCTCCATGACTAAAGGCTCAGAAAGGAGGAGTTTGAAGGCAGAAGCCATTTACCAATTCTCCTTTCCATTCACCTTGGCAAACATTCTAATTTTTTGCAGATGTGCAGCACACGTTAAGGGTACTGAAGCTTCCAGATACATTAATCACTTCAGTGGGACTGATTTTCATTTGCAGCCCAGGTGGCCAGGATACCCAGTGAGAAGGAAAGCCTCCACATGTTCTCCTGATGAAGGAGAATCCATGGAACAGCAGCTTGGAAAGCGCAGTCCCCCATCAGCCTGGGTCCTCTCATGCACGATGCCAATCAGGCACCTCGGGCTTTCTGAATCCTTATCTACAGCTGAACTGCCTGTGGTCCCTTAGAGGCTAGCTTCACTAGCTGAAGCAATAAAATGCTAAGCAAATGATAACCCTACTGTGGCATATACATATAAGCCAGTAAGGAAAAAACCAACCACTTCCCCAGTGCCTGAAACCCCAATATTCAGGAAAAGACTGGCCATGTCACAGATGATGGGAAAAAAAGCAGGTACAGCATCATTCAATCACTTCACTGACTAAAACAGCTGAGTGCAAGATGCCAATTTTGGCATCTTAGTAAGGTCACCATGAAGCAGCACCATCCTTGGGGACAGGCGCATGAAGAAACAAAGAAGTGAGCCCTAATGGAGCAAAGAGGTAGGATGGGTCTCTGGGTGACACCACAGGTCATAGCCAACCTTTTACCAAGTCCACAGGATGCTGAGCAAGGCAATGATGACAAGATTGGGTGGTCTCAGTTGGACAGTGCCAGATGTACAAATGACCACGTAGTGACACAGGAGGATGAGGAAAGAAGCAGTACCCTTGGGGAAGAAAGGCTACAAATGCTGCAGTCGTGCCTTCCTCTTTTAGGAGAATATCAGGAGGAGATGACAACATATGTAACATATCTCATGATATAAGCACAGAGAAAAATGCTAAGGACAGCTTTCCCAGAAAAGCAGGATAGAAGAAGGGAGCAGAAAGGAGAATTTTAAATTGCCCTTCTCCTCTTCAGAGAAAAGCACAAATAGTTCAGGCAAAAACATGACACATTTTAGTAGTCAGCATGGGCAGAAAAAGAGGCTGAGCTAACACTGGAATAGATCTTCAGCAGTGATGCTCCTCCCTTCATTTAAAAGGACAGCAAGGCCCTTCCCAGAGCCCAGGTCACTACAAAATCTCCCAGATGAAATTTGCTGACCACAACCAGAAGCAGAGAGACAGCCTGCTCTGATGAGCAAGCAGGGGCAACGTGTGCGTGCACAGATACAAAGACAGCGTGCAAAGGGAGTTTGGTTACCGTGAGGCAGAGCCAACACTTTGTTGGGATCAATCTTCCCCCCCTCTCTGGCAGGAAAACATGAATTAGTCAACATTGCCACAAGCCACCTCACAACCAGCTCTGCACCAAAGAAATCTCTCACGAGGCAAACCGTCTGATTTCCTAAGTCAGCAAAGCCAGCATGCTGGGCTTTTGATTTCCTCTGTGCCCTACCCCCATCCCAAAACACAATAATGCTTTAAAGCCCTCTTTCAAGAAGGGAAATACCCGTCGTGTCTACAGGATGTGAGGTGAAAGGGATGTGGGTTAGCTGGAGGAGGTGGAGCAACGTGTCTCTTTACCTCATACCAGGACACGACCCAAAGCTCACAGCGGAAACCCACAGAAATAACAGAAATATTTAGGTTGAAAAAGACCTGCAATACCACCAGCTCCAACCATTAACCTGACACCACCAAGTCCACCACTAAACCCTGTCCCTAAGCACCACATCTACACGTCTTTTAAATACCTCCAGGGTTGGAAACTCAACCACTTCCCTTGGCAGCCTATTTCAATACTTGGCCACCCTTTCAAGTGAAAAAATTTTTCCTAATATCCAATCTAAGATCATGCATATCATTGTGGGATCTGACTGTGAAGCATCGCACCCGCCTCCCACTTTAGCTGTCCTACCTCCCAGGAACACAGCCTTTTCTACAGGACATCCTCTGAGGGATGAAAGCAAAAAGTGTGAGATTACAGATCACAACAGATATGCAAAATTGTTAAGTGTAGCTCTAAGTTAATCCTGCTATTTTTTTAGAAACTATCTTCACCATTTTTGAATATTCCTAAGAGGCAAAATTTGGAAGTTAGAGCCTGACACTGCAAAGGAGGCTCCAACATCTATTTAGAGAATAGATAGGATCCACCATAGATCCACCATTGATTTAGGGATCCCAGTTATGCCAGCTGGTGCTCATGGTTAGAGATGTTTCCAGGTTCTCATCATTAGGAGAAACCCTGAAAAAATCCCAGCTTCAATCCTAGCTTCCTTCTCCTTAAACATCTCCTTTAGCACTCCAAATACACCCAGCTAATAACATCAGAAGGAGCATCAGAGGGAACAGTAGCACAGCCGGATGTACCAGAAGTTCTAACTTCACCTGAGCTCCTGACCTGCTAGAAGGCAGGAAAATGTGATACAATTTAGCTGGAATAAATTTCCTTTACTCTTCTCTTTGGACCTGTGAATGCCTTGAGAGCAGTGCAGTCTTCTGGAGCAGCACCTTCAGGTGTCAGGTGGGTTGACCTCAAGGCCACCATCTTATAAATGATACAATCCAGACCTCCAAGGTCAGATCCCCGCACTGAAAGATGTCCTTGTAAAGACATCTCAATATATCTATTTATTCCTTACCTTGTTCTCTCTCTCTCTACTTGTATCTGGGTTTGGGGAAAAAATAAAAAGCCAGTTCAGTAGAAAGCACCCTCCTCTCTGTCCCATTAACCTGCTTTTATTTCCCCAGGCTACCAGCACACAAAAAGAAACAGCAAACCAGGTGCGGATCATCCTCGGAGAGGCTGCAAGAAGGGGGATGGTGGGGGACAGTATTTCTTCCTGCTGAAAGCCAGCCCCACCATGCTAAACATTTGTGCTTCTTGTTGGCAGGCCAGCAAGCAGATAAATGGAGCACAGCCACAAGCCAGCCTGGCTAGCCAGGCATCCTCACTAGCACACCACAGAGCCAAAGGCTCATCCCACCATCACACCATGCAGCCGCCCTCCGCCTTGGCTCATCGCTAATTCAGGGTTACGTTATTCCCAGGAACCGCCGCTTGTGTTCCCGCGTGGAAAGCCAGCAAGGGAACATGCTAGCCTTCTGAAAAACCATACTCTGTGAGAAGGAGGGGATTAGGATGGAACAATGTCGGAGTGTCTTCAGTGAGCTGGAAGCAATCCCAGCTTCTAGCTGCACAATGACACGCAGGAAGGAGTTTTGAAAGCTTCTCAGTCACAGAGGACCCCTGCGTGCCAGGCTCAGAGACGTCTGGACATAAGAATGGCCTTTACAGCATAAGGATGCAAGAGGACTACAGAGCCCCTATGCAGACCAGCCCTGGCCAAGCAGGGAATGGTGGCTCAAGCTTAGTTTTTTCTTTCTTGGCATTGGGTGCTAATTGTGTAGCCCAGATCCTTAACCTTATTTAGGTCAGGGGCTTCAGAACAAAACAGTCTTAGAAACACCAGACTTCTGTGGGAATGAGAAAGTCTGCTTTATGCAGACCCAGAGCTCTCCAAATATTGGAGCTGAAGTGCAAATTTATCTTGGAAAGGGATGACAGGAGGAAATCGTGCTTGATGGGACGAACATACTGGTGCAAAATTATGTCTCGTGCAGCTTTTGATATGATTTGCATGTTTTGTAACAAGCCCAAAGGCAAACTCTTACCCAGCTCCAAGTCAAACAAGCTCTTAACAAACTACATGCAGGGCATGAAAGAGGATTATGTGGATGCTCATGAAGATGTTCCCCATAGGTTCTCCCTAATGCCCTGGCCACCCACTGCCGTGCCACACATGCCTCCAGTTTGCCACTGATCTTCTCAAGCTTGAACAGCTGGTAACACCCCAAAACCAGTGGAGAAATGGTGAAGCTGGCAGTGCAGACACCCCAAGGGAGAAGGAGAAAGAACACTGAATGCTGAGCCCTGGTGACAATTTTATTGGATTCAATAGTGGACATAAAGCGACATAAAGCAACATAAAGAGGTCACCAGTGATTCTTCTCAATGGTGTTTACAACCTGCAAGTCTACAAAGTCCATGGAGGAGATATTATAAACCTTTTACAATGCTGATCCCACTCCTATTTCTTGATTATTCTGAGGAGGAAGTAATCATTGCTCCGTGGAAAGCATTCCAGATTATTTGAAGAGGTGTGCCTCACACAGACTTTGTTAGCATGACTGACTGCCTTCTAAAGTTGTGCTATAAAAACAACCTATAAAAACAATCAAACCAGTAATTTAATACCTATGGGCAATAACACAGTACTAAAATATATCTTGCCATTCATTGCACACATAAGGCAAAATGCCAGAATGGAAAACAAGACATAAAAATAGGGTGACAGGGAAACATGCAGAAGTGTTTGACTGGATAAAGCATTCAGGAGGATGAAAAACAAGGGATAACCAAACTGCCCAAAATTTAACCACCAATTCAGTGGGAAAAAACTTCTAGATATAACAACATTTCCAAGAACATCCCAGTTTTGAGGAGTAGACCTGGAAGGTGAAACTTGAGCCAAGCACAGGGAGTAATAAAAATGGAAGCAACAATCTCTGTGCTTTTTTTGGATGCTGGATTCACGCTGTTTTATGACTCTTGCTCCTTGATAACATGAAATTGGCCTGCAGCAGATAAATACACAAGGAAATCTCATCTCCAGAAGAACTGAAGGTTTTAGACCATCATAGTTACATTCCTACTGAAAAACACACTTAGGTATGAGTTAAGAGAGTCATGCTGGCCTGGCTGTAGACTCCAAAACAATAATCCAAAACATATCACTAAGCACTCTAAAAATTGGGGCACAGGAAACATTGCGTGGGCAACTCAGGCTTTCTCCTGCTAATACCGGGGATTAGCCAAAGCAAGTTGGCACTGATGACAAATGACACCACCATGACAAAGCTGATATTCCTCCAGTACTTTCTATTTTTAAGAGATATTCTGGACAGCGTGCTGTGCTGAAGAGCTGCTAGACAAAAAGATTCTTCTGATATAATTTCATCAGTCTCTCCTCAGAGAGCTGACACCTCCAGACACTATCTTCAGGAAGATAAGATGCATATGGAAGAGGAACCATAAACTGTCAGTGCAGCATGCACCCGCACAGCATAATCAGATAGGAAAAAACCACTGAGCACTCACACTGGCAAGTGCCTAAGGTACATACAAATTCCTTTAAAACAACTGCTCTGGGAAGTTAAAAATAATACCATGTCAAACACATCAGGAAGCTAACAAGTTATTTTTCTGCACAGCTTTTAGTACCTCTGAGGAACAGAAATAGAAAACATAAATACTTTTTTCCTTTAAAGCAATGGTACAAGAGCTTCCTTTAACTGCAAGAATTCCTAACACCCCCTGACATAAAAGGCGAGGCTGCAGTTTTCAGGCAGCTTTTGCCTGAAACTTGATATATCTTACAAGGCACTGATTTTCAAACTGCCTGGCAAGAGGCCTCAGCAGAGAAAGAAATGCTGCAGCACATCTTGGAGCAAGAAGATGGCATTAGAATGATTTGGGAGAAGTATCACAGATGATCCAAGGAAACTGAAGTCCTCAGCCTTGTAGGTGAGAGATGATATCATTCAACCCTCATGGTGTGAAAGCAAAGGCTTGATCAAGCAGCAGTTGATATAACTGGAAGTGCTCAAGGTATGGCAAGACAAAAAGGCAAGTGAAACTAGTGAAAAGGCTTTAGAATCAGTAGGGGTGGAAAGAGGACACAGAAGGGGGAGTCATGTTCAGGTTGCAAGAGCAAGCTTCTAAGATAAGGTTAAAGATAGAAGCAAGTTTATGAGGCAATTTCCTTTCATTCCATGGACAACCAATACACAGATATCTGCCCAGTTTCTTACTTTCAGTTTCTTTTTGCCATATTTCAGAGCTCAGCTGGGCAATATAGGTCACCATCATCCTTGCATACAGCTCCTCAAAAAATCTGCTGCACACACACACAGGAAAAAAAAAAAAAAAAAGAATAAATGGATAGAGAAACAAGTCAAACCAAATCCAAATGCTCTCAGTTTACAACAGAAATGGGAAACACCACATGCTTGGAGGTGGCTTTTGCACAGCTTCTATCCAGCAGCAATGCTTTCAGAACTTTTACTGACAACAGCCCAGAGCCGACATTTTTCAAATATCAATTTGTATCTATATCCACGAGCTGATGACTGAAACTTTATCTCATGCTTTAAGCCATGGCTTCCTTTTGTGCAGCGCTGCTTTGCACTGGAGAACTCAGAAGCAATTAAAACAAGACAATTGTGGGGGTTTCTTGGTAACCAGTGGGTAATCTTCCCCAAGAGATGCCTCTGGGATGTGTTGGAAGTGTGGAACCCCTCTGTGCTACCTGCCAGCAGTACCGACCCCTTTGCCCTCACCCAGGCCACATGCTGCCTATTGCTCAATGCCGTGTTTTCAGGAGAGCAGCCAGCATGGAGGGCAGTGGGCAGCTGGTAGTCTCCATTGATTATGAAAGGGGACCGTAAACATAGCTAGAGATAATGGAAAGAGCTGCACAAAGGACTAGCAGGAAGATATAGACAGATAGCCAAAAATTGCGCTTTCATTGCTGCCAGAATTATAGGAAAACTTGGGCTGGTCAGAATAAAGGTTGCAAAGGGTAGTCAGGTACTGCTGCAGCATTTTCTTGCCAATAACATTTATTTTAGCTCTTAATTCACCAGCAGCTCTGGTGTTTTGTGTACAGGGGCAGAATCTCTTGCAGACACAGTGTACTTCCTCTCCTGTGTATGGTGGTGCTGTTATGTGCCTCACCACCATCAGCCCCACACATCACAAGAGGGGAACAACTCAAAGATTTCCCTAAGGCAATCCTTATGGAAAGGGACCCCATCATTGTGTCTGGTGGAAGAGCAGTATCTGCCTATGTTAGCTTAAGCTGGGATTACCACTGGAAATTTCCTGCCCTATTAGAAAAGCAGACTGTCTTAAAACAAGTCATATGGGTTTTTCCCAGCTAAGACCCCCTGACAGGGGTTCACACTATTCCATATTTCTGCCTGCTTAGATGGAGAAAACAAGAGGAGTAAGGTAGTCATTTAACATTCTAAGGCAGTAGGTTTGACAGCAAACCCGAAGAACTTGCCTTGCATGTATTAAAGGAAAACTTGCCTGACAGTTCATTTTTCAACACCAAATTAAGACCTGCTTTTGACACAACACCCTGCAATTCAGTGGCATTGAGACAGAACCACACTCGGTCTTATTTGTTTAAATAGAATAAATAAAGGAACCAAATATAAGGTTTCTAAGTTAACATCCAGTGTGTATCCAACAGCACGCTGCTTCCAGTTTGGCAGAAAGGTAGCTAACCTTTACTCCAGCCAAGACTGAGCAAGAGAGAGCGGGCACTGACCGGCAATTACCTCAAGTGAGCCTGGAGCAAGCCCTCAGCAGCCGAGCGCCTGCGCCTCCGCGCCCGCGGGGCTGTGACCGACAGAGCGACACGGAAGCGGACGGGAACAACGGAGCTATAAATACCAAGGATAAGTCTGAAGGCAAAAGCAACAGCCTCTTTATTTCGCCCGCCTCGTGAAGCAGAGGGAACAGCGGTTCTGCAGGATTGGCGTGCTGCAAGCACAAGGGATTTAGGGCAGGAAGGCTGCCACTGCCTCACGCAGCCAAAGCAGAGTGGATCAATTCAACTACTGATCAATTCAACTACTGATCAGTGCAGTAACCCATTAAAAACCCATTCAGCTGTGAATGGCTTGGACAGCTGCTGTAGCTAAATTTGCACAGGAGTTTGAGCACACTACCTGAAACACCTATAAAAACAGGGACAAAAATAGCCACGCAGAAGGAAAAGGCAATTTTCTGGTTCCTCCTCTTTATCCGTATCCGTAAGCCTACGGTGAGAGCTGCTCCCAGGTATAGCCTTGCCCACTGGGACGTTCACCACAAAGAGCAGAAGGGCATTACTGCGCTCTCCCCACCAATTCCATGACAGACACAGGGACAGAACAGACAGACAGACAGCCTGCATACCAATAAGGCTCCCTTCCAGACAGCCTCAGTCAGAGGGATTCCAATCCATTCTGCATAAGCAGGCTGCATTAATTCCACTGCACTCACAGTGCACATCCAGTATCCACAGTGTTCTCAGCCTAGCACGCACGACAATATAACCCCAGATGTATTTTTCCATAGGAATTAATTGGTTTTTAAATTATAATTTTATACACAGTTGAACTACTGGAACATGCATGTACATGGGGGGTATGTATGGGTATATACCATACATACAGGATATATGCAGGGTAAACTTACTTCTGTTACTCACTGGCCTCTAATAATTTTACCACAGGCACTGAAAATGACAGCTTGGCGCTGTTGCCGGGTTCCTTCCTGCACAAACCCCCAGCAGCAGGGATGGAAAGGAGTTCAGTGGCACTGAGCCCCCCCAGTGGTGATCGAGCAGTTTAAAACACTCACGCCATTTGAAAATGCCACATGGTCTGATCAGGACATGGATATGCTGTATATGCCAGCGGTGAGATGAAACAGTTTATTGACAGAAAATATCCTTTTTACCACAGCCACATATTCCCTTGATATTTATCTACTACTGATATAATGCCCACCCTGCTCTCGGCACCTTACAAGGCATTTTGGAATCCGCTGTGGAGCACCCAGGCCTGAGATGAGGGAGAGGACCAACATGAGAAAGGAGGTCTCTGGTAGGTCTCCTCTTCCCTCAGCAAAGTCATCATGCACTTTTACTCTCTGATAAATCAGTGGGGATCACCAGCTATTACTCAAACAAAGCACAGTACCTCTGTAAAACAATAATGAAAAAAAAATCTGGAAGTGAAGAAGCTACTGCATTCCTATTTTTAAGCACTGTTATTATTAATGTGCCACGGTTCTTGTCTCCATCACCACACCATATAATAGTGTTGAGAAATTACTGCAGCATATTGTAATTATTTCAGTAAGGACACTGTGCTTCCATCTGTCAGCTCACACTTGCATTACAATAAGAACAATGTGACTTAAAAATAAAGTTACATGCACACTGTAATCCATGACCTATCACCTCTTCTCTGCTCATCCAGCCAAATCTTGAAATCATGATTTGGGCGAGACTCCCAGAGAAACACTAATTAGAGACTAAAGTAGCAGGGTGCTCCTAACAATGAAGCTGTAGGAAACACACTGAAGCTCAATTCCATCAAGAAGGATACAGCTAAATTTGAAAAAACCTGATTGTGTCCTAAATGTCCCTGTTTAACACTGCTGGAGACCCACGTTCACAGTGAGCTAGATCAGCACTTGGTTGCAGAGACAGTGTTTTCCTCTAGTTAACAGCAACTGGCCAAGTTTCTGCTTGGACCTTGTCAGGAACTTAGCAGTCCCTTGGTTCTTTCCCAGTAAGAAATGGGAATGGTCCTATTGCCCTTTTCAAATTCAAAATTAGAAAACCACCCTTCCTGCAGCTGTACTGCAAGCTCCCAAACCACAGAAAAATCACAAAGCATTAAATATTTCTGTTTAGAGGACAAAGCCCTATGTGTAAGTACCTAATCTGTCTCCTACAGACATATGGTACAAGCTTTCTGAGAAGTCAAGAAGGATGAGGTTATAGTCTTGTGGCCTCTGCTTGTGATTCAGGAACGGGCAGTACAACACCACTTAATCACCAATTTATTACCATAAATCAGTCAACCCATTTAATCTTTGCCACATGGAATAAAGCAAACCTTGCAGGATCTGCAGGAATAAGCTGGCAGCTCTGGTTTACCGAAATACCTGCGATGTGCAACATGAATCCAGTGACACAAAATAACATGTGCAAAATAGTCAAGCAGGCATGGATTGAAACTATGTGGCCATTAAGTGCTGCCAGATGTATCAATTAGGTTGGGAGAAAAGAATAATACACAAACCAACTCCTTCTCTACTAATCTGTTTCATTTTAGTCAAACTTTATGACACAAGTAACAGTGGCAGGGCATGGTTATAATTTTTAAAAGGAGAAAAATAATGTTTATTTTATATGGATAAACCAGCCTTTAACTACACTATTTTTCCAGCCACATTCTCAGCTTTAAAGCAGATAAAAATGACTGGTTGGATACAGCTCTTGAATGTTCAGGAAATACGCTGAAACTGCAGTTGTGCAGAGTTAAAACAATGCCCAGATCTCCATTTAAAACAGAAAATCCCTGGAAAGGCTACTCAGAGGTAATTTCAAGGGCCTGTCCTACATTCCTATGTCATGTCTGAGGAAGGAAAGCCGTGGGGGCTGTGGCAACAGAGACCAAGCAGGATCAAACAGCTCAGTGCATTCACCTCTGAGATCTCCTGCAGAGCACATGGCTCTAGATGCCTTCTCCAAGTGTCTGGACACAGGGATGGTGTACGCCCTTCGTGGTCTTGCTGCAAGCCCACCCACCACTTTTGATCTCTCCTGCAAAGACCCAGGAGCTGCAAAGTATCTCGAACCAGCAACCCACCTCCTTCAGGAGGAGCAGGTGATGCCTTTGTAGAGGGGCTCAGTACTGCATCCATATGAAGCAGAAGTTTGGAAATGGATTTTAACTAACATCTTATTTGATTAATTTGAAACTGACATCACCTGTTCCCCCAGCAGCAGTCCTGAAAGGGGCTGGAACCCCTATCCAAGACGGGAGCAGTACCTTGCAGGAGCCCTAACCCCCACGGAGAGGGCAGTGCTCTTTAGCATTAAGCTTGGCAGCCTGCATGTGATTTTACACAGGCAAAGGAATGGGCCAAATCTTGAACAGGAACAGTTTCATTTCACTGGAAAACTACATAACTCAGGGTCTGACCTGCTGCTTTCCCATGCCAGATGGTATGCAGAAGGCAGCTTAAAGCTCCCACTAGTCTCCAGTAAGTAAAATACTGTTGGTCTCATGCAGGTGGAGGCCAAAAAAAACCAACAAAAAAGCCAATCCCCAAAACAACAGCTCTTCCATCACCCCATTTGTTTGTCCTCTGAGGTATCAGAAAGTGCAAATTAATGGTGGCTTTTTATGCATCATTTTTTCTACCGCTCATTAAAATCCCTTTGTGAAGTGCACATAAATGATATCATCGAACAATTCCTTTTTTTCTTAAGTTTTCTCTGAAGTTGCAGGAGGCAGGATTTCCTCTCTATTACATAAGGAGAGGAGGGTGTATTTGTTCTTTTGCTGTTTAAGACTTATTAGCATGGTCAGGTTATTCGAGCCAGGCCCTCTTTCCTGATCTTTTCTTGCAGGGGAATTATTCTTGGCAAGGCTCCAGCCTAACCCAAAGGAGGGAAAACCAAGTAGCTTTACAGAGAAGGAGATATAAAACAGATGCACCTCAGGGCTTTGACCGACCACTGAGAGCTTCAGCAACAGCATAGAAACAACAAATACAAGCTGGTGATGAGCCTCTGAAGCATGCAAGTACAACCATCACTACTACCATGATAAATTACTACGATGTCTGTTCCGTGGGGGCGCAATCTTTTTCCATCATCTTGACAGGAAACAATACAATCCTGGAGGCAAGGTACCACCCCATACCCTT
The DNA here is from genome assembly GCA_013398275.1 of Promerops cafer. Classification (NCBI taxonomy): domain Eukaryota; kingdom Metazoa; phylum Chordata; class Aves; order Passeriformes; family Nectariniidae; genus Promerops; species Promerops cafer. Next base: position 538,159 of record VZSE01015151.1, read on the forward strand.
TCCCAAGCAAATTAACAAGCCCCAGTAGCAAAGAACTGCCCCTTGTAAAACCCCACCTCTCAGCCCAGACTAAGAGATTGGAGTGGAAAGTAAAAGCCCGGCTCTGTTATTTAGTGTAGGAGAACAATGGGAAAAGTGGTTCTCCTGCTTCCAGCACCTACTGCAGGGGCCTGAGCAAGATTAAGTTTTCCTCATGTCTTAATAGGAAGTGACTGCTTCAGAGGTTGGCTCAGAAACTTTTCTTTTTATTAGGTGACAAGGGGATGTGCTTATGGCTACTTGCAGACTTTGAAGCACACAGTCAAACTGGAGTTTGCACCTTTAGAGTGCCCTGTCAGTCAGTGTTGCACATGCCTGCCCCACACTTCTTCATGGGGTCACCCAGCTGGCACCCCGACACCTGACAGCTAGAGAAAGCAGCCACAGGGTGTCACAGGAGCCACGAGCTCAGTTTACAGCAAGGAGGGACAGGCCTAAGGCAGGTATGGATAAGGAGTGGCAAAAGTACCCTTCCCTGTGGTATGAACTTGCCCTTTTGATCATGCTGCTCTTACCCTACATTTTTCTTTATTTTTTTGGTGAGAAGAAGCAGTTGGTTCCCTCCTGCCCCCTGAGAATGGGGAGGACATGGAGGTCAGATAGAGGGGAGTACGTGCATCCCCAGAGACAGGCCAACTCTGACTCTCTGTCAATACATCCCAGATTTTCTGAACAACACCTGCAAGAAACACCACAGCTTTGGGCAAATTCACCCCAGACTTGATACTTCAATCCAATTATGTGTCATGCTCACCTCCTCGTTCATCATGTTAAGCTCTTGTAAAATTACCCTCTAGTCCTCTGAATGAAAACACCTTGCTCCTTCACTTCAAACACTGTGATAAACATAGATCCTTGTAATATGAGAAAAGAGGGTGAGGACCTTGCTGTATTTCATTATTTTTGCACTACAGCAATGAATTTCAAAATAGCTTAGCAGTAGTAGTCATGCTTACTGATTTAGTGTGCATTCCCTTCACTGCTCTTCAGAAATTTAGCACGTCTGGCAACAAGTGTGAAGACTTCGAATTTGGTTTTTTTCTGCTCTCCTCCCTTCAGCAGGTTACAATATGACATTTTCTTGCTTTTTGTTTGGTTTGAATGAAAATCTGGCCCTCTTTCCTTCCTGTACAACTGTTCCCTCAATGCAAAGGGCTGGAAGACAGGAAGAGCTTAGCCTTCTAGCCTCACCTGGAGGGAAGCAGTACTTTTCCCTGTTGTTAACACCTGAAAGAACAAGCCCAAGGGGTTTTAAACCTGCTTGCTGTGACCGGGTCATTAAGAAACAAAAAAACCCTAACCAACCAAACAAAAAATTTTAAAAAGCAAACCCCAAAGCAAGCCTCAAGGCAAGCCCTTTAACTGGCATAAAAGTCCCCCATATGTAAAATTAAGATCCTTTGCTTCTCTTTACACAGTTTTACTAATCTTCTTGACTTGCTGTGCTTTATTTCTGGATTTAAGAAACCAAGTGAGGCAGCTCCTCCAGCTGTAGGTACTGCAACAATACAGTACTCCAGCTCCTGAGAGCATCCTGGACTACCTGAGACCACCCCTGACTACAAGGGACCAGCATGAAGGAGCACACTTATTCATGCACATAAGGGCAGCAGCAAACAGGTACCCATTAACACAGCTCACCTACTGTCAGGCCAAACAGCCTTCAGATCCACCTCCAGCTTGGATCACAGCTGGAGACTTGAGCAACACATGTGGGACACCCACAGAGCACCTTGAAAACACACCCATGGGTTTTGTGAGGCTGAAGTGCTGGTGAGCCCTGTGCAGTGATATAGTCTTGCTTGGAGAAGCAAGAGGTGAATTTCTCCAGCTGACTGTCTACTGAAGTTGATTTACCTGGGCAAAGATTAGTTTGCAAGGCATCCTGTCCATCCCAGGGTACACGACCTGAGCTGGGAGTGAGACCATTGACCATTAAAAGCAGAATGAAGGCAGTTTCTGACCTCAGCTGAGGCTGCTTTTCAGCTGCAAAGCTCCACTGACCCTAGCAATGCTCACACAAGCAAGAGGAAATTCCTCCCTGAGTTGCTGAGTATGGCTTTTCCCAACATATATTTTTTTGCTGTATAGTGTTGCTTTTTTCTGTTCCCACGTTTATTTTCCCAGGAAAGTTTTGCAGGCTTGTCTGTGGGTGCACATTGCTCTTATTTCTTTCCAGCTTCTCAAGTTATCACAAATTGGATCAAGTACAGAAAACAATTGCATCGTACTCACCCTGTGTGATTGATGACACAGATATGTGCAATAAAACAGAACAAAAACAAGTACTTCTATCAGGCTCCTTTGAAACTTCAAAGTATCCAGGAGACATTTCACAGCACCCAGCACAACTAAGTGCCTGTTGGCCAAGCTGGACAGAAACCAAGCACCGTGCAGTCTAAGGGCAAAAATAAAACAAACTTCTAGGGCTACACTCTGCATACATAGTGGCCAGTCTGGGCTAAGGCAGCTTTATTTTATAAGCCACAACATCTCCCTGGTTTTTGTAATAGGTGGGCTGTCTTATTTGGAGCTTTTTCCCCCAAAATGCTGAAGTCACAGAAGTGACAGTTAACACTTGACTGGATGAGGTCCTTAAAAAATCCCTTATTTATGTATATAAAAAATATAAATAAATCACCAAAGTCCCTTTTCTTCCAAAACTGGATTATTAGAATTATTCTGAGACTAGTGATAATCTGAGTTTCATTCCCCAGCAGCTCCACTCCAACTGCTTACCAAAAAAGGAAGCACAGGATACCTGAACTAGCGAAGCAGAACACTGACAGATGTTAGGCTGAAGCCATCAGCATAACATCTCAATAACCCTGCTGGTCTGTCTTCTTCATTTTGGGTATCAAACAGTGGTGGCTGTGAGACGACAGATGTTTCCTATGTGGGAGCATCAGGCTCCCAAGCAGTGCACAGCACTGGCCACAAATACTGTACTGCAGCGCAGGATTTCATATCACTGTCACCATCCTGCTCGCACGCCTGACCTCTGCAACTGCACCGACAAGAGCTGTTATTCAGCATATTATTGGAAAAGGACAGAGATAACAGTTCATGAGCACTTCCCCTCCTCAGAACACCCCTTTCGCAGAAGCCCAAGAGTCCCCCGCCCCTATTCATTTCCTGCTGGAAGTCTGAATGGCAGTCCGAGAGAAAAGTTACTTTACCTCTATTGTAAACTAAAGGCCAGATCAGCTGGGACAGATTTAACACATGAAAAGGAAAGGGCTAGAGTTATTTCAAAATGCTTATTGTGATCTACATTTCTGTGTCCAGCAGGAAGTTTAGTAAGACAGACATCCCCAGCACTCTTGCCCAATTACACACAAAAAAACAAAACCCAAACTCTCAGCTTTTCATTAACACCTGAAGTACCATCCTGTTGGCCACACCACCAAGTGACCTTGCTCAGTGCAGTCACGGCACAAAGCCTGGCACAAGGACAGCACAGCCTCCCCAGGCAGGTGCTCCATGTCTCGCACCCCCAAGGATGAGCAGTCCCTCCAGCTCAGAAGATGCCCCATGACCACTCATTAACAAGCTGTGTCACCCTTGCAGGACAAGGTGGCATTCCACACCTGTTACACAGCCCTTCTCCTGCTACTGCCCCCCAGCTTCTGGCAGGAAAGGCAGCTCTCCATGACATGTTCAAAAGGCCCTTAGTGGAGAAACAATCCTTGACCAACCATTAACAGGCCTAAGGCGACGGGCTGTAACAGCCCAGCCTCCCCTGCACAGCTGTGTGTACACACACACACCTCCTCAGGAGCTCCACTGCCTATCGAGGGGTAGAGCAGCTTTATCGAGGGACAGCCACTACAGTGCCAGCGCTATGACTCAAACAGGGTTTCATGCAAGAAGTGGGGAACATTTAGTAATCCTGGGAAGGAGCGAGTCTCACTAGGGTCACAACAAGACTCCACAGTGCCCAAACCTCAAAGGCATGAGCCTACAATCCTGCGTGGAGCTGGACCTGCAGATCAGGTGCTGCCTCTTACCTGTTCTCCAGCAGCGTCATGCACACGACCTCCCGCACGCCTGGGTTGTTGGCCTTCTCCATGGAGCAGCTTTGCAGGTTCCACGTAGCCACCCTTAAGACGGGCCTGCCATCTCTCAGCCCCCCAAACATCTCCACAGAGGGCCGAGTGGATATGATCTGGGTTGGACCCCCGGGAGGAAAGTCCAAGTCCTCGCTCTGGAGGCTTAGAGAGGTGGGGCTGGGGTGAGGCTTGGCCATGAAGTTGAGGCCACCATTGGTGTTTGTTGAAGGGGGCCTGGAGCGCTCTGCAAAAATCTGGTGCCTGATTTTGTCCAGAAAGGAGGAATTGATGCAGTCCATCCTCACCAGGTCCTCGATACTTTTGAAGGGCCCATGCTCTTTACGATAGTCCACGATGCTGTTGGCGATCTTCTCAGTGATGCCACGGATGCTCATGAGCTGTGCCGGGGTGGCAGTATTGATGTTGATCTTGGTGGCGGACAGGTGGTGCTCAGAGGCCAGATCCTTGCGCAGGGAGCTGGGCGAGTGCTGTGCCGAGCTGCCCTTGCTGCTCACGCAGATCTCAAACTTCACCTGCTCCAGCTTGGCCGCCCCCACTCCGCTGACCAGCGCCAGGTCCTCCACTTTCTTGAAGCCGCCGATGTACTCGCGGTACTCCACGATGTTCTGGGCCACCATTCGGGTGACCCCGGGCAGAGTCATCAGCTCCTCTTCCGTGGCCGTGTTGATGTTGAGCCTCTCCTGGTTGACGAGGATGTTGCTGAAGTTGCACGCCGCGCTGAACTTGCGGCTGTGGCACAGGTCGGCCGGGTCGCGGGGGATGGAGCGGTGGCAGCCCAGGCTGCCCCCCATCTCACCGCCGCCACGGGCCGCTGCCGGAGCCGGGGGAGCGGGCGCGGGGCGCTGCCGGGGCTGCCCGCCCGCGACTCATGGACCTCCGCGGGAAGCAGGCGACG